>CM050325.1:72174285-72290430 GCA_027475135.1 Bactrocera correcta
GTCAATCATTGCTAATCACCCCACACCATTTTCAAGACTTTTCTATTTATTTTATTCTTTCCAAAATAAAATGAACCAGCATTCAAGTATTCAAAAATATTGGGTGTTTAGCTCCTGGTTAAATGAAACACTGCTTATATGACAGCCGAACTCGAGTACTTTTGTTATTTTATCGATATTTTCGGAGCGTGGTATATTTTTAATATCAAAATTTCCAGGATGCCCATATTTGAGACGTGTTCAACAAAAACTAATTCAAATAATCATAAAACTGTCCGAAAAATTGTTAGTATTAAATCTTGTCTATCTAACGCCTTACTGCTTAACCCAAACGCACTTGAAATACAGATTACTAAACCCATCTATTGGCAATATAATTGATTTATTTTTTTTATTTATTGTAATATACTAAATTTTAATTAAAACTTCTAAATTTGTAAGTGAACACCTTTTTTATAATGAATCCTTCCCATACAGAAGGAATTTCACATCTAAAACACCCTGTTTTTGTAATTGCCTACGTATGTGTCACTCTGTAACAACAGTGCAGTGCTCGCTACACAACACACTATCAACCACCACAAACCGAAATCAACATTTATGTGCAGGCATGCTGTAGAAATTCTTTCCACGTATTCGCTTACGGGTTGAAGCCTTTGAATTCTCAACTGGTTTTAAAGCTTTAACATATAAGTGATGAGAAGTTGTAACGTGAATTCAATTTGTTAAGTCAAATTTTTGATCTCTTTGGAATTTATCTTGGTGGGACCCTTACCGTAGTGTATTGAGTGTCCCGATATTGAATACATATACAGTAGAATAGTGTTTGGAGATAAAAAATTGCACAGGTGGAAGTAAAATTTTGACTTCTTTCGTGAGGAAGCCAGCCGTCTAATTTATAAAATTGAATACAGATACACATGCAAGAAAATACGAATTAAAAAAAAAAAAAAATGCGAAAAACAGTATTTTATAAAATATGCAATAAATGAAAAAGTTTAATGTATTTACTTGCGGAACTAAAGAAGAGCCGCGGTTTACAAATTTCGCTCGAAGTAAGAATTTAATATTTGTTATATTTAAAAAAGAAAACTCTGCGGAAAACAAAGTTCCAGCAGACGTAAAACGTTAACGCCTTGAGAAGAACGCAATGCCACGCTGCGAAATCCTCGTTCTTGTAGAGCACATATGGGATTTCAAAGAAAAAAGGATTCGAAAACACAGCGTTTCGTCCAAGGATTCCTTAAGATAAGAGAATGTATCGCCGTTTTCGAGCTGAAGGGAAGGGGCCCAAAAAGTATTAATTATATTATGTTTTTTGTATAAATCACATTTTAATTCCCTTTCATTTTTGTACCAACACTTTTTTGACGTCAAATTAATGGAATTTATGTTTTTGTTATTATATTTTGTTGTATTTATAGAAAAACATGTTCATTTTTTTTTACAAATTTTAATGAAGAAATTAAAGCTTTATTAGACAAAATGCCATTGACTCAATTGATTCACTGTATATACATATGTAACAAACACAACAAGCATTATAAACAAAAGTCGAGCCCGCAGATTTGCTTTTATTTACATATTTTATGTCTTCTACGATTTGGAAAAATAAAATAAGCTCTTACAATTTAAAATTAATTTAATAGTTTTTTATATAATAATAATAGGCTTGCTAAACAAAACACTTCAGATATGCTCTTATACTACAATCACGAAATAATAAAATGAAATCTGATTGATAACTCTGTTAAATTCAGAGAGTCCCAAATACCTTAGCATAACTTTAGGGGTTGTAATTTGTTGGCTAACAGAGTGTCATACATTCAATATTTGCTTTTACTTACAGGGCGACTCGCCATTTGGAAAATCGGATGCCTACATAAAACTGGAACCGCTCGGTGAGGGCTCATATGCCACAGTATACAAGGGCTTCAGCAAGTAAGTTGTGCATTTAAATTGTTTTAAATTATATTATTTATTCAATAGCTGGCACATACATCCATTTATATTTTAAAACATTTGCAAAGTGAATAAAATTCATCCTTCCAACGATTTATGTAAATCATAAAAGGTAAGCCCTTCGGGTTTGCCGAATCCTATCAAGCTACAAGCGATTTATTTGTCGCTAATGCGACCCAAAAGACAGACAAATATTTATTAAAAATAAAAAAAAAAAACTTGATGAATGTTTGTAACGATAAGGCGAAAAAAGAAGGCGAGCCATGACTTCTGCAGTCTTTCTTCAACCTTACTGTGCCGGCAGGTCGCTTTTCCATGCTTGTAAATTATACTTCTTACTTAGGCTGTTGCCTATTTTTCATGCTTTCGGTTTTGAAAATTTGACCCTTCACAGTAGGCTTTATGCAAGCTTAAAAAGGTTGAAGTGGGAAGCGAGGTTACTTGTGACTGCGCTTATACTATGTATGTATGTATGTACATATGTATGTATGTATGTATGTACATATTTATATGCTTTAGTTTCACGTACAATGCGTAAGCCTAAGAAAAAGCGAGTAGGAAGCTGGAATCTTATTTGTATTTTGATTTATTTGCTTGTGCATTGTGTGCCTCTGATGTATGGCATTGCTAGTATGGTGGGGTGGTGTTCTTTTCGCTACTTGTCCCTTTTGTGACATTAATGTCACTAACTCACACCGCAATCAATCACAATCAATACCAACAGGCTTGCCTTTTGCAGTTACCCAATCGGAAGTGCTACGCAAGAAGTAAAAGAGTTTTTTCATACAATTTAAAGTACTTTTAAACATCTTTAGTATTGTGTGGGACAAATATTTTTTCTGGCAATTTTGAACAGTCTTCTTGATCACAAGAATATTTATACCCTGAACGGTGTATACCATTAAGTTTATTAAGAAGCTATAATATATATAGCAAAGGAGAAGAAAAAGAAGACTTGACTGAATTAAGTACAGTGCAAACTGATCTCTCGAACGGAATGGAGGTCTTCCTCTTCCTCTGTTTCCACCGTCTGGAACTGGAGTGTTGTCTTTCCAGCCGTTTATCTCGTATAGGTCGTATCGTTCTATCGGAACTTACCTTTGCCAATGCGCAAAGGACCATAAAGCTGCCGGTAATCCATCGGCCCCTGTCGCTTTGTTGTACTTGAGGCGGGTAATTGCTATTCGAACCTCATTGTAGTCGACCAATCGAACATCTATTACATCGTCATCGTTTGAGAAATCGAGTTCGCCATCTCCAGATGTTACACTTTCACTGCCTGCTGAGCGATTGGAGGCTGGAATAACATCAGTACGTTCTGAACATCAGCCGTCTGTCTGTATATACGCCAACTAGTCCCTCAGTTTTTCAGATATCGATCTGAAATTTTGCCAGAACCGCCAATATAGGACCACTATGTGATATAGCTGTCATATAACTTATTATTTTACTTTTTACTTGATAAGATATCTTCACTAAATTTTGCATTGAATACCATATAATCTCAGATTGGTTTACTATAGCATATAGAGAAACTGACTGATTAAAATCAAGTTCTTTTTTTGTAAACTCTTTTATTTGTGAAGGGTATTTTACTTTCGTTGTAACCGGATCTTCTCCAACGCTGATGATTTTGCTTTCAACCGAAATGACAAGCCGTTATCAAGTATTAAGTTGACAACAGCAATAAATATGCCACTTAA
Source organism: Bactrocera correcta (assembly GCA_027475135.1). Lineage (NCBI taxonomy): Eukaryota > Metazoa > Arthropoda > Insecta > Diptera > Tephritidae > Bactrocera > Bactrocera correcta. The sequence goes on from CM050325.1 coordinate 72,177,951, forward strand.
GCGGCATATATTCTCTAATAACTTCAACTTTATTCATGTGCTTCTTCGTGTGTTGCTTTGTATTTTTCCTCTCATTTTTCTGACATAAGAAGGCCTGAGAAATGGGCCACTTTATGTCACTGTCAAATCAGGGTGGTCATTTTATTAAGGTGCCATACGTCACTGCCATTTATCAGCCGCCTACACAAATTTATATTATTTTGTACTTGAAAAGTGTAGAGAAGTTTCTTACTGCGTGTAGGCGTGGTGGCAAAAGTTGGCAGTCATGCAAAATTTATAAAGACGGCAAACAGTTTGCGTCATTTTAGAATTATTCACCCCGTTAAGCGCTTAAATTAATAATTATAAATCCATGTTTTTTCATTTTTTATTTTATGTTTTTGACGTTTAAAAATTCTCACTCTATTCTAATATTCTGCACGCCGCTGTGCTGTCAAGTAAAATCGCCCAAATGGGCTTTACTCAACTTTTCGTTTTAATTTGATTTATGCATTTAATTTGAGATTTGATTTTGATTGAATTTAATTTCTTCAGCAAATCCAGTCTTACTCATGAAAAACTGCAAAAAATTGCCTTTCAACACATTTAAATTGCTGCAATTATTTGTGGTGAATTTAAATGACCACCTTAATTGCTTTTGGCGCTGACAATGCGCTGCCAGCCACGTCTTTGCCTCCAACTTCCCAAAGTATGCGTGTAGTTTTGCATTATTTGTCTGCAATCTGATTCTTGTGCGAGATATAGAAAAATAAAAACTTTTCACTTCGCAATTCTAATTTTCATGAGTCCTGCTTTAGTTTTTTTCCACTTTTGTTTTCTTCTTGTTCGCTTGCTTGTTCAACATTTTTTTACAGTTGTACAAGTTCTTCGTTTTCATTTTATTGTTTTCTGGTTTCGCCTTCGTCATCGTGCCATTTTCCTACGTCTTGCTACTGCTTCCTTCATACTGTTTCTGGCTACGGTCATCTTTGTTGTTCGAGTTCCTGGATGCGCTGGCATCGCGCTTGCTCATTCAGTTTACCTTTCTCTGCTCCGTCCATGCCGCAATTACTGCTGCCGAGAATTGACAATTTCTAACAATTGCATGAATTTCATGAATGATTGCATTTGGGTTACTGTTTCCGCTTTTATTCTTTGCGCTCGTTTCGTTTTCCACTTCCGACAACTCATTATGGCACAATACTTCGGTATTGTTGTTGTGTGTTTTGCTTCATTTTCAGAGCCAAAGAGTTCTACATAATTCGCTCCTACAATGATGAACTTTGTAAATTTGCTGGTAAACAAATGAGGAGGGTATTTGTTCACAAGCTCAATAATTCAAAATGAAAATTATTATTTGTGGAGATCAAACTGTGCTTGTTCTCTATGAAATTCTATTGAAATTGGCCCGTTAGTTTCGCACTGGTAAAAATGTGCGCTTGTTTAAGGACGATTACAGAGCGTGGTTGTTTTTAGGCTCTACGAGCTTATGAGTAGAATGGTGGAAAACACAATTTAGTAATCATTTTTATTGCTGTAAAAGTGAACTGGCCATTTCAAAAGCGTTATATTCGAATTATGAAATAATTGTTGGAAAGAACTTTGCAGGTATAGTAATTGCTTTATGTGTCAGTAAGTATAATTAAGTTATGAGTGCTTACAGGTTATAGCCGAGTTTACAACAGCCTGTCAGTCGTTAGTCCTTTTCGCTGTTTGTTGTCAATTGAAGTGTAGCCAGGTCCTTCCCCATCTGGTCTTTCCAACGGAGTGGAGATCTTCCTCTTCCTTTGCCGGCGGGTACAGCGTCGAAAACTCTCAGAGCCAGAGTGTTTTCATCCATTTAGTCACCGTAGCTGCTCTCTGTTAATTCGCTGAACTATATCACTTTATCGTTCCATCGAATAAGGCATTCGTCGCTGCCAATGCGCAAAGGAATAAATCTTTCGCAGAACCGTTTTCTCAAAAGCTCGTAATCCCGACTCATCAGATGTTGTCATGCCTTCCATGCTTCTGCACCATATTGTTGGACGGGGATGATGAGTGACTTGTTTATTTTGGACTTCGTTCGACAGAGGATTTTACGTCTCAATAGCCTACTCAATCCAAAATAGCACCTGTTGGCAAGAATTTATTATATTGGACTTAGAGACTGTTGTTGGTGTTAATGCTGGTTCCAAGACAGGCAAAATTATCCACGACTTCGGTCACTACCAGACCTTGGTTCGCTTCCTTATTCAGTCTAAAGAAGTCAGGAGAACTAACGGTGTGGTTGTTGAGGCCAATGATATCAATTTCATCGGCTTACGCCAGCAGGTGTACACTCTTATAAAAGATTGTACCTGCTCGATTCAGCTCTGCAGCTCGAATTATTTTCTCCAGCCGTAGATTGAAAAAGTTGGACCATAGGGAGCCGCCTTATCTGAAAGCTCTTGTAGTATTTTTTTTTCCTTTTGGCTCTTTAATCCTGACGGATCGCACTAGTTTACTACTATTCATACTATCAAAAGCAGTGATGTGGGTCGATCCTCCTTTCACTGGTCTTTTCCAGGATCTGGCGTGTGGTGAATATATGGTCATTTGCTGATTTTCTAGGCTTTCTTTTTCATACAGTATTCAACTCATTTCTTCTTACTAAATGACAAAGTTAAGATCTTTTCGATTCAGTACACACACAATAGTTGAGAAACCATTTCACCTTCTAGAGTAGTGGTTGTCTTTTTGGTTGTAGATCAATATATTTTGCCTACCTAGATGCTACATACGAGTAAGTTTTCCAGTTAGTGCAAATCTCTTTGTTATACATAATAGGGTGGAACGGAGTCGCTAAAGAAGATTCGCAGTGAGCTTTTTCACGGATGGTTCTAGGCTCAAGAGTATGGTTGTAAGAAGAGTCTTCTGTCGGGAACTCTCAATTAATGATTGTTTGAGACTGTCAGACCACTGTGGTGTCTTTCAAGCAGAAATGGTAGCCATCAAGGTAGCAAAAAATATACTTCTCTGAAGTGTGGCTTCTTTAATGTAGTTATGCATTCAATTCGACGACAGACCTTGAGATGCCTGGACACAGCAGAACAGTCGAAAATTGTTAAGCCGATGGGCTTGTAAGGAAAGGTACCCATACCAAAATTCCATCAGAATGGCACACTTTCTACTCTAATGTCCAGCTTTCGCCAGACTAAAGTTGAAGCATCTTAGTTGCCATACGTTTTGGGAACCCGGCGAATCGGCTGGAACTGTTGTTAGCCCGTCGATAAATTTGTGACCGGTTCTAGGCGTTTTGTTGGCAGATGACCGTCCTTTTGATCTATGCCTAAGGGTTGTGTTCATCATAACGAATAAGCGTCTCCAGCAGTTCAAATGGAATTATGCATTGCCCCACGTTATGCCACTGAATTTTTTCCCTAACCGAGAAAGTTTAAAAATTATTTCTTTTTGCTCGTGTTTTGAGTGACGCTGCATATTTTTGTGTTTCTAAGATAATTTATTTTTCAGACAGTACTTCGATTGTTTTTTATCAGCACTGCAACCTAAATATGAGTTGAATGCTATTTCCATCCATCGGTTGAGTAATTTGACTAAATTAAGCCCAGCTTCAGCGTGTATATAATTTCAGAAAGACAACTTAAGTGCCTCTTTCTCTTAAATCCACAAAACAATATAAATAAATAAGCGCATTTGTTTTGCCTTACATCATCTTATGAAAATATCCAATTTCAGTTCTCGTCTGTGGCAGATAGTAATCATTAGTTGCACGATTGTCAGCAGCAAAAAAAAAAAACAAAAACAACGAAACCAAAAAAGCAAAAACTGCCGACACATATTCAGCCAATGACACGGCGGGCATATTGATTTTTCATACAACAACAAAATTATGTAGATTTTTTAGCATACACTTGCACATACACCTACATACATATGTATAAATAACTATAAAAGTCTACATATATGCAACCTTACGCTCGTTTGTAGTTGGCACGCTGATCACGTACAGCCGAAGCGTGTGCCACCAATGCAAATACTTGGCGAGATAACAGCCGCCGCTCTGCCGCCGGCGCTCCACGTCATCGATATGCATTAGCTTAAGTTTGTGTGTGTATGTTAGATTGAGAAAATATTATTCTTGTTAACTTTATGTAACAAAAGCTTTGATTTCTTTGGCATTTTCTAGATACATCTTCCGTTGTTGTTGCAAGCTAGATAAGCGCAAGAGGCACTTGTCGTAATCAGTTTTCGTCCTTGAGGCCCTAGCACCTCTCATCGGTAATTTATTTCATTGTAGACTATTATGCAACTTCTTTTTGCCATTGCCACGCGCTGCGCTTGTTTACTCAGCTCTTTGTCGAACACTCATTTACATCCATGTACACATCCACTTCAATATGGACTCAAGTGATTGATGAGCAGTGCTGAATGATGGCAATGATGGCAACGCTGGCGATGGCTATGATGCTGGTGTCTTTTAGCAGCAGAGCCACTTCGGCGTCAGCAAGTAGGTGCAGCTTCGTTGCTGTATTGAGAAACTTTCCAAAGGATGAGCTTAAATACCCACACATCGGAAAAAAGTGATTTGTACTCGAGCAGCTCACAGCCTTGTTCAAGAGTGTCGTTATTCCAGCATTAGCATCAGCTAACTGCAACAGCAGTGGATGTTGCAAGCGACTTATGCCTGCAGCTTATACCGCTGTTGCCGGCACACTTCAACTTGTTGTTGACACAGTTTCTAACCGTTTTTTTTTTCATTTATTTTCTGATTTTCATAGTTTGCTTGGCTTTAAATCTATTAGCGTCGGTGTCGCTATTCTAGTTTGTCAATGTCAGTTGCCCAGTTGCCCAGTTGTGCGTTGTTTTCTTGTCTTCTCTATTCCTTTGCTTTCACTTGCCTCATGTTGCAAAGTTTAACTTGGTTATTTCTCTCACCTTCGGGTGATTGACAGATCATCACTGTCAGTGCATGTTGCTTACCCATCCGTTATTTAGTTAGGTATACCTTTCGACTGCTCTGTCGATACCGGAATTCACATTTTTTTTCGAAACGAATTTTATGTGTGGTGACCCAGAGTATCAAAAGGGGCGGGGATTCTCTTCCGAGGCTGTTTATTGCTTTTCAGTTTTTTACGTAGCGGGTCCCAAACTCAGCGCACAATCCTTGCGACGGATGGTTCGCCTTGTCACTTTAGCTTGCCTTCAAACGGATATTTGCTGGCTACCCAGAGGATACTTAAACTAAGACCGGAACTATGGAGCTGCTTGAGCCATATGTAAAGGAATCGTTTCTGGTCATTTCCAAGTGAATGGCAATCAGAAAATTTTCCTCACTTGACCCCATCCTCTATCCGAATTGACTAAAATACTCCAACTCAGAAAGAATTCGACGGAGTATCCGCCGGGGGAAGCAGAGGAAGACCTCGACTTCATTAGAAAAACCAGATAGAGAAAGGCCTGGCTTCGCTTGGAATACCCAATTGTCGTTACCTTGCGAAAAGAAGATACGACTGGCGCGCTGTGCTCGCTATTTGTCGAATTGTTGAAAATTTCGAGCGTACAATTTCTCTAACTAATGTTTAATTGCCAATAAGATAAAGAACCGCTCGAAGCAAAAAAAAAAATATTGCTGCTGTTGCTGAAGACCACAGTTTGTCGATTCCAAGACGTTCTCAAGAATTGTGACTGTCATAAACCACACACTAAAGGGTTTTGAAAAAGGACTTAGGCTTGTATCCGTTTGAAATTGTTTTCACTTCAGAACTAAACCATTGTAAACGTGGTGAACTTCGTGATCTCACCTTAAAAACGATAACGATTTTTTTAAGAAAATAATCTTCTTGGATGAGGCTTATTTTCATTTGAGTGATGCGGTAAAAAAACAAAACTGTCGATTCTGGTGCCCAGAAAATCCACAAATTATTGATAGACAACCCTCACATTTACCTAAATTGATAGTTTTGTGTTGTTTTTGGTATTATGGAATCATCAGTTGGTACTTCTTTCGAAATGAAGCTGGTGACACTGGACAATGGAGAGTGATATAGATCAATGATAACCAATTTTTTATGATCGAAATTGAGAGAAGTTCATCTTGGCAACATCTTGTTCCAAGAAGTCTGGGCTGCGTGCCACACAGCACATGCAACAACCCAATTATTGCGAGAAAGGTTCAAAGATTCGATTATTTTGAGAAATTGTACCATTAAATGGCCTCCAAGAAGTTGTGTTTTAACACCATTAACCTGCTTCTTGTGGGTTAATTTGAAGTCATTGGTCTTTAGCAATAAACCAGACTCTCTTTAAGTTTTAAAAGGCATAAAGTTCTTGGCATAAGAGTTGACTTAGAGGAAAAAGTACTCGAAAATTTGGTTCGAATTGAATTCTTTGCTGGAAAAACCGTCGTGGAAACTATTTGAACGATGTTATATTCAGAACTGAAGGGCATCTATTGTACTTCATATTGAATAAAAAAAATTTGAGTTTGCTTAACAGTTGGTTTGTTTTATTATTTTTTATTTTGAAAAAAAAAAATCAATAACTGGTACCATCGACCATTAGAGTTGCGTCAATATCAATTTTAACCTCTCTACATGTCTTATATTGTTTAAGTCATGTTCAAAACTGAGTAAGCTGGCCTTTGCGAAGGGTGTACTCTCTGAATGCTAGTTGATGCATATAGTAAAACACTTCAGTTATCTACAAAGTCCATAACCGTTTCAGTGTTACTCTGTCGTACCACCTAGTCTACTTACTCATAGATCCGGTCACGGCGCGCTACCGAATCTGTTGTAAAAATAATTCTAATGACTGGGCACGGCAAGCAGTTGATTAAACCTTCGACACTTCGAAATGATCATCATAGGCTGCAAATATGATTCATAAAAGTTAGACGATAGAAGTTCAACGATGATGTAAACATTTTTGTTTGTGCTTAATCCGCTTACCTCTGCTAAGAGGCCTGTGATTTCATCGCATATGAATGGCTCTTAAATGCCATCACAAGATCATTTATGTATTATTAATACGACTTTCATAGAAAGTGTGGTTAATATTTTTCTTCATAACACCTATTTTACTAATTTAACTTTTGTCATGTGGGTTAATCTTTAATTAGTGCTAAGGCAAAGTTTCGGCTTTCTAACGCTCTATATGCTATAAATTCTACTCACACTCCTGCAGCACCAGAAGTTTAACTAAAAGTATAGTCAAATCCCCACATAACAAATTTACTCATAATTTTGTGTATTAATAGAGTCTCTATGTAGAAGTATGCAAAATTACAAGCTATTTTTGTGCAGTTGTATATTTGGCGAGAAAGTTTTTCCATATTTATTCTGGGTTTAGCATGAGCAGCAGCTGTTGCTTTCGTACACCTGTGTGTCAACATGGAAATTTTGCTGGTTTAGCTAATGAAATGTTGACATGTGTTGGAAGTGTGAGAAGGCACCGTTTTGAGCTTACATGCTTACTTATTTATACATCCAAGTAATGTGGCAACCACATGTCGTTTTATTAGCACTTAAGATGTTACTTTATATGTTGGTGTGTCTTCTTCGATAAATAAAAATTTGTGGAGCTATTCAAAATACATTTATACAGTGCAGTGTATGAGTGTCAATCGGGTTTTTGGGGTTTAGTAGTTAATTTCATCAATATATATATATATATAAATATAAATATAATAATATATATATATATTCATATATACCTAGAAAATTGTCTTAAAGTCAATTAGAAATTCGGAAATCACTTTATTTGGTATAACCCCTCTTTGAAAATTATTGACTGATATTGGTAAATGTTTCTCTAATTTTGGAACATACTTCAAAAATTGGCCGATTTTTTCGGAATAATTTCTGACATGGTCACTGAGTTTTCAACATAACCGTTATGTGAGATGCGTGTTCCAAGAAAGTTGAAATCAAAGTTGATCATTTTTATATTTTACATATATATAACTATACAAGGTGAGTTCCAAAGTAAACAGGACTTAAAAAAAAAAAAAAAAAACAGAACAAATGTTTTTTTCGGCAGAATCAACTTATTTTATTAAAATAGTCTCCCTCTGCTTCAATAGCATGACGAACGAGTGTTTTAGCTCGTTACTCGGTATGGCCGCCAGTATGCCGGTGCAAGCCTTTTGAATGGCCTCTACGTCTGTATAACGCTTTCCTTTCATGAGCAAATGCATTTTTCTGAAAAGGAAGAAGTCCCGCAGTGCCATATCAGATGAATACGGGTAGTGGTTAATGGTTAAAATTTGATTTTTCGTCAAATAATCGGACACAAGCGTCGAATCGAATGTTGGATTCTGAGCAATGTTTGGTCGTCAGTCAATTTGTGCGGAACAAAACGTGCACACACCTTTCGTAAGCCCAAATGTTCGGACAAAATACAATAAAACAATGTTTTGGAGATGTTCAATTCCATTTCCATGAATTTCAATTATGATTTCGGCTGATTTTTGATGAATTCACGCACTGTTTCGATGAAATTTCCGGTGATCACAAATTTTGATTGGCCCACATATTGATCGTCAATTACTATATGTTCTCACGACCACTTTGAAAACGTTGAAACCACTCGTGTACTCTACTACGGACTAGGCAATCATCGCCATAAACTTGTTTCATCAATTGAAACGTTTCGGTAAAAGTTTTAGCAATTGTTGACTCTTTGTTCAAAGCCCATTTTTGCACCATAATCAATCAATGAAATGTCATGCATTCTCACTGGACAATGGATAAAGATAGCAGATTCTAACGCATCAGTCGACATATAGATGGCGCCACCAGGGACGCTAGATTCAAAAAGTCCTATTTACTTTGAAACCCTCCTTGTATTATATTCAGTAGGAACAATTTGCCAAATTATAGGTTTGAAACATCCCTTTTATTGAAACTCTCTCTCTCTCTCTTATTTCATAGTTTTAGGAAGCTAGGATTTTTGTCGGACGACATACTCTAGTCTTATCAATTATTATTATTTAACATTTTTCTGCCAGATAATTTCCCAAAGCAGACATTGGAAAGTTTTCTTCAAAGTAGGTAGACGTTCCCTTTTCTTTTTCTTTAATTTTTTACTGGCTGTAGTCAATATATCTTCCCTGCACATTTCAACCATCAATGTCACACAGCGTTCGGCTTGAATTCATTTTTTTTTATCCTAGTACAATTTAATTTAACCTAATTTGACACCTTAGCCATAACTAAATATCACAACAAATTGTGTAGGAGTAAAGCATATAAGGGCTGTGGAGCAAACCAACACCCACGCATACGAATAAACTGCTCAAGTGAGGCTTTAAGGTGTGCCATTTCGTTAGTGACACAGTCGTCTGGTCTCATCTTCTCAGCTCGCTAAAATGCTTCACGTGGCAACACTTAAAGTAAATTCTTCGTAAAACGTCAGAGAAAACACTTTACGTCGGGCAACTCGAAGGTCGCATTGCTCGCTTTTACGACCAACGTTTGCTTCTTTTATGGCAGTAAAAGTCACAAATGGCGGTGTGGTGAAGCTTTTCTTGTTGCTCTTTTATGCGTCATTTGTTGTTGACCCGCATTCATATACATTTTCAGTGTAAATGGCAAGAAACGCACAAATTTCACTGGTTTTCGGCTTTAATTCACATTTACGCGCCACTCAATGTTAGGATACTTCATTGCGCTTGACATTTCGTCGCTTTGATGGCTGTCTGTCTTACTTTCGTCGTCTCTTTATGTGACATTTCACCGCACAATGTTGCACACGTCGTCTAGCTTTCTAAATTCTCTTCGACTCCTTTGACCAAACTAATTTACTGCTCGGTTTTGCGGCGCGTAGCTTAGTTTTACTTCTGAGTGCCTGTTAAAATGAAATTTTTGAGAAGTTCGGTGCGGATATTTCGAAGGTTAGTCACCTTGTGGTCGGAAATTCTCAATTAAAGTAGTTTTACTATTTTGATTTTTCGCTGCAGAAATTCTATGATTTTATTGAGAAGTTAAGCAATCTAGATCCCTTAAAAATGCTTTACTCTCCCCCAATTTAGTCGGTGAGTAAGAAAGAAAGAGCAAATCATATTTCCACCAGGCTTTATTAAAAATGTTTTGAGGCATATAGAAAATTGTATATTGACATTTTGATGCAAAATTATGGTTTCATCGCACTAAAGACATGTCGGATTGTCAAGATCCTTTATAAGAACCACGAAGGTAATGGCAATACATGCAGTAAGTGTAGGGAGGTAGGCATGAAAGAGACACTGGAAGACTCCCTGTTCTTCTGTCCCACATTACTTAGAACTCGTCCTCGATATCTGGGAGTTTCGATGTTCAGTGGACTAGACGAAGTATCAAAATTAGATATGAAGTTGCTCTTATAGTTCGCAAAGCGGGTTGAACTCCGGTATAACGAATACTTCACCTCAACATAAACTAAACCTTCATCTGGGAATACAAAGGACGAGTAGGTCTATGTTTTGCATCACAGCCAGCCAGTATAACCTGACTTCTCGGAGAGAGCCTCCTCGAATAAAATATATATATAAAAATGGAAAAAAATATGTATCGGGTTTTCGGTTAGAACGTTATATAGGCAGCAAACGAGGCCATATTTTTTCCCGCTCTTTTGACACTTCTCTTCAGTTAGGTTTGCCATTTCATCATTGAAATTATTAAAATTTTCTATCGAAATTCATGATATGTCATATGTCATGATCTTGATCTTACTCTTACTTCAGAAATATTATATTAATATACATGTATTTTTTGTTGTAATTACAGTTTAACTCATCAACGTGTGGCATTAAAAGAAATTAGACTGCAAGAGGAAGAGGGTGCCCCATTCACCGCGATACGTGAAGCCTCGCTGCTGAAAGAACTGAAACACTCAAACATTGTGACGTTGCATGACATTGTGCACACACGGGAAACGCTGACGTTCGTTTTTGAATATGTGGTACGTGAAAATTTTGTTGTAAATGTTCGACATATTTTACTAAAATGCATATTTTACTTATATTTCAGAATACTGACTTATCACAGTATATGGAAAAGCATCCTGGCGGTCTGGATCATCGTAATGTTCGCTTGTTTCTGTTTCAATTGCTGCGTGGTCTCTCCTACTGCCATAAGCGGCGCGTACTGCATCGTGATGTTAAGCCGCAAAATTTATTGATAAGTGATTGTGGTGAATTGAAATTGGCGGATTTCGGTTTGGCGCGCGCTAAAAGTGTTCCCAGTCATACGTATTCGCATGAAGTCGTTACGTTATGGTACCGTCCACCAGGTGAGTACTCACACAATGCAGGCGCTTCATATCCACAACTGTTGTACATTATACTGTGGTATATTATGCACTAGTGGGGTTTTGAGGTTTTCGTTTGTAATGTATAGTGTGATTTGCATAAGCGTGTGTTGCAAAACTGATGGGGATTTCCGGTTTTAGAGAATATATGCACGTGTATTTTCCGATACACGTGATAAAGAATTTAATAAGTTGTAGTATTAAAGTGATATTTGCTGTTGTTTAGAAAATGTGTCCTTCAATTATTGTAAATTTCTTGGTACTTTTTATTTTTTTTTGGTTTTCTTTTCTGAATCACGGATTGCAATTTTAATTTAGACAAGTATAAAATCTCAAATTCCTAAATTATTGCTTTTTAAAGAATAAGTATAGCAAATACCAAGTACATTCTATTAAACTATGTGGTTACATATATACAGTTGTCAAAGGAAAAAGAGAGAGCTCACCAGGGAAAAAATAATTTTCCTTCGAAAAAATTAAAATAGCTCAGATTAATGAAAATAGCTCAGTCTTTCTCCAAAGGAGTGGAGGCCTTTCTCTTTTTCTGCTTGCCTGGCGGGTACTTCGTCGAACACTCTCAAAGCCGGAGCATTTTCATCCATTCGGACGCCATGATCTAGCCAGCGTAGTCGCTGTATCTTAATTTGCTGAACTATGTCAATGTCGTCGTGCATTTCGTACAGCTCATCGTTACGTTGACTGTGGTACTCGCCGTTGCCAATGCGGAACGGATCATAAATCTTCCGCAGAACCTTTCTCTCCAAAACTTGTAACGTCGACTCATTAGATGCTTTCATCGTCTATGCCTCTGCACCATATAGCAGGGTGATGAGTGACTTGTTGAGTTTAGCTTTTGTTCGTCGAGAGAGGACTTTATTTCTCAATCGACTACTCAGTCCTAAGTAGCATCTGTTGGCACGAGTTATTCTGCGTTGGATTTCGAGGCTGACATTGTTGTTGTTAATGCTGGTTTCAAGATAGACGAAATTATCTACAGGAGATATTTCGTTTTACCTTTGTTTACTTCCAAACCCATTTGCTTCGCTTCTTTCTCCAGTGTGAAGTAAGCAGAACTAACGGCGGGGTTGTTGAGGCCAATTATATCGATGTCATCGGCGTACGCCAGCAGATGTACACTCTTATAGAAGATTGTACCTTCTCGATTAAGTTCTACAGATCGCACTATTTTCTCCAATAACAGATTGAAGAAGTCCCACGAAATGTCGTCGCCTTGTCTGCAACCTCTTTTGGTATCGAACGGCTCGGAGAGACAAATTGTTCAACGTCAACACAGCCGTATCAGTTTTGCGGCGATACCAAATTCAGAGATAGCGATATAGAGGCAGCTCATTTTTATGCTACCAATTTTCAACACTGAAATCGACGAAGAGGTGATAAGGTCCAATCAGTTTGGTGGGCTTTAACCTTTCTCAGGGTACCCCCGATAGAACAGTATATGCTATGTTGAGAAGGCTTATCCGACGGTACTTGGCACATATTGTGGAATCTCCCTTTTTGTGGATTAGGCGGAGCACACTTTCCAATCATTGATGTTTGAAGAGCTCGGCCGGCAATCCATTGGCCCACGCCGGTTTGTTGTTCTTCACGCGGGTAATTGCTATTCGAACTCCTTCATGGTCGGCCAATGGAACGTCTGCTCCATCGTCATCGATTGGGGAATCGGGTTCGCTTTCTCCTGGAGTTATATCACTGCCATTTATCAGGCTGGAGAAGAGTTCCATCCATTTCAGTACGCTCTGGAAATCAGTCACTAGATCACGTCTGGGTGTTCTATATGAGTACGCTCTGTTCTTGATACCTTCTGTTAGTCGCCGCATCTTTTCGTAAAATTTTCGAGCATAACCCCTGTCGGCCAGCTTTCCTCGTATATCCGATATAATAAATTTTGCCCTATTGATTGAGTTTATTCACATATACCTTTTTTATTAATTATCTGGGACATGAGGCAAAATCTAATTCTCTGAACAGGGTATATTATCAAAAAGAAATGTCCGAGATCCTATAATACATATATCTATGGTATGCAAATGATCAGGGTGTTGAGCTAAGTGGTTTTTGGGATTGATCTGAAATTTTGCACATGTGTCTTTCTCCCTAAAAAGCTGTCAATTATGATATTAACCAAAAGTTTTTTAATTTTTGAAAATTTGACAGTTTTATTTAAATAAATAAATAAAATATAAAAAAAATCGGCCCACTCCGGGATTAGCAGGGATAGATGTCAAATTAATTGAAGTTTTTTTTTTTGAGGAAAAAAAATGGCGAACTCCCAAATGACGATTTTGTAAAAAAAAAACGATTATTTTATATCATTGATTGTGTTAAATTTTTTCGTGTGTTTTTTCGAAGAGTTCATTCTAAAACACAAATTAAAAAAAAACGTCCCCAAACTTCAATTTCTACAAAAGTTATGGCTATTTGAATCAATAACCCATTCAACATAAGTTGCTACTTAATTAAATGCATAATTATTTGGTAATTGACGCGTGAAATTCGTTTTAAATTAATTAACGTAAACCAATTGAAGCACGTATATAAATGAGGTTATTTTGCACCGACGAAAAGTATGCAAGCAGAGATGTATTTTGTATATAAGTAAATATATACTAACGCATATATTTTTGTATGCATGTATATGTGTTCGCGTATGTATAGAAATCGATTTGGCAGCGCATAGTTTTTAGTTAAAGTGCAAGTCAAATGCATGGCAATCAAGATACGGTATTGTCCTTCCTTTCAATTGTCACTGTCATAGCACAAAGCCAGCCACACACACACACGCACAAACAAAAACGAACATCCTTTGAGTAGTGATATTGCAACAATAACAATTGTCAGCACAAACAAAGGCAAGGCGCTGCCAGCAGCCCATTTCACCGTACTCCAAACATACTCACAGAGGTATGCATGTGCAGCTAGATATACATATGTGTGTGTGTATATCGGCTTCCTGTAAGTGGAAGGCTTAAAATTGAATAGCTTATTTTCGTGTTGGTAATACATATGTACGTGTTCATATCCACGAATGAAATCGCCATTCTTGTTGCACACAACCCACACCGCTGACTTGGCCTTTGTTAGCAACAATAGACGCAGATCACACGCGAATAGCACTACATGCAACGTGATTATTATCACCAACAGCAGGTTGTTGCATGCACCAATTGTGCCTGTGTCAGGTGTCACACGCATTCAAGTGCACTCGAGCCTGTAATTGAGAAGCCAGCAAAAATGTTGAAGTGTCCGGAATGCAACGAAATTCGCTATAAAAAAACTTAAGTGCGGCACATGACACATAGTAAATACAATATGTAGGTACAGTTATATGTACATGCGAAAAAAAAAATAAGTCAAAACTCAAATTATTTATTGAGTGCCCACGAGTCGAAACGTTCGCATATTCAACTTTTTAATTGGCTGGCGTGCAACAAAAATGCGTAAATACTTTGACTACCGCACTTGCACGTAACTGTACTTGAAAAGCTTATTTGAATGCATGTAAAAATACAGTTAATAATTTTTTAATTTGTTCGCTTTGCTTTTGAGCTCCTTTGCTGTTATCAAACGCTTTGTTGCTTTAAATCAGCGCTAAGCTCAGTGTTCAGCACACAGATTAGTATACTTTTAGACGACAAAGGAGCTAAAAAATTCGCTTCTACCCGCCAACACACCAACTTATAGTAATCTATGCAGTTGTCTGCTAAAGAGAGAGAGAAAAGAAAGGATTTGTCTTACCTATTTATAATTCTCGTTAACTTTTACTTTGTTCGCATTTGTTAAAGACAACGTTTCTGGCATCTCCTTCGCTTGATTCGTATGCATAATTAATTGTCTGCATATTTTGTTTCCTCCTCTGCCTCCTGCTACTTCTTCAGCAATGTACTACTGCTGCTACTATGACAAAACTCTTTCTTTCTCCTTGAAATCTCTCTCATCTCTGCTGTTACCTTTTACGTTACCGTTGTTTGACTGGTTGCTTAGTTCCTGCGTAAGCATTATTGTGGTTGTCAAAGGGCGTTTTCTATAATTAAATTAGGATCGGTTTTTTGCTGCCTAAACTTCATGCAAACATATCTACGTTTCTAATTACTGCTTTCCACTTTTTCTGTCAGCTTTAAAGAGAAATATCTACCTATGATTTTTACATAAAAAAAAGAGTAAAACGAATTTCCTTATTCAAATTTGTTGTGATTTGAAAAAGTGTATTCTTAGTCGAAAATTTGCCCTCTTAGACTGCGCAGAACGACTGACCATAACGCCAACAAAAGCATAATCCAATAGAATTCGTCGTTTATGATTTATAATTGTAAAATGCCTTTGACAATTCGTAATTCCTCTTTTTTTACTTTAAGTAGGTTAACTCTTTCTCATCTTATGGGTAGCACAACTTTGTGGTGAGATGCTGCGCCTTCTCACTTTAGCTCGCCTTCAGGTGGATAAAATGAAAGGTTTACTCTTTATTCAATTAAAGATTATTATTAAAACCCGAAATTCATCGTAATGGCTTACTTTAGTATGAAGCTTACAGGCATAGTAGAAATAGTACTTTTTTACGGCTGCCGATTCAATGGAATTCGAATTGCAGCTTACAAAACTTCTTAGTTGACGGCCTTTGCTCTCAACTTGATAGGGCGTGACCAATGAAATGAATTTGGAAACATCAAAAAATTTATCTAGGTTCTCACATATTAAATTCACCGCATAAAAAATGTTCGATCCAACACTGACATGTCCTCAGTCTTTTCGGTTAGAAGCCCTTTTTGATAACTATTACATTTTTGCGTTGCCATTAATATGTACAGTTGTCCACAAAATAATAGGAGTGCCACTATGAAAAATTTTTTTAGCTGCATAACTTTTTTAATTCACAAGTAAAGGACGTGAAACAATAATGGTACACATAACGGGATACTAGCATTAAAATACAAAACAAACTTTTATTCTGATGATTGATGTTCTACTTCTGCTTTGCTAGATCTCGGAGACACTTGTTATTGCTTTCCACAAAATAATAGGAGTGTTAGATATTTCGTTTTCAAAATAGTCCTTAACATAAAAATATTCACAAAATTAGAAAAATAAGTATAGTTCCATAAGCTAGCAGCAATTTAAATTAGTTATTATTTTATTTAATCATTGGGGTTTTCTCCAGTGGGTAGAGGAAATCATTGTACAGAGGAAAAGCGGGAAACGACAAAAAAAATGAGAAAACTAGGAAAAACTTATAAAGAGATCCATAAAATCGTAAAATGCTCTTCTCAAATGATAGCAAATGCCTTAAATTATATAAACAAAAATTAAACTCGTAGACAAAAGCGCAAAACATCCACTGCAGACGATCGCAATATAGTACTGGCGGTAGCGTTAATCTTTTTTCTTCAGCCAGGAGCATCCATGACGAACTAAATTTGTCTGTTAATACTGAAACTTTTTGTATACATTTGGAGCAGATCAAATTATTTACTAGAAGTTCTCGAAAAAGACCCCATTAAAAAAGAAACACAAGGAAGCCCGCATAGAATTTTCAAATGAGCATGGCTCTCGACCCGCGTCTATATGGCGAAACATATTGTGGTCAGACGAATCCAAAGTTGAGTTATTTAGTAGTATAGAATCTAGGAACTTTGTTCGACGTCCCCCTAACTCAGAATATAATCCCCGGTGTACCACAAAAACCGTTATACTTGACGATGCCAAATCATGGTATGCGGTTGTTTTTCAACATTATGGTGTTGGTCCAATACACTTAATTGAAGGCATCATGGACCAAAGGGCATATGTCAAAATATTCGATTAGGTAATGGTATGTGGAAAAATAATGACCCTAAACGTACCAGCAAGTGCGCAAAAAAAATGGTTTAGGGTCAATGGAATTGAGGTTATGTGGTGACCTGCTCAGTCTACTGACCTCAACCCAATTGAAAACCTATGGACAGATATCAACAAGAAAGTAGCTGAAGAGAAACCAACCAATTCGAGAGATTTATGGCAAGTAGTGAAAGAGGCTTGGAAAATAATACCAATAAAACGTTGCCAGGATCTTATAGACTCCATGCCTCGGAGATGTGATGCTGTATTAAAAAAATCGAGGTAATTCAACGAAATATTAACTATTTTAGTATGCTGTGAAACTTTGGAAGCAATATATATTAAATTATAGAACGGCCTCTTTTTGTATATAAAATACTCCTATTTTTTTGTGGAACTAGTTTTTTAGTTTACTTGATATAAACTGCGATATAAATTTTTGTTTATGTTTAATTGAAATAGATGGAATATGGAAATATTAATAGGTCTTTAGCAAATTACATTATGCAGAAATTTTTAAAAAATAAAACATTTTTGTTAATGAAAATTAACAATTCGTTTTTCCCATGTGGTCACTCCTTTTTTTTGTGGACAACTGTAAGTACATTTAACTACTAATACAAAAATGAACCAGACTTCATACCACATTTTTCAAAATTTATTCGTTACCGAACCAACGTTAAAAATTTTATTTTAAAATTCAAAGAACAGCGTGTTTTGTTTTGTACTTTACGAGGGATTTCATCAATTTTACGGGTTCGGCTACTTCAGTGATTTATTCCGGGCGAATTGGGATATTGTATCTAAAATAATTTATAAGATACGTAGGTTAAACCTGTTAGAATGTGGAACTTTAGAGCTTAATTATGATTGCACTTTAATAACGTTTTTTAGGATTGGCAGTAGTCCGATTTAGCTCATCTACGTACTCGTTCTCACTTATTTGCCAAGAAATACATCTATCATGTTTCATTATACTTATATCTGTCACTGGTATTTCATTTCGCCTCATCATGTCGCTTGAGAAGGTCCAGCGGCTTCAGTTCTTGCATAAGCTGTATTTTGAACGCTTTATATTTAAGATCTCGACGTAAGATGCGCCAATACGTCAGTCCGAGTTGCTGCGAACGGCAAAAAATCGACTTTCCACGGTGTACGTGTACACTCTCAGCTACGGCTTTTATATTTTCTTCACTGCATGCAGGACGTGGTATATTCGGTCGATTATTATCCAATAATAAAAGCTAGGTCTTAAGATGGTGTTGCGAGTATTACGGTCAGTAGGCCGATTATATTGACCATAAGCTATGCGCAGCGCGAAAAACATTCTTTACTGAACGTGAATTTTTCTACTAAAGTTGAACGATTTGTAAACATTGTTCAGGCGTAAGTCCTTCCATGATGAAATGCCAAATAATACTGAACAAAAATAACATGACAGCTTGACACGACTCTAGCAAATTACGACGCATTTTGCGGAGTAATTGAGGCCTTAAATGTCGTGCTATTCGCACCATATATCGTGGCTTATTTGTGGTATTTTGTCACTTGTGGAATCGCAATATGGTAGGAATCAACGAAGACGGCTTCGGGTTGTTGAAAACTCCTCATCAACGGATACGAATCAAATTTTTTTAGGCACACCTCTGCTTAACCTGATTGTCATACAGCATGTATTGCATTCAGGTTAAGAAGAGGTTTGAGAGTATCATGTCATTGCTGCTGTGTTATGACTGAATTTCCGATGATGATGATGTGGAAAGGGGAGCTAGAGGCTTCTAGATGATAGGGCAAGACCATTAGGACAATATCCCTAACGATCAGGTGGCTTACGAGTACATCTGGGATGATACGTTTGTTGAGGGTAACCTAGGCTTCAGATTTTATCTGTACCTTACTAGGGAATGTTGGGGTGCATATGTCTGTTTCAAAGACTACTTCAAATTTAAATTTTTGTTTGAGTTATATAGGAATATGATCGTTTTCTTCAAAAACTATAAAAGTAGCTTTTTTGGTTCCATTTGAGAATTAAATATAGCTTGGTTATATTTAATTCTGAAATTGAACCAAAAAAGCTTTTTTTGACGTACTTTTTCGATTTTTTGACAGATCAAGGTTGCAATGCTATGAAACCTTGACAGCTTATTCTAGCTAAAGCTAGTTAAAGTTTGTTTTAGACGTTATCTCTCGGTTAGGCCAAAAAATTGTTGATTTATTGGAATCATATTTAACTCTTTAAACTGGCAACATATATATATATACCTATGCTATGTATACGTATATTTATATTAACATTTTCGAATCAACATAAATCCTCTGATTCAAAATGATAAGATTTTAAAGCTTTAGCGCATGCCTATATGCACAAATGTATGTTAGTATGTAAGTATGCTAAACTCTACGTGTAAAATCAAACAATGCCAAGTGTAGTATATAATCGCCTTCGGCTGAACAATTCGTGCTCATTAAGGCTTAAAGGAAAAGATGATGAGATGTCTAGCAGTTCAACGAGAGTTCATTATGTGGCCAGATAAAACGATATTTTCGGTTTATTGCGAAGTTTGCAAAATTCAAATTTCCAATTTTCTATTTGATTATCCATTTTCTCTTTACTCCACTTACTCATTTTACTCATTGCTTTGGCTACCAAATCACTCAGCTGTCTGTGGGCTATGAAGCGGCCGCAATGCGAATGCTTTTTGTGTTGCTGTGAACTTTTTGTGCTTTGCATGGCATCGGTTCATTTTTGCATATTTTGCTGTGTCTAACAAGTCAAAAAGTTGTTATTGACCGTCTATCTGAAGTTATGCAAGGTCCTTAGCGTAACCATCAATCGGCTTTACTGTGTGCAAATCAATATCCTGTCTGCTTTAATTTACTTTGCGAATATTTCCTATACTTTTTTATCATATTACATATACATAACCAAAGTAGATTTGAAGCCAAGTATAGCACGTTCTAAATGTGTGCGTGTGTGTGTGCACACCTGTCGGTTATGTGCGGCTGGTCAGTTCTTGTGGGAGCAGCTGGCTATTTCCCTTTTGGTAGTCTAGCCGGAAATATGGAGTTTCCTTGGCTTTTTAATGTAGCTTCTTCTTTTGTTCGCCGAACGAGCAAAATCACAAAAAGAATATTCATTAGTTTTTTTTTGTACAACATCGCTTATTTTTCAACTGCGTTGTTTTCTGTTTGCTTGTTGAATTATGAATTTCTGCTTGGGATTTTGTGTCTTAAATTATTCACTAAATTTTGGTACCTCTGACAGTGATACCAACCTAGAAGAAAAATATTTCGACGAATGGGTTTTCACGCGAAATTCAAATTAAAAAAACTTACTATTTTTTACCCACCGTAGTATGTACGCATATGTCATTCTGGTTATTTTTTTTGAATCTGTCACTCATACGCAGCGTTGTACACATACAAAATATGCAAATGTATACATGTACCTACATATATACCCATATTTTTACATGAACGCTTGTATTGTTAGGTCATGTCAGGCATCGCTATTGTAATGCTGGACTTTAAATTAAGTCCAAAGTGCACGCTTGCTTATCTTTTGATAGTTTAATACTTGTACCATACAACCGCTCAACGCTCAGCTATGCCAGTTGTCAACTGGTTGAGCTTTTCACATTTCATGAGGGATGTGTAGCACACACCGAGTTTTTCACTTGTGTGTATTCTCTGTTTTTTTTTTTTGTTGGTTTTTGCTATGTCTGTTAATTTTTAATCTTGAATTGTGTGGCTTAGAAAGCTTTAATTTTAACTCTGTCGTTGAGCTCCCCACTCAAATGAAAGTCATCACAACTTTACTTTAGTTCATATATTTTATGTACATACATTTTATATACAATTTTAAAAAAATATATTCATATACATATGTATTCGCATTTTCTTCTGTCTCTTTCTAGATGTTCTGCTTGGTAGCACTGAATACTCGACATCGCTGGACATGTGGGGTGTCGGCTGTATATTTGTGGAAATGGTCACTGGCATGCCAACATTCCCCGGCATACGTGATACATATGATCAACTGGATAAAATATTTAAATTGCTCGGCACACCCACCGAGGAGACGTGGCCGGGTGTGACACATTTTCCTGGTTATAAACCGCATAAGTTAGGTAAGTTAATGACAGAGAAATAAAAAAAAATGAAAATACTATATATGCATTGCACATTGTGAAAAGTTGTTGCGCAACAAAGTTGTACGTTATTGTTTTACATTCTAATAGAGCTCAGGTAATGCGGATGGTAGTTTTATGTGCCTTGGTATATTTAATGATAATGTTTGGTTTATAGCTATAATAGAAAATTTATAAAAAAAAATTAGAAAAAATTCGAAAAGTATTTGTACTCTCAATCAAGTCGCTTTCAATTAATATAGGTTTTACAATAGTTTTCCGTTTTCCTATAATTGGTACTTCAAGCTCATCAATATACTCGCTAATAGCAGATTATAATCCTTTATAGCAGACCTTTTATGCATTCCAGAATTGGTCAGTTCATAGGATTCAGCTTCGTAAGTCTTAAGAGATCACAGAGTACTGTATTTGGTCATTCGAACCAAGATCCTCATCTCAGCACAATCTTGGAAATAATTTATTTTTATTAATAAATAGCTTAGTTCACTGCTCTTCTTGGGAATTCTTAGGATTTAGCTTCAGTTCAGTAATTTTCTTTCAAAATGAATACAAAGGACCCTAATACGACATTGGATTTTTTTGGATGTAGGCTGTTTTTGCTTTTCGATAGCTTCAGAAAAATTGTGTTAGTATATTACGTACTACCAGACCTCTTACTCTCTTTTACCAGGTTAGATTAGATCGTAGCGTTTATCTTAATCGTTGGATCTCAGTAGAATAACTGCTGGTCCTTTCTGTTACCCATAAATTCTTAAAAAAAAAAAAAAAGAAAAATGATTGCTAGATTCTCTTAAATCGACGAAACGTTTGGAGCTTACCACGGTGGCTAATATCAATCTCATCTACTTCGCTAAGTTCAAAGAAGGTATATCTAGCGAAATATTACAATCTATTAAAAATATAAAACGGAAGAAGCTTGTTGCTAAGGAGGTCATGTACTTCTTGATTTCTTTTGGCTATCGGAGCACACAACAATACACACCTCTGTGAAGGAAATTGCACTTCGGAGCAGAAAATCTACTTCTACCTACATCGCAGTCACCACCGCTTGAAAGGCACTACAGTGGTCTTCTTCTTTACTAGCGTAGACACCGCTTACACTGTTACAGTTGTAGTTCTCTACCCTCGCGCGCACCCTGGATGCGTGAGCAATCCTTGTGTAACATACAGTAGCCAACCCGTGTGGAGCCTATGGCAACGATTAAAAGAGAGGAAGCTGCAGTGGAATCACTCTGACATATTCGGTTTAAGGGTTCGTTGAAGTCTTATTGCAGCGTCTGTTAACCAGAGGTGTGGCTGCGGGCGGACGTCAGTCATAGAATAAGCGGCTCGTTATATAAATACTACTCGTACTATTCGCCTAGCGAGGTTGTGCCCTGGGTTTGGGACCCACCACGTTGAAACTAATCCCAATGAATAGAAAACAACAGCTACAGTGGTCTGGTAACCTGAAAATAGAGTTGATAGAACCCAAAAGAAGGCTCCCATTTGTACCCCTCCTTCCTGCACCCACGTTACTTCGATCCAACCGTGAAAAAACTCAGTCTCTTTTGGCAAGAAACATATTTATTCTGGATTGCTTGTGCGTATTAGGGTGCAACCTTTTTGTCTGCTCTTCCGTTCAAGCAATTTTATAAATTCTCCATATACTCGTATTAAAATAGATTATCATAAAATAATATATAAACTTAATTTATATTAATAATTGAATATTTGCATGCATTATATCTTTTCTCCCCACGCAGGTTTTTATCGACCCCGTAAACTAGGTCACAACTTTCCTAGACTATATGATATCGTTGATGGTGAGACGATAGCGAATGCCTTCCTGCAATTAAATCCAGAACAAAGAATAGGAGCTGAAGAAGCGCTGCAACATCCCTACTTTGCGCCGTTGCCGAGAAAACTTTACGAGTTGCCCGATGGTGAGTAGCGCTGCAAAGTCAAAACAAACAAAAGTAGTAATTTTATAATGTATATATGTAAATAAATATGTGTGTATATGATTTTTTTGAGTGCACATAATTTCGTGCTATTAATATAAATACAGGAATGCAATTGTGCAAAAGTTTTCAAATACAAAATTTCAGAACTTCATTTGCCCAGTCAGTTTGCGATTTCGAGCGTAAAGCTGACTGTCTGTATTTTTCTTAAAAACGGAAATAATAATAAAGTTTTGCAAAATACACAAAAATGTATACAAATACGAAAACTAGTGACACAAGCAGACGAGCAGTTGAAAGATGTCAGTGACAGCTACTACTGAGTTCCCTTGTTTGCTTTGAGCGGTATAAACTCATTTCGGATTTAAATCGACATAATCATTGTCACCGTTAAATGAAACGACAATGATGAATACGGCGCATTTTCAACCTTTCAATGCCGTAAATGTGCGCAAAATGTAGCAAAACTTTTGTCGCGCAAAAAAGACAAAAAAAAAAAACAGAGATGTGTACGTAAAAAGATCACTTCTGCCAGCAGTTGACAGAACTTGTTCGGGAATTGTAACGAAATGCTTGAGTAAATAGTAAGAAGTCTGAGAAAAGTTTTCGCAAGCAAAGTAATTTAATTAAAAAGTAAAACATTTACTCAACTTACTCGCGAAAAAGCTGTTCTATAATTACACTGCACACATGCAAACATACATACACATGTTATATAATTTCAATGGCGACAGGATATTCAAGAGCAGTAGACAGCAGGACAAATATCAAGAGAAGCCTGTGCAAATAACTTGGTATATCTTTCAATCCATATGTGGGAGCTTAAGTTGCACATACTAAAACTTTAGGATACCGATGTATTGCAGCATCTGGTGTGGAACTTAAAGGGCAGATAATTATTACAACTTTAATAATCTTAGACTGAATAGGGTATACATATTAAGAATGTCACGAGATGAGCTGAGTCAAGTTAGCCACGTCCGTCTGCCTGCTCGTCTAACCGTCCGTTTGCCTGTCTGTATATATGGAAAGTAGTGCCTCAGCTTTTGAGATATCGATTTGAACTTGGACTGGCACACGTCCGCTCCTCCCCAAGAGGCTGCTCATTTGTCGGAACCGTCGATGTCAGACTACTATAGCATATACATGATAAACATGTGAGATTAGATTAGATTGATAAACGGGGAATGCACCGCGACCTTAGGTCTATTGTACCCTCTTCTAAATAACAAAGATTCTCCTAGTCTTAGTGAAGCGATGTGCCCCCTATTTTGAAACATGGATCAAGGCACCTTCAACTTGCGTATGCAGACTGCCATGCAGTCTATTAGCAGGTGTTCTGGTACTTCAGACTTTCTGTCGCAGAATCGGCAATTTACGCAAGAAGCTAGGTTGTATAAGTGCTTTTTCAGCCTGCAGTGGCCAGTGCAGAATGCGACAAGTAGTCTGAATTTGTCCCTAGGTAGGTTAATTACATATTTAAATCTGCTGATGTTGTAACCCCCGATTATAAACTTGGCGTGTCACATGCCTTGAAGTTGTTGCTAACATCTCTCTCTGCCATGTCGTGAATTCCGATGTTTTTTCGGCAATCGCTCGCTTCAATTTGATGAGCTCGTGTCAGTAGGATTTCCCGTTAATAGTTTCACCCAGCATTAGAAGCTCAAAGTACGGAATGCCTTTTTGATCCCTTAAAATACAGAAAACCTTGGCGTAATTGATATTCGGCGTTGCCTTTAAGGTGCTTGATGATGATTTTTTGCGATTAGGGTCTCGCAATGATCTCTTTTTATCGCCAGCAGTAACGAGCCGGTTTTCATCATCACGGAAGAAGTACGTCCCAATGACGCCGCCGGCCCATAAACTGTGGGATGCAGTGGTGACTCATTAAGTATGTGTGGATTGCTGACTGGCCAATAACGCATATTTTGCTTATTGACAAAGCCATTCAGCCATGAATTAGTCTCATCGCGTAAGATGATTATTCGGAGAAAATATTTTTAAGTTGTTTCTCAGCCCAATTCACAAACATTCGACGTTTTTGGCGGTCAAGCGGCTTCAGTTCTTGCGTCAATTTGATCTTCTTAGGATTTAGGCCAAGATCTTTTCGCAAAAATTCGCCACAACGACGTGACAGAGATGCTCTACGCTTGAGAACGACGTGTATGAGACTGATTTGGGTCTTCCTTAATTGATGCACTATCGGCAGCAATATTCTCGACATTACGAGTACTTCTTTGTCTCACTGACACGGGAACATTATCTACTGTGCCTGTGGATTAAAATTTTTCCACTAGACGTTCAATTGTTGATCCGACAGGACGTAGCGCTTGTAAAGTTGAGGCTACTAACTCCGAATTCGAGTAAATTTGAATAATTTCGACTCGTTTTCGGATCGTATATCATTCTATGATGTAAAAGCTGATACTCTGAAAAGAGAAATGCCAAAAGATCAAGAAAAAAATATTACGTTTGCTGTCCCTAATGGGGTACTTTTGATGCCTCGTTACATAATGCACCGCCGGAAGGTGACGTACCTTACATACCATTTTCTTGTATGATTGTATATGGTTTTAGTCTCCAGCAATAAATTTCCTTCATTTCAACTAAAAGTAATTAATTATTAAATTTCTTATACAAATTTCAATACACAAATTTTTTAAATTTAATTTTTAAAGGATGCAGGCAGCACATTGCTATAGCTAATCTGCTTAATCACCCATATCCCTTTCAAATCCATGCCATTCGCAAAATTAAAAGCCAATTAATGACAGAATCATATATTCAAAACGCTTTCGATTATTCACGCTTGGAAGCAGGCACCAGCGGGAGCTCTTAAATGCGCACCCCATAAAAACAAGTAATGCATAAGAACAAAACACCGTTTTATCATTACCACAAATCATGAGTAAATCCAGCGACTAAGTCACTTCATTACGACGACCGAATGACTGCACCAAGCACTAAAAAAGCACTTATGAGCAGCCATGCGACCAGCTTCTGAAGGCAACCAGTCCAGCTCCAGCGTCAATATGGCAGCAACAACGGCGCACAGCAATACATATGAGCTGTGTATGTATTGTATGTAAGTGTGGGCAGCCATATATTCTTGTAGTTGTCCTCGCCGGTTATTTGCGATTGCATTGTGGCACAATCACTTCGAATCCTTGCTGTCGCAACACAATGCCACCAAATGGCAATTCCAAATGCAACTCGAATTTGCAAACTGTCGTAAACACTCATAAAACATGCGCTGCAAGCGATAGCATTCGCCAGCTATGCCAGTGAGTGTAGTGCATGCCACAAAACCGAGACGGCAACAGCGGCATTGCGTTACGTTGCGGGTGGCGCTGTCCGCGATGAATGCACTTGAATTTGGGTTTTTGTGCTAGAAACGTCTGTGCGTGGCCATAGATGGTAGCAGTAACACTGACATACATACTTCCATACAAGTGCGGCACATTCGGGCCGATTTCCGTAGACTCAACTAAAACTTTTTTGGGGTAGGCAATGTTTTCTAATAATACCGTTGTTATTGTTGTTGTGTTGTGTACGTTTCGACTTGTTTTTGCAATGCTCCTCGCATTACATGTGCGTTTCGTGTTTTGAAGCAACAAAGCGCCAACACACCGCACTGCTGCTAGCTATCCAGTGGCTACGAAAGCACCTGCCACATGCCACCAATATGTTTGGGGGAAATGGGTTAGTTCCAATTGCAGTTTCATCGTGGTTATCGTTGTATATTTAGCACGCTCTTTGTTATTGCACTTTGGTTGTAATTCAAATAAGTGCTGGGAGAAGCGCTTGTAATAGTCGCAACGATTCCTCATTCAGTGTTGTTTTTGTGTTTTCCCAATTTGCATTTAATGCTTCGTTGACTCGTTGTTGCACACCTTGCTTGCTGCTTGCTGCCTGCGATTGAATCTGCTGCTAAGGAACAAGCATACATACAAATATACATACATACTCGTATGTACATATGCGTTGGTTAGTCGGCATGTCTTTCGGCAATAGCGTACCAACCAACTCCTCGCCAGTTCGTTTGTTGTACTATTTCTTCATTGCTTACACCATTTCTTGCAAATTACTTTTGTACATATGTATAAATGTTTGTACAAACATAATATGTATTTGATATATGTACATATAAGACCATTGATGTCCGTGCAAGTATTTATATATTCGAAAGACTTTTTTGTTGCTCGCGAATGAATGGAATTTGGTTTTACTTTTCGCATTCATTGCTCAATTTAATTATTCAATTTATTTATTTATAAGACCAGAAGTGGTTTGTGAAAGCAAATTACACCGAATGGTGAAAGAAAATTGCTTGTTCGATTGTGTTTAAATATTCAATGAAATTACTACTTGGCATATTTGCAAAGTCATAAAGTGTGTGCAAGTATTTGCTATGGTCTTAGGCATTCCATATGATTGCTCCTTTAAACCTTATTCATTTGGATTTAAACGAAAGTTATATTAATGCTTTTATATGTGGATTTCGTTTAACAACCACTTATCGGCCAAACAAAGGCAAATAAAATGCTAAAATAAACAGCAGTGGAAAAATAGTTAGCCAGCACTCATTACTGAGTACGGCAATTAAAATGCGTAGTCGGATATGTGAATGAAATATTAAAGCCAAAAATCGATTTATATTCAGTTTGGTTTGCCATTTCATAATGAATATATTTACTCCGAAACGACTGCAAGATGGTCACCGATTCTAATTTTCTCAAGAAAATTTTGTTCAAGGATTAAGCTTAGTTTTGGTTGAATGGATAACAAACAAAATTGTCGCATTTGGATGATGATAGTCCCCAAACCATTGTTGTGATACCGTCACAACCTTAGAGAGTTAGAGTTTAGTGTGCTCTATATGGAGCTATGATTAATGACTTCTTCCTGCAAATGTGACATTTACTTCCTCACTTTTCTTTCACTTTCGAAAAATCGATTTTTTTTTTGTCTTATCTTACTGTTTAACATTTCAAGAATATGTCCTTAAAATTTTGAGTCGATAGAAGTAATATTTTCAGAGTTATCGTCTTATTAATCTCCTGGCCTTTAACGCTCTAACTCTAACAGCTGAGGGTGGTCGGGATAGAAGTGCAGCTGAGAACGCGTTTTTCTTAAAACTACTTTTTCAAAGTCCGTGTTCACTGTCATTCCAAAACTACTTGATCGATTCATTTCAAACTTTGAACACATTTTTAACATATAAAATACCGCCGCCAACGTTTATTAAATAATTTTATTTTTTTCATAAAGGGTGTTTTCCACCCACAAAATGGCGGAATTTTTAGTGGAAAATAACAGTTTACACTTTAGATGGCCGTCAAAAAAAAAAAAAAAATTATCGGAGAACGTTGTCTTGTTTTTTTTTATTTTCGGATAATTTCCAGAAGAGTTATGGTGAACACCGCAAAGTGTTTTTTTCTCAAGACGTTCTGGGGAAAGCACTGTTATATTTATGCCTCAATATTTCTGCCTGAAAAAATTACCTTACATAGTCAAAAGTATGCTCTGTAATATACAAAAGGTCCGAGTAAAATTACTCATTCCAGATTTGAGAAATAAATTAACAAAAAAAGTATTTTTTTTTTACTTGAAAACCCTACCCCCTTTTGCCTCCTTATGACTAAAAATTGCCCCAATACAAACAAAATTTTGTTCAAGGTCTGTTGCACTGAATATATGGACGCTGTGCTTATAGTTGACTTTTTACCGAATATATCAAAAAAAATCTTTTCCAGATAATAGTATGTCTCTGTGTTAAAAATGGCTTGAATCGGATCAATGCTACCTTTAGCACCCACATATCTAAAATAAAGATTTTCGAGCTTCCTGGTGACTTTATACCTCATATATCGTCCAATATGTTCGTTATCTTAATTAAAACAAGTTATGTGTTTTACTCCTAACGGTTTGTCTTTGTGCCTAAAATTGATAACATTAGGCGAACATCATCCATAAATGTAACTAATAGTGGGATTTTCGAACACCCGGCAGACTTTAGAGCATATGATTGGTGCATGCATGAGAGGAACCTTGATGAATTCATGGAAATATTTTATTAGTTTGTGGCCTTTAAACTGCGTGTAGTATTGGCAAAAAGTAAATAAAATCGGCCAATACGATCTCCTATATACCTAATATAAGATCTTCAAGCTTTCGTCAAGTTTAACTGATCGTATTATATAATATGTACTATATACTATAGTTTAATGCCAAAAATGTCTGCAATTGGTCCACGAATTACTCAAATTCTCATATATTTATTTTAAATATAATTATTTTCGTTTTTTCAACAAACCTTAAGCCACATACGGCGGTCAGTGTATAGTTTTATATTATATATAGTAGATACACATATATAATTGCTTGAATTCAGATCATGTGGTTGACGTTTTTCACCTTAAGATATTTCCCTGGCTTTGGTCCTGAAAAATTGCAAAAATGTGAAATATTCGGTTGCACCCAAACTTACCCCTTTCTTACTTGTTTTTTATTATATTTTGCTTTCATATGCCCAGTATTCGAATTAATTCGTGAGATTATTGAATGTAATATTTTTTTAAGCTTTTTGCATATCTTATATTTTGCTCAATTATCATCTTGTTAGCAATAAAATATAAACTTTCAGTCATGTCTAGAATTCTTCGCACCCTTTTCAAGTATACAAGTATCAACTCAGCCTTCGTACTGAAAATATACGAAAAATTATGCCAAAGGTTTAAATGTTTGAATAAAAATCTAACCTGGAGATCTCTAGTGTTACAGGCTGGCCTGCTTACGCAGTGAAGTCCTGCATTTATCTTTCAAAAGTTATCGGAATGCTTCCCGTAACAATGATGTCGCTAGTTCCCTATGCATATGTAAATGGGTACAGGCTACCAATTGCAACATCTATGTCAATATTATTTATATCTAAGGCAACAAAACTACTGTAGACCAGTGTTATGCAACCTGGTGTAACTGGAATCAACTGAACTATAGAAACCATAATAAATACCCCAACCCATACTTCAGCTGCCAACTATGCCATACTTAGTTAATAATAAACTAGCTGACTTCTAAAGCTTCCAACGCTCTAACAGGGAGACGAAAGCAGACATTAGTACATTTGAAATATACAATTTGTTTAAAAAATCTTCAATTTTAAAAGCATAATTTAAATTATCTTTTTTTCATTTTTCATAATACTATGCTTTATAACCAAATAACTGAAACAAATTAAATGAATTGCCAACAGTTTGTTTATGTAACACTAATTAGTCCAAAATTGTATTTGTGTGTGCGCACGTTAATTTAAGTGTTTTCATTTTATTTCACTCTCCATTTGCATAAATATTAAAAGTTTGGAATTTTCGTGAAATTTTGTGTGCCATCAACACCATTAGTTACCTAAAATGAAGTACAAATGAGTAATTTCAAATTTTGCCTGTTTCGTGCTGCCAACCGGCGCGGAATAATATAATTTATGCAAGCAAAACTGCATTTGACGAGCGGCCACAATGTGCAGCAACAACTATTTATTACTCACATTTGCACACAATTCATTAGTTGGCATAATCATATTTCAGTATAATTTGACATGAAGCAATTACTGACGAGTTCAAATGCTAAATGCAAAGTGTTTGCCCAGCGAGTGAGTGGAGTGTGTGGAGTGCTTGTACAAATTGAAATTAATGTCACACTACAAGCTAATTTACTAATAAGTTTACCAAATGTGAACTCTTTGCTTATTTATGACTATTATACTATATACTCGTGTGCTATCGATTCTATTTGCCTGTTTGCCAATTTGTGCAAAAAATTAATATGAGCGTGTGTACATATGGAAATAACTCATTAATTACCTCAATGGCTCTTGAGCTTCTAAGCACTAATGTAAATGTTATGAAAGCAATCAGTGGCGCATACAGTGGGTAACAAAAGTGCTATATTTGCGATTTTACACTCTCTTCTTTCTTCCCCTTTTTGGCATTCCAAGTTTATTCCACTAACTTTGGTGAATATTTTCGTGTATTATTAATAAAAGTAATTAATAATATTATTAATAAAAGTAATTAATTAATTTTATTAATTATAATTATTTATAAACTATTTATTAATTTTAATTTAATTAATTAATTTTAATTATAATTAATAAACTTTAATTATTAACTAAATTTAATTTAAAAAAAATATAAAAAATAATTAATAAATATTTTAATAATTAATATATACTTAATATAATAATTGAAATTAATTTATTTAATTAAAATTAAGAAATATATTTATAATTAAATAATTATTTGTATAATTAGTTAATTTATTATTAATACAAATAATAAATTGATTATAAATATGTAATGATACTAAAATTACGAATTATAGTTAATAACGAATAATTATATCTGTCAAGATCTTAAAAAAATAGTATAAATAAATTTTTATATATTACATAGATATATTTTATGTTTCTTTGAACTTTGGGAAGGAGCATAGATTGGCTTAGATATTACAGACTTTGTTCTTAATAATTGCATCATTGATCTACATTGTCATATAGATATATATATAACGAATTGAAATCGTAAAAAATGTCAAAAAAGGTCAAAAAAACGCTTCAGATATAATGTGCTCCAAAAATTACTCCGATATTTTCTAACTCTTTCTTTTTCCTTGTTTGAACTAACTAACTAAATAATTTTAACATATAAATTTTATGTCTCATTTCTCTGATTAACAAGATAATAATCGGTTCCAGTTTTGAAGTTCGCAAAAAGCTTTGCGACGAATACTTCAACTCAAATTAAACTGAACCTCCCTCTAGCATTACTAAAGACTAATGAGTCTATGTATGGCTTGACAGAAGGTGAGGATAACCGAACCTAATCTTACATGTCGATTGAAAAGTTCTCGGCCTATCATAACAAAACACATTTTTATGGTAAAATTCGTGTTTTTTTTTAATCAACGCTATTTCCTTCAATAGTGATACACCGATCATAGCGACCATCCAACTTTTCCACACCATTTTTGTAGTACGATCTGTCCTTTGTTTCAATATAGGCCCCAGTTTTGGCGATCACCTCTTCATTCGACGAGCATTTCTTCTCAATGAGCATTTTTTTGATATTTCAGAACGAGAAATAGGCGCCGAAAGCCAGATCTGGAGAATATAGTAGATGTGGAAGCAATTCGAAATCCAATTCATGAATTTTTGCCATTTTTTTCTCTGACCTGCGACAGGATGCATTGTCTTCTATGGTCTTGGTAAAAACACTTTCTTTTTTTCCGCGATTTCGTTCCTCAAATAGTCCAGTAACGCTATGTAATAATCGATTTCAAAATATAAACGCTAACTGTGACAGCCGACCACTAAAGATCTCTAATGAAAAAAAATTCTATTATTTTCTTATTCATTATAAGGTTTTATTAAGCTTATTTAGAATTATGTATATGATGAGATCAGTTATACACTGTGTTGTTCGAAAACTTGTTGGCTTTTCAGGTTGCTAAGTCCAAGTACAATATGAGTTCATAAGAACTTAACCACTAAACTTCTGGAGCTTCTGGTGAGTGATTATCAGATGATGTGGTCTGGCGTTGTTCTGATGCAACAAAATTCCTTGACAATTCTGTAGACAATCCAATCGGTGCCAGTATAGGTCCAAATTAATAGTTTGGTCATAGGGGAGCAGTTCATAGTAGATAATCGTCTGCCAATCCTATTAAATACATAGCCTTTTCTAACCTTCTTGGCCGTCAGCACCTGCGTAGTACGAAATCTTATCATTCTAATGCAATATACCATAACTCTAAAGTCTTCTATTAAAAAAATATTGCATTTCCTCTTACTAGACCTTCTATAATTACCACAAAAGGAATATTTTTGTTAGAGAGTGTGCTCTTCCATTTGCAAATTTAAATCATATGCAGTTCTGATAAAGTCATTGAACTGTGCTTGTGATCGCAACTAATATGTTTGGCGTACACACAAAGTCTGCCACAAATATGATTTGCAATTGAGCGCATCATCAAACAATGCAAACCGCACATTGCCACCTGCCCGCTAACCAAACCGCAGTCACATATAATGACACTCTAAGTGCACCTGACCCAAAAGCTTTTGGAATTCAACGAAAGTCCAATTTAATTTATTCCATCGACAGGCAATCTCATTTCCTGCCAAATTATTTGAATCAATGTGCACATAAACCGGCGCGCACGAACACACACTTACATAGACTAGACATTCATGATATGTCCATATGGAAATAATTATGTGCGTCTATATGTGTATTTGTGCTGATATTTGACATATTCCCTTCCTGTTTGCCTCAATGCACTCTGACTGCTTATATACATTAGTACACTTATCAGCTTACATAATCAGATCAATATTTTGAACTGATTTATCTACGAGTGCATGCTTACATTTGTATAGGCGTTTGTATTAATTTTTAAATTAAAGAGTTCATTAAAATCATTAATTTTGAGAAATTGTTTTATCTGAAATTTTTATGGATCAGTTGTGAGATTTTTCTTACTATATATTTATGTGTAAGTATTTATGTACGTTTTAAAAGAGAGAGCAAAATAGAGCAACGAAAATGTCAACATGTCCATTGACGTATCCTTTAAATTTTGAATCTTTAAGTTCTCTCGATTATGTTTGTATAAAAACTTTCTCTTTAATTTAATCTTTATTGATAATTATAATTGGTTATGGTTCCCTATCCATTAACTAAATATTGAATTTGTTGGGCTTTTTGGACTACTAAAATCATTATTTTCCTCATTGGAGTCCCATATTAATGATAACTTTAAGTATGCGGATCCATGCTGGGTGATCCATTTCGAGGCTCCCTACTTTTGTTTTAAATTTTAAATTTTAAATTTAATGGAGAATGTTTATTACGTATATCATGCGAAAGAACATTCTTTGACATTTATTTTTTGAAGGTTATCTCTTTCAAATATTGGCCGCGACTACGTCTCAGGTGGTATGTATATCCGTTGAGTCTGATTTCCGATGACTCGTTCGAGCATTTCACCAAATCGTGAAATGATCTGCTCACCGAAGTGTTGTCTCAATAAATCTCATGATTGATGCGATGTGTGGAATGTGGCGCCATCTTCTTGAAATGAAATGTCTCGGAGATTACGAACTTCAATTTCAGGCATCAGATAATCGGTTATACTGGAGCGATAACAATCGCCATTGATGGTTACGTTCTCACCGGCGTTATTTACTTCTTTTTTTAACCCGTTGGTTTTCAAGAAACCAAAATTTCGTACATGCAAATGATTTATTCCAATTCTCTGACAGCAAACTAATTTGTGGTACAGATAACTTGTCAACAAGGTCATCCAACCCGTAGACTGTTTCGACGGGGTCGGACCTCATGGAGAGGAGTGTCAAATGTGTAGAGTTAGCTGTAACTAGTTGCATGCTGGACATATGTTTTATATGTCGGGGTCGATCCTGGATAAGTAGGAGTTTAACCTGCTACAGTACTCAGAACGAAGCTGCCAAAGGTCACTCTCGATTGTCGCGGCAATTCGAGCTCATCGTCTGCAATGGGTGGTGGCTTGACTCCAATTCCGCCATTTACTGAAAAGGAGCCGCTAGACGTGTTTATGGCTCCACTGTAAATCGTGGTCTGAAGTTACTTGCGTACTAAGTCTGATGGGCATATTGTCTTATGTCGTCGACGTACATGGTTGCGAAAGGACCTCTTAGAGAGGTAGTACGGTTCCACTTCAAGCAGGTGACTGCAGAGATGATTTATATGATAACACTCCCGCAGAAACTGCTTGGGGAGGAGTTTATTATGCTCCTTAATTGAGAGCATACGAACCTCACTGTGCAGATGTTCGACTGGAAATATCAAGCGGCATCCTATTGTAGTCCGGAGTGCAGTGTTCTGACATGTCTGAAGCTTCCTCGTCTGCATTTTACTATAACCAGGCGAATATATTGATGAGGCGTAGTTAAGGACCGGCGGTCGATTGCCTTGTATGTTGTCAACAACGTTTCATTGTTATTTCCCCATGTGCTGCCTACTAGCGACTTGAAGATTTTGTTGCGGTTCTGTACTTCGGCAAACATCGCGGTCTTGTGAGGAGTGAAGGAGCACAAACTGTCGAGTGTCACACATAAAATCTTAGAGTTATTGACAGTTGAAATTTTAACGCCATCAACGACAATATTAAAGTCAAGTTTGTACTCCTTCGTTCAGCTTGTGAATGTGGTCGCAGTGGTTTTTATGGTGGAGAGTGTTAGGTTTCGTCCAGCGAGGAAACGAGAACGGTGCTTTTCTTTAATTCAATTCAATGGCTGTTTCTGTTTACTAGAAATAAAGATAATCACTAAACTTTTGTAGACATTTTTTTTTTGCATTACTTCAAATTAATTTGGTAACAAAAGGAATGAAAGAAGATCTCGATTCTTCTAGTGTAGCATTAGTTGGACTTTGTATATATTTTATTTGTGTAAATTGAATGATATAATTTATATGTATGCATTTCTTCTTCTCTTACAGAGACATCAATATTTACCGTTGAGGGAGTGCACTTGTTTCCTGAACCGAACCGACAAAACAAATGAAAATTAAAGCAGGTCCTTTCGGTGGATGGTGTACGTTTCTATTGTTAGCAGCAACAGCCATAAATATTGTAATTCTACTTTTTTACTGCAAACTTAATTTTTTGTGCAACACTATTTTCAACAATAACACACATTTCTTTATTATTAATTTTAGTTCTAATGCAAAAACAAAAAATAAGCAACAACTACACTTGATTAATTAAGACAAACAAAAAATAGTTAAATAGCTGAGTAAAGTGTGTGAGAACACATGAAACAAAAACGTACTAAGTAAAAGAACTAAAGTGACTATGTAAAACATGAAACCAACAACAACAACAAGATAAATATAACACACACACACACTCAAACACAACTATGTAGCAATGTATATACTTACTTACATAAAATATGAAAAGAAAATTTAGAAAAAAAAACACCGAAACAAAAACTTGAAAATATCACTTAGCAACTTAAACGATTCAATTATAGTAATAAAAGTGAAAAATAATAAACAAATAACTGAAAACTTAGAAGCATAGCACTAAATATATTTTTAACATTTTAATAGAATTTGACAGTAAATATCAAAAACACGGCAAAAATAGTTGAAATCTTAGGTCCAAACATACAAAAAAAAAATAATTTTTGAAAAAAAAAGGTGAAGCGAAAAGCCACAACCAAAACAAATACTAACGAACAAATGTGAAATTTAAGCGAAAAAAAAATGTTTTAAAAGTATTAAGCAGAAACCGTAAAGCAGTGTCAAATTTTGGAATACAAACAAAAATATAATAAAATAGAAATTGTAGTAGAACTTGTCAGAATTACAAAAACCACAAAAATCAATACATAGTTCTAAGCTAAACAGTAGGCAAACAGACACACTAAACTAAAATCAACTCAAAACCACAAAAACTAATTATCATGATTTACATTTACATATATATAGAAAGAGCAAAAAAACTATAAAATTTCATAATATTATTTTCTTAGACTACGAAATATACACATGTAC
Organism: Bactrocera correcta; assembly: GCA_027475135.1. Classification (NCBI taxonomy): domain Eukaryota; kingdom Metazoa; phylum Arthropoda; class Insecta; order Diptera; family Tephritidae; genus Bactrocera; species Bactrocera correcta. The sequence goes on from CM050325.1 coordinate 72,214,722, forward strand.
ATTTTTCTTGAATCGAACACGTGCCTCAAGGTCCTCAGGTCCTCGGTAAGCACCTTCCTTTGCACGCAACGTTTGCTTGTTTTGGCTGCAGCAAAGCCACACTGCAACCATATGCAGCACATATTTACACACAATATTATTGACGCAGAAGGGGAGCGAGTTTAGGCAAGGGTCTTGGTGTTGCCATCAAGTACCGCTAAGAGTCGATAAACCAAATTCAACACCAACTTTTAACATTTGTTAAAGCGTAAAATCGAAACAAAATTTATACATATTGTTGTAGTAGTTATTAGCTGGCAATTCGTAGTTGAAACATTAAATAGCAAAAAACAAATTCGAAATCTATTTAAAATCATCATATGACAATTGAATTTGATATTTTGCGGGCTTACATGCAAGCGATTGGTAGCAGGTGCGTACGCGCAACTAGTTGCGGAGGGAAATTTTTAATTATTAAATAAAAAATAAAAAACGAGCATTTTGACAGTAATGTTAACTATAAATTGAAAAAAAAAATTTCAAATTTCCAAATTTCCAAATCTAAAAAATTGGGAACTCTAATTCAGCCTAATCGAATTAGAAAAATTAAATTAAAATTCAGCTTTTGACTTCAATAGTGAATGTAAGCCCGCCAGTCAAGTCATCGATTTGTAAATATGCATATCTAGCTTAAACAACCAGCAATCGAGTAGTTGAATTTCAAAAAAAAAAATTCCAAATTTCTAGAAAACACGAACACAAACAACATTACGAAATTCTTGTTTAATTTCCTTTATATAGAGCAATTGCTTCGAACGCATTTTTAGCAGCTTAAGGCGAAATACTCACAATCTTTATAATCGTAAATTGCTTTAATTGAAATTATGCAGCATTTCGCAAACCAACTTGCCCAACTAGCAATTTCTAAAATTAGGCGTTTAAAAAATCATGCAAAAACTGCAGTTTTCAAGGGTTTTGATTTTAATTTTGGTTTTCAGGTTTTGTCTTCCTACTTAAAAAGTTTTGTTTTATTTAATATAAAATATTATAAAAATAAATTAATTGATATTTGCATATAAATAACTACATTACAGTTATGTATGTATGTATATGAATAATTATGTTTGCCAATTAATTATAATTTAGTTTTTAATTTCAACATACTGTAAATAAATATATATAATATGACTTTTGTTCTTTTAATTGTATTTGGTTTATTTTTATCACGCTTGACAATTCAATGAAAATATTATATACTTGTATATAGTACATCATTAATTAGTGATATGTACATTTCCAATGAATTCTCCAGTGGATTATTTTGCACAAGGTGCCACTAAGGCAGGCTGTCTACACAAGCAAAAGGAAATATAGTGCATTCGAACATAACGTTTCCGTTTTCCGAAGTGCTTTTTCGGCAAAAATGTATTTATAGTGAATAATATTTTATAGCTGAGCACTTAATCTAATCTTTCGCGTTGTCTATTATAGCTTGACATCTTGACATTTTTTTTCTGGTGGATGAGGGGATGGAAAATGCCTTCCGCATCATCAGTGCTGTCGTCACGGCAACGGTATGTGTCGCTTGGAGGTCACTAAAACCTGGAACCAAGTTTACATTTGTTTTACAGCAGCGTGGTGTTCCATTTTTCTCATTGAGAGATTTACATCTGGGTACGTACCTGCGTTCTGGTCCCGCTTTTTGCTGCATAGCAAGATTGCTGCGAATTTCTTGCGAATCCCCCAGATTGCTTTACTCTCCAGCATGACGCTAATTATATTGTCCGTGTTTATTGGGACAACCAGGTCTTCTACGGCGATGCGTTCTCAATGCCATCGCACAAATTCAAAGAATTTGTGTTCGTCGTCGTCTTCTGTCGCGTCGTTTTAGAGGCATGACGGCTCTTCGACTTTTCCCATCCTGTGGAGGTACTTTTTGAAGTATCCGTGACCGGATAACAGATGGATTGTGCAAAAATCGACTTCTCCAAAATTTTTAATTTTTTATTGGGCTGGCCGTCCATCTGCCGCGACTCTCATTCCCCCATATTCGTTGCCATGTTGTTATGTATCCTTCTCTATTTTCATTGCGGCGTTGTTATTTTCGGACTTTTTCCTTAGTTCCCACAGCTTTTTCCTCTCATATCCAGAAGATCAATTGCGGCATTATCCCTTGACTCATTTTGGTAGGCTGATGCAATTCTGAGGGCTTCGGTGCTGTGCAGTCTGGCCGCTACCTCACGAAGGATTTTCTTTTTATGCACATTTGCCCAGATTTTAGCTCCGTATAATAGGACGCTGATTGTCGTCGACTTTAGGAGCTCCCACTTTTCATAGCTGGGACCTCCAATGTTGGCTATTAGTCTGCTGAGTTGGCAGGTGATTTTTGTTGCCTTTCAAGCGGCGTGTTGCATTTGTACCCAGAAGATTAGTCTGGGGTCCAGTCTTATGCCTAGGTAGTTTATTGCTTTTTGCGTCTTACGAATTCCCGTAGTTGTTTGAATACTTATTTCGTGCTTATTTTGTATTTGTCCGTATCAAGACCTGATTAAGATTTCTTCGCGCTTCTTCCATGTCACTTGCTGTAATTACTGTTGCAATGTCGTCCGCGTAACCAATTAACTATGATTCGTCTGGCATTTCGAGTTTAAGTATAGCGTCGTTTTTGATGTTCCAAAAGTCTGGGACTAGAATGGATCATTGTGCTACTCCTCACGTGATTGCTAACTGTGGTGATTTCTCTCTAGTTTGATAAAGCAGTTTTCTGTTACTAAAGTAGCTCCGTCCCACAGTTCTGAGGTAGTGGATTTTTAAGCTTTTTTAGAAAGCGTCGATTTTTTAGCATCTTGTAGACTAGGCAGTGCTTTCTTCTCAGAGGGGAAAGCAATAGCTTTGTCTTCACATTTAAATCTCACGTGATTCCTCTCTCTTCCTAGCACATCATCTATATTTCCAGTTTCTCCATGAAGCTCAGACCACCTTTTCACAAATCTACAACTCATATTTAAATATCTTGCAGTTTTTTAATAGCTCATGGGGACTTTCAAGATACTTCATTAGAAATGCTGCTTCAAAACGTTTCTTATACTGAGCACTCATTTTATCTTATTTCAAGGCAGGACCTCACACATTAAGAAGATCGAAATTTACTAAGCGAATTTGTGATAAATTGCTGAAAAATAAAAAACTATATTTTTGAACGCACTGTATGTTGGAATATTAGATTTTTACCAAATATAAAAACTTCTAAATCATTATTATTTTTTCATAAATTAAAATCATTTAGTTTTACTGGAGTTTAATTTTCATTAAATTAGTAGCAAAATTATGTTAATACTTTTGAAAGTATTTATATACAATCTCATTTCAGAATAATACATTTTTTGGTTTTGTGTGCAGTAACTCCAGTATATAAAAACATTTGATTGACTTTCCATGATTTAGACCACTTTTTTCCTTGTTCTTGCAACTTGAAGCTTACTACAATTCTTTCTCAGTAGAAGCTTTCAGAAAATATAATTTTAAATTCATGGAATGTATTGTATTGTATTGTAATATAGAATTGAAGAAAGTTTAGCCTTCTTCGATTCGGCATTCCTCTCTCGCTATATTTGCTGTAAAAGCTATAACAAAGATAACGATGCGCTATAAGGCGATATTTCTCATTTTAAAACCGCAAGATATTCAATACTACCAAGTTTAGTTGTATCATATTTACTATTTGGATTTTTTAAAAGAAAAATTTCTGCCAAAAAAGATCTGACCTAGAAATTTGAATTGCATAATTTAGTATAATTTGTTCAATTCGTAACTCTGTAAGGTTGATAAAATAACTCCAATGTACGGAAAGCCTCTTCATGCAAACCAAAGCACATAATGATAACCAGTTTTCGAGAGTTGCGGGTAAATCAATACAACCTTAAGAAACGTATAGATATTTTAGGAAAATTATGTGATAGGTCTCAGTGGTAACTAACGTATAACTCAATCGATACTTGGTTTGCAGGGCTGGCGATAAATCTCTCTGTCAACTATATATAACACTGAGTGATTCCGAATTGTAAAGCATTTGTAAAAAAAACAATGGCTTCAATTCAGAAGCAATTCGTAGCGACCATTTCTAAGTTCACTTTTGGTGCCTAAAATCACATTTAAGTTCAGTTTTATGATCATGAACGAATTTTTTTGAAAAGAACACATAAATCACTCTTTAGCAGTTACGTCTTGTTGCAAACATTCACACATTCATACAAATTATTGTTTTACTCAAAAATATTTATAGATACTAATACGAAAATTATCAGACAATTATTTTTTAACCACACAACAACAATATAAGCAACACCAATTGTAGTAGACACATTTGCATAGCATTAAACTTGTCGTAAATTCTATTAGAGCCGTTTTCATTTTGTTTTACAAACAACTTTATTGAAATATTTCAAAAAACTCAAGAGCAACCTGCGATAACTGAACCTTTAAGAAAACGTGTACGAAGGCGAATTGTCGAAACGCGAATTATCATCGACGATTTTGTATATGTATATGTACGTACGAAAACAAAAATATATATATAGCAATTACAAGCATGTACATACATACATACATATGTATTAAGGTACAGTAAGTGTGTTTATACCGGCATTATATTGAAAAATCTTATAAATACGAAGAGAATAGCTGAAGTAAAATATCTAAATATTTTCCCATTAGTGCAATAAGAACAATTCTCCAAAAGTATTTATTAGAATTACATACATAGATACATAAATTAAAAATAAGCAGCTAAGTGAGTGTTTTTTGATAACCGTACCAATAATTAAAAAGATACCATACCATAGTTAAACATACCATACATACACGAATACCATGACAACTCAAGAAATGTAAAAAGGTGGCGTAGACATTTTAATTAATAAATTTATATTTTATTTACGTGCCTACACACCTATAGACTATCCAAAATCCAAACATCAACTCATGAAACATTTGTAGCAAACTGATAAACAGGAAACCACCAATTGAAATTAAGATAATGAAAACCTAAACACTTTACAGTAGTGCTAATGATAAAATAACCAAAAAAATAACTACAAAACTACCCACAAACAATGCGAAGTAAACATAATTTCATGATTCGCACACTTGCATCAAGTATACTGTGAAGTACTGTCCAAAGGAAGTAAAAAGCTTAAAGGCGTTTAATTTACATAAAACAACAAATTGTGTCTGCACATGTAGAGACGAGAATAGACAATGAATTACGTATATAAAAAGTAGTATACATACATACTTAAGTACTTGAAAATGTATCAAAATGAAGAGAACTCAAATCAAAATGGCAAATACAACAACTGCAATGTTATAATACAAAGGTAAATGTTGCTTCAAGCAACAAAACTAAGGGTAATCAAATCAGTGTGAAGTAATTTATAACTACGTACGTAATTGAAAGTAAAGAATAGTAAATATTGGGCCATAGACATACAAATATACTACAGACATACCATACTTTCATAAAATGATAAAATCTATATGTAATTTTATAATCATTTGTTTAGATACAAATAACTTCCGGATTTGAATAATTAAGGGCAATCGTTTTTGAGTTTCCCAAGTTTAAAAAAAAAAAAACACAAAATTTCAGCTTTAATGGAGCATGTTTATTATCATTCGAAAGTACATTCCTTAACATTTATTTCTTAAAAATTATCTGTTTCAAATGTTGGCCGCGGCTATGTCTCAGATGGTACATCCGTTAAGTCTAATTTTCGATGACTCGTTCGAGCATTTCGAATGATAACTGATAAGTGACAAGCTTTAAGGTAGAAATCAAAGCGAGATTGTCTGCATAAACCTTACACTTTATATATCCCCACAGAAAAAGATTCTAACGGTGTCATATCACACGACCTTGATAGCCAATCGACTGACCCAAAACCTGTTATTATCTGCCCACCGAAATGTTCTCTCAATAAATCCATTGATTGATGCGATGTGTGGCCGTCTTGTTGAAGCCAAATATCACTGAGATCACGAGCTTCAATTTTAGGTACCAAATAGTCGGTTATCATGGCACGATAACGGTTACCATTGACGGTTATATGGCATCATTTTTGAAGAAATACGGATCGATGATTCCAATGGGCCACAAACCACACCAAACCGTGGTTTTTTCTAAGTGAAATACATAGCAGCTCTTGAAACTCTTCATGTTACTCTTCGTTCCAAATGTGGCAATTTCGCTTGTTTACATACCCATTTACCTCGAAATGGTCCTCAAAGCTGAACAAAATTTGGTTCGAAAACACCGGATCTTTTTGGAACTTTTCAAGAGCCCAAAGAGCCAAGCAAAGTCGTTTAGGAAAGTCGAGCGGCTTCACATATCCTTGCAGAGAATATATTTTGTATATTTTCTATTTAAGATCTCGACGTAAAATGCCAAGTCGTGCCATACGTGCCACATATTTCCTTCACTGCGTGCTGAACTTGGTCTATTCGGTCGAATATAATCCAATAACGCATGCTGGGCTTTTAGATAGGTGATTTTGTTGCGTGTTTCTAATAAAATCTTAAAAAAGGAAGCGAAAATTGTTTATGACGTTATTAGAATAACCTTAAGGTTTTTTTTCGAATATTCCAATATGTTTTTTTACTATAATTATATACTTTGTTGCTCTCTGTATATAGTATACATATGTAGTACACATCCAACTGACTGAAATAATTGTTTATTGTTAAAATATAAAATAGTTCAGCACTTAATTTTTAACGTTTTCATAGAGTTCAGGTAAATACTTGTTTAGTATAAACAAAAGTTCTGAAAGCAAGACAATGCAAGATTTTCAGTTTTTGCGCTAAAGTTAAGCAAAGTCTGTGCGGCAAACACGCAAGTGGCAAGAAAATTTGTTTATTAACATTACCCATTGTTTATTCGCAAGTCCAACATTGTTCTTCCTCTAAATAAATAAAGATTCTTCAAAGCGCTCTACATTATGGTACTTTCGCAATCGAGTGTATCCAGCAGTTTCATATGTATGTACTTATCCATACATATGCATCAGTATATATGTATATGTGGCGATGTATGTAAACCTTTGACTATTGATAGACGTGTTCAAAAACATTATCGGCTCGGTGGGGCTTACCAGTATAAAGGAAAATTAGGAGAAATCATATGAAAATTTATCCTAACATATACACATACAAACATACAATTTTTGTTTAGGCAAAAATTCATGATTAATTTGGGTTACTTGAATAAATTTTGCACACGCTTCAGAAATAAAGAAACACACACCTGCGTTAACACATACATAAACACATTCGGTACATATACAGATATTCGTACAGAATATACAGTATAGTACAATAGTTGTATTTACGTATTGAAAATTAACGCACTTTGCACTTTCCCATCCCGGAGTTACGTCCATAGTTTTAAGTAAAGCAATAAACGATCGCAAGCGATATTTTAATATTTTTTCATTAAAGAAATTTGCATTGCAATTTCGTTTGCGCTTCATGCGTTTTTAACGAAAAAAATATTAATAGAAATTAAATGAGGTGTGAATGTTTTAAATTATAGGCTATAAATAAAAAAAGTGTGTTAAAAGAAAATGATCAGATTGATTGGCATAGTTCACAGCTTTCCTGCATTATTGTACACATATGTAAATCTTCTGTTATTTACCAAAATTTTTACTGTACGGTCGTACTAAGCTGATTGCTTTTGCAAAAAAATAGTCTCATTGACTGACTTGTTGTGCGGTATTTTTAATTTTGCAAATCTTTTATTTATTTTTTTGTTTTATTGCTTCAAAATTTCGACTATTTGGTTTATAACCCAGCTACTCTGTCGAGCCTCAATTTTTCTCGCTATTCGACGTCGATTTTGGAAAATATTCAGGTCTTTACATCCAAAACGTTAAACAAAACATGTTAGATGATCCATAAGACATGTTGAGATGCTCTGTTATCTTTCTAAGGTCAACAATGTTTCCTTCAAGCAATGCTTCTTTAACATTTTTGAAGTTATTTTAATTAATAGCGCTGAATAACCGACTCGTAGGAAGCAACTTTTCGGTGACTTTACGTACTTCATTGAATGCTTTGTGCCACTCAACTACAACTACTTGTGTTCGTAATAAAATATGGGTCATTCACGAAGTAATTTCGTTTTTCTTTTCGTTTTATACCTATCTATTTTTTGTTGTCTGAAATATAAGTATTTTGTTTCTACCAGACATACTATATACTTCATTTTAATCCACAGCTTTAGCCATCTTTCTGGCATGAGATTGATTCCATGTACACACAATTTCAAAATTGTGCAGTCAAAAAATTAGTCAAAGTGAATTTTGTCGTCTTGATTCGAGGTGAAGATTCTCCTACCCAAAATTTGTTGCAGAGATCGACACAATTAGCAGTCCGCAGGTGAAAAGTCTGGATATTATGACGTATGTGGTAGCACATCTTTGTCAAGCTGCAGAAGCTTTTGGCGAGTTATCAAATTTGCATGAGATCTCGCCTTATTCTTATGGGACATTATTTATATTTTATATATGTATTTCTATTTGTCTATTCTAGCCACTTCTGTTTGAGTTTATTACTCAATTTGTCCAGATGATCACAATTTACTTCAGAATTCTTCTGGGTATTGTCGGGGAAAAACTCTAAATAAACGACCTCTATCTAATCACACCAAACAGACAATACAAACATTGTTTGGTGACTAAAGACTTTTGAAGTGGTTTTAACAGGTTGATCCTTTTTAGACCATGATCTCTTTCGCTTCATATTCTTGTAAACAACCCACTTTTCGGAGCCAGTATCACTGCCTTTCAGAAATGGATCACTTTTTTGACGTTTGATAAGCAAATCTCAATGGTTAATGCGACATGCTTCGTTCGTTTCGTTCTGAAAGAACATGGGAAACCCATACGCCAAACCTCGAAATTAATCCTAGACCTTTCATCTGCTCTTGAACGGTCGCGTTAGACAAAGTTAGTCTTTCAGTAAACTCTTAGAGTTATTATTTAACACTTTGCGTTTTACGACTATATTTTATCCACATTGGCTTCCAGGGGCCTCACAGAACGTGGTACATCCTCAAAATCGAAACTGTCGGTACGAAGTTTGCAAACCAACTTTTGCAATGTCGTTTGGCGAACTTATCTTCTCCATACGTATTACATAATTTTCGCCTTGTCTCAACTGCATGTTTACCCTTTTGATAGTAAAACAATAAAATATGCCGAAAAAAATTTTGTTCGATCTTCCAGCTTCGATATGCCACCAAACAAAACCTATTCCAAAAAATTTAAGAAAATTTTTTGCAGTCAAGCCTCGAAAAAATTCAAAATGATCAGCTGTCGTTATCAAACGAAATTACTTAGTGAACGACCCAATAAACCCCTCAAAGCACTTCCGTAACATTTTCAAGGATTCCGTACGCCACGTGGTTCCATACGTCTACCCGAGTTACTGCGAACGGCGCCGAATCGATTCCCAACAATTTTCGTGTACACTCTCAGCAATGGTTGCTGTATTTTCCTCACTGTGTGTTGGATGTGATCTATTCGATCGAATATTATCCAATAATAAATGCTGGGTCTCAAGAAGGATGAGGCTGTTGTGGATAGTAAGCGATTATGTTGACCATAAGTTTAGCGAAGTGCACGAAACACATTCTTTCTGTCAAACAAGGCTTTAAAAAGTACCTCTGCCTGGATCGCCCTTTATTTTTCCGATAACTTTTAAAGCCATTTTACATTTGCTAAATCAGCCGTATAAGATGAGTCATGCAGAGATTATTGACTAATCAGTCGTAACAATTGTCAGTGAATCTCTTAAAACTCCACAGAGTGTTCTAATGAGTGTCTCCAAATAGTCGAAGAAGCTTTGCAGAATATGTACAATTTTTCAATTTCTTTTTATTTCTTTTCCATTAACATCGTTTTTTGTTTTTTACTGAAGAAGCACGAACCAGTAAATTGGCCTGCATATGCATTTCGTATACAATAATAATCAACTAAATAAATACGAATGTATATTTACCGTGCGATTCTGTAACGTGAGACAGTATCAAGTCTCTAAATTTGAGATTTTGAGTTAGAGACAATTTTTGAGACTTGAGACGATTTTGCTATTCTGTAAGTGACAGTCTCAAAATCTATTACATTTCGTTATTCAGAGATGTTTTTACACTTGAATGTTAATAAATATGTCGATAGCAAATATTAACTTTTCTATAAAATAGTCAAAAAACATAATTATCAACAAAAATAAAAATATATGTTGACTTTGTTTCATAATATTTACGAAATTTATGTAAAATTTATTTATTTTTAACCTTTTCGGGTTTGAATTGCTTATAAAATGTAAAAAAAACGACAATCGATTAATATCTTTGATGATCTCTATTCAGTACATTGAAAATGGCAGCAAGAGTTCTTTTTAGTTTTGTGACCAGCTAGCTACCTAGTCTCAATATTTTGAGACTAACGTTAGAGACTGTTTAGTGAATAGTAACTAGTATCAAATTGATACTTTGTCTCAAAATGTCTCAAATAGAGACTAGAGACTGGTTACAGAATCCCGCTATTAGTATACACATACATACAAATGTACAGACATTGAACATATGCCTAGAAGTCTTAAAAAAAAGGCCAAAAATCGCAGTGTTACTTTGACTATTAAAAACGAAATGGCAAATACATGTGCAAACTTTGAAAATCAGCAATCACGCCAAAATGGCATAGGAATACATATATACATACACATTTGTATGTACATATGCAATAACTTCACGAATTCGTTTGTATATTTGCAACTGTTGCTGATAAATATCACAGCTGTTAATTTCTAACGGGTGATTTTTTAAGAGCTTGATAACTTTTTAAAAAAAAAAAACGCATAAAATTTGCAAAATCTCATCGGTTCTTTATTTGAAACGTTAGATTGGTTCATGACATTTACTTTTTGAAGATAATTTCATTTAAATGTTGACCGCGGCTGCGTCTTAGGTGGTCCATTCGGAAAGTCCAATTTTGGGCAACTTTTTCGAGCATTTCGGCCGGAATAGCCCGAATTTCTTCGGAAATGTTGTCTTCCAAAGCTGGAATAGTTGCTGGCTTATTTCTGTAGACTTTAGACTTGACGTAGCCCCACAAAAAATAGTCTAAAGGCGTTAAATCGCATGATCTTGGTGGCCAACTTACGGGTCCATTTCTTGAGATGAATTGTTGTCCGAAGTTTTCCCTCAAAATGGCCATAGAATCGCGAGCTGTGTGGCATGTAGCGCCATCTTGTTGAAACCACATGTCAACCAAGTTCAGTTCTTCCATTTTTGGCAACAAAAAGTTTGTTAGCATCGAACGATAGCGATCGCCATTCACCGTAACGTTGCGTCCAACAGCATCTTTGAAAAAATACGGTCCAATGATTCCACCAGCGTACAAACCACACCAAACAGTGCATTTTTCGGGATGCATGGGCAGTTCTTGAACGGCTTCTGGTTGCTCTTCACCCCAAATGCGGCAATTTTGCTTATTTACGTAGCCATTCAACCAGAAATGAGCCTCATCGCTCATCGGACACGGACGCGAAACACATTTCGAACCGAACACTGATTTTGGTAATAAAATTCAATGATTTGCAAGCGTTGCTCGTTAGTAAGTCTATTCATGATGAAATGTCAAAGCATACTGAGCATCTTTCTCTTTGACACCATGTCTGACATCCCACGTGATCTGTCAAATACTACTGCATGAAAATCCTAACCTCAAAAAAATCACCCGTTATTATTGAACACACAACTCTTGCAATGTTGAAGCTGTACGAAATAAGCTTCGCGTCTACTGCAGACAGGAGTGTTTTTGTTTTTCGACTTTTCGTTAAGATTTCTGTGAGCAACAGCTTACTTAGCATTGTAGATATAACATACTGTAATGTACATAAGCGAGTAATAATAACCACTAAGTACCGATAATTTTACAACTTAAACCGTACCTTTGTTAAAAACAATATTAAACTCTACTAAAGTATTGTAATTGTTTACGGCAGATAAATAATCTAATTTACAACAAATTATACGTAACACTTATTAGAGCAAATTACTGTATTACTAATTTATTGATAGGAAAACGAAAAATAAATAAAATAAAAAATGAACTTCTAGTGAGTAAGTGTGTTATTTGTAGAGAATCGAGTCGTTTTGTGAAATGTGTGTGTAATGTGTGCGCTCGTATGTACAGTTATAAGATAAAAAGCTATAAATGTAGGGAGCATATTTTTAAAATTAGCAACTAAATATAAACTAGCATAGTTAAAGTGGAAAAATGGTGACCAAATCAACAAACTACTACACACACGCTCTTTATCGTCTTACGAGATTAGCATATTCCAATAAAAAAGTGTTTTAATAGGGTTTTTTTCGCATAAGAAAGATACAGTTATACTCGTAAAGTGCATACGTGGTTAGATTTATATTAAATAAACGAGCATGAATTTGTAGAGAATTTACTAAAACCAAAACACTTACACAAAACAATGTACAATAATTTGTAAAGATGATAAAAACAAAAACAAAAAGTGAAATTAAATTAAAAAAAATCGTTTTTGAATGTTATTGAATATAAAGAAATTTTATTTATACACTTAAGTAAATAAAATTTAAATATACTTTATAAACTTTAAAGTACACATAAATAGCGGTTAATACAACAAACAAGTAAACTCAAGACAAGGAAAAATTCAACTCGAAAATGTGAAGAAAAAAAAACTTAAAATTATACGGTAATTATTGTAGCGTGAAATATGATCAAATCTTAGCAACGTAATAAGTAAATTACTATAATAATGGCATAACTACTTGTGAGCAGGCTGAAGAGCGAACTTAATTGCAAATCGTAGTAATATTGGATTTTAATGAAATTTGAAAAACAAAAAAAAAAAACAAAAAAAAAAAAACGACAAACAAAACACATACACACAAATTAAATAAATAAAAAGTAGTAGGAATGCAGTGTTTAATTTAAAATTGATATTTAAATAATTGTATCGAATGAGCCAGTAAATCGATATTTGAATAAAATAAATGAGAGAGTGGATGAAAATATTGACATAAAAGTGTGTGTTTTTATTTGTCTCGTAAATGCTAGAAGCTTGGAATTTGTCGCAGTCTTCGATTCGCTATTTTTTAACTTCTGATCCCTGCCCAAAACCATTACAAGTAAAGAGTGACCGACTTTGTGGTACCCTACTTTTTTTTTAAGAAAAAACACAGAAATTTCAAAAGTAATGGTGAATGTTTAGTATCATTCGAAAGAACATTTTTTTGGCTTTTACTTTTAGAAGATTATCTCCTTCAGATATCGGCCGCGGCTACGTCTCAGAGGGTCCATCCGTTGAGTTCAATTTTCGATGACTCGTTCGAGCATTTTGACTGGTAACAGGCGAATGGCACGCATGATGTTTTGCTCCAAAGCATGAATCGTAGCAGGATTGTGCGCTTAGACTTTAGATTTTACATATTCCCACAGGAAAAAGTATAATGGTGTGAGCTTTTTGCCAATCAGCTGGTCCGAAATATCTGTAAACCGAAGTGCTCTCTCAATAAATCCATTGACTGATGCGATGTGTAGGAAGTGGCGTCATCTTATTGAAACCAAAAGTCGCCGAGATCACGAGTTTTAATTTAAGGCATCAAATAGTCTTTTATCATGGTGCTATGAAATGGTTAACCAGTATTGCAAATAACAAAAATAATAAAAAAATAGCAAAAATAACATGACGGCTTGATACGACTCACGCGTGATCTGTCAAAAAGAGACTATTAAAACAAATATCTCCACCTTGGGTCACCCGTTAAAAGCAACTACTATTGTAAACCGTCCAAACGTTAAAAGATGATAAAAATTGGTGTTCTTAGAATGTTTAAAACAGAAGACTTAAAATCAATTTAAAACCAAAATTCAAATGCATTGCTGCGAAGTTTACTACTAGGCCCTGGGAAGCTGGGCACATGAAGGCGTCTGAGCAAGGACACGCTGAATTTATCTCTTCCTTTAATCACATTCCTTAAACCTTGAATCATTGCATCGAAGAAGCTACTGGCAGTGGATTCTTCTCTGTTTACATACGGACGATGAATATGTGGTTGGGGAGAAGAGGCGCAATGAGCTTTGTAATGGATGGATTAAAGCTAGGAAGGAATGTTGGTGAGTTTTCTGTAAGGAGCTCTCTGTTAGTCTTAACTTTTGGCTACCAGACCACTTCAAGGTCTTTCAGGTGGAAGTATCTGCTATTAAGCGGTAGCTGTAGTGTTACGAAGTGTAACCTTTTTCAGGCGGTGACATTCACTCCAATAACCAAGCGGCAATACTAGTGCTAAGCTCACTAACTGTGCGTTCGAAGCTTGTCAACGAGTGTCTATCCTCATTAGAAATAGCACGAAGCTTTTTCAGCACCAGACCCTTTTGGGTGAAGCACCCTTATCAAGCTCACATCGAGATCAGACCTTGTTGGATCTTCATTGGTATCTTGCGCTCTATCATTGGACCAATGGACCTCGTTCGCGCTTAGCCGAAGCTGGGTGATGATCAGTTCCTGCCGGCCTGTAATATCCTTTTGCCCTAGAGTAGATCGCCGAAGATCTTCTAAACGATTTGCCCTTAGCATAACGCAATAGTAGTTCTTTCTGGATATTGTCCAATAGGTATTCATGCGGTAAGACTAAGAATCTAGACGAACGTAAGCTGTCCCTTGTCCAGCTTTGGCTTGGTTGAAATTGAAACATATCGACTTACCTTCGGCGAACCAAGAGAAATAACCAAAATGTCAATTAGCCATTTCAACAAGTTTGAGTTAGGCTCAAGGTGAGTTGTCATTTTGTAAAGGACTCATGCTCTATTTTCTTGGAGTTTTTGTTAATAGAACAGACCTGCGTTCTAAGTTGATGTCGATGAAGTTTAATCTTCATAAGTCAATTATATGAAAATTGAACAACGAGTTTGCTGGAAATTTCTGTGTTTCCATTGGAATCACGGACACGGAATTATGAACATGAACACAAGTATGGGAAAAATTTTAAGAAAAAGTTCCAGTTAGCAGAGGTCTCAACATCTTTTACGGATCAACTCAATCATAATCTTTTGGGTTTGACGCGTGTCAATGCTAAGCTTCGAGTCAAGAGCCAAATGACCTTACATTCTAGCCTAATTGTGACTAACTTGTTCACCCCCTTGGGCTTTTCTCTGTTTTCCAAACAGACAAACGGAATTAGTATTACTAGTGTCAAAAATAATTACCATTGGTCAATTAATTGTTTTTTTTTGCCATAAAAGAAACTAATAGTTATTATCAAGAAGTTCAAGGAGATATTTCAACGCATCAAAATTCTAACAGTTAAATATAACCAGTCACATAATAGCTAAAAATAAACACACACATATCTAGTTAAACTATACATATGTATTACCTAACAACGCTTCTACTCGTCTTCTAATTGATATTATCTGATTTTTATTGACATGTTGGACTTCAGTAAAGAATTTCTGGTTATCATCTTGTTTGTTTACATAATAAAGCCTTTCTATAGTTGCCATTAAGTTGCGAATATAGACAAAGTCTTGAAATATTGACAGTCATCTTGGATGAATTTAGAATGCAAGAGAGAAGAGGATTCGTCTACTCCTTACGTTTTACAGGACTGGCGAATTGTGTCATGGAAAATAAATTAGACGAGCTTGTTTCAAAATTTAAGTTTTCAAAAGAATTACTGCTATGGAATAGTTGAAAATAAGCGGAGAAATGGTTCCCTTAATGCAAATTTAAAATAAGTAATCAACCTCAACTTACGTGGGATAAGCCTCAAGATCGCACATAAGGTTTTATCGAGCGTATTGTGTGAAATAGTAAAGCCCACCGTAAACAAATGTTATCGGTGTGGCTTTAGACCTGGAAAATCAATAACCGATCAGTTATTCACCATGTGGAGAATCGAAACACACCACCTCTTCGTCGATTTGAAAGCTGCTTTTGACAGCACGAAAAGCAATTGCATTTATATTGATATTGATATCATTGGCCTCAACAACAGCGCCGTTAGTTCAGATTTCTCCAGACTGGATGAGGAAGCGAAGTAAATGGGTCTGGCAGTGAAAGAGGGCAAGACGAAATATCTCCTGTCATCAAACAAACAGTCGCCGCACTCATGACTTGACTCGGTAAACTTGGCTGTAACCGCGTAAGTGGTGTCTACGTCAATAAAGAAGAAGAATCAACTTAGTTTTTGTTTCAATTAAATTTAGTTGAATTTAGAAAATAAAAGTTTCTCTTTTAAGAAATAAACTGCTCTGTGTTTCAAAGGATTAATTCTGGTACCATACCTTTCACCATTAAGTGTGGTAGTTCTGTTAGCTTACACTGCCCACCAACCCGTCGGCTCTTCTAGATTTAAAGAGGTCAGTAGTTTTATCCGATCTGTTTTTTGGCAATTTTTTTTTTCTTAGAAATTTTTGTTCTTAAATAGAATTTTTTTACATATCATGAGGTAAATCGTGGAGTGTATAAACAAATTTTTTCGGAACTTTTTGATGACATGAATGGTTATCGTCCTTACTAGAATAGCGAAAAAATGCTGATAAATAAAAAAGTAATTTACTTTTTTTTAGAAGGTACGATAGCCAGGCGTTTTGTGAACGATTAAGAAAAAAATGAAGCAAATAGGTTGAGTATATTTAAAAAAAAAAAAAACGCGTTTAAAGTTTGAAGTGTGTACTCCGAGTGCTCCGAACGTCGAGCGGTATTATTATTTGTAGGCCTTTTTCGAAACCTTTCAATAGTAAAGTGGGTTTCTACATTAATTCTAAGGGTACAAGGGAACAGAAAATGCAAAAAAAAATTTTTTTGTTCGAAAAAGATAGTAGGGTAAGCTTTAACCCCCTTAATGATTGGATTAAGTGCGGATTGTGAAGAATTTTTTTTTTTTTATGAAATTTGTTTTATCAAAGTTGGGAACAATTAGCAATAATATATTTCTGGAATAAAATTATATTCCAAGCAAGCATTGTTTCGTTTTTAATTTAGTGTATAATAAAAGTAGTTTATCTTGACTCAGCAGCATATATCGGCGATTCAATAAATAAATATTTAATATAATATATTAACGTATATATAGGTGATATTCAATATGCAGTCTTACGTCGTCGAATATTGACCACATATTTTCAACCAGGATGCTATCGAAAATTCATAATTCATTTGTAAGTAAGTTTAATCATTGAATAAAGTTGAATGAATCCAATAAGTAGAAGAATAAGTTTCATGCTATGTGCCCTTCAAAAATCATAAATATTTAAAGTTTTATCGAAATGCATGCATCAAATAAATATTAAATTATTAGTAGTCAATCACAGCTGCGAAAGATCAGCGCGCCACATTTCAAATACAGTGTCAACTCCCCAGACGCCAGATGGATGTAACGCAAGAGTTGAACTAAAAACAAAAACCATGACCTAAAGATTTGTTGCTAACAAAAAGCAAGAATATAGGTACGTACATATATATTCAATACAAGATATTTATAAAAAGCTCCCTGCTTACTAAAAATAACAATAAAATACAATTTGTACTTGGTGTGAGCATATTTATATATGTACATATGCATATACTTATGTGTGTATGTAATAAAAATATTTATATTATTTACATTCACCCGAATCTTTAAAAAAACTGCTAGCAATAAACAACTGCAGATTTAATGATTCGAAAGGCAATTCTGATGTTTTTCACCGAAATAAAAAATTAGAGGTAGTTATACATATATATACATATACATATGTATGTAGTACGTTCTATTTACACATAAAAAATATCATTTTAGTATGCTATACAATTTTATGATTCCTTGTGAAATTTCTCTTAAATGTTAGGATTCTAAAAAATACTTTGCGTATGTTCGGGTTCATACTGACATACTTCGTTTTTTTGTAGACACGGTAAAAGTACGTAAGCTACCTTTTATATTTCAGGAATCGAGAACAAAACCAAGTTTTAATGATTGAAAATGACTTTTTTGTTTTTCAAAATATTTTCTATTAAGATATATTTACTTTTGATTAAGGTATCTTCAAAACATGTCTTTTGAACGCATAAATTTTTATTGGACGTGTTTTCAAGCACTGTTATAGTATTTTCGAAACATTTCTCTGAACCAATTGGCAGGAGCCTAGGTTTAAGCTATTGACAAATTATTGATCCAACGTGAACAGGTTTTTTTCGGGTGAAATGTTTATGCCATATTGAATGTATGCTTGTCCCACTAACGCCCATAGTTGTCTCAATCTCACTATAGGTCACATGAAGATTGTGCAATATCAATTTGCGCACAGCATCAACAGTAACGAGAGTAAAAACTGATTTTGGACGAGCTTCATGAAATTTGTCTTGGAGTGATCTACGATTGAAGTCACCATAATATCGACAAACACTGGTGAAGCTTCATTAAAAATATTGAATTATTTTCACCCACATATGCACTCTTGATGAGTTAATCCACATTGAAAGTTGTAAAAAATAGTCGCTCGAAAATGTTCGCGATTTAATTCCATTTTTTGGCCGAGATAAATATTTTAAGTGACTGTAAGCAACATGAATAGCGCTCAAGGGGGAAATTAATATTGTTAAAAAATTGCAAAATTATTACAAAAAACATTTAATTAAGAAGTCAATCATTTAATTTGAGTCAAATGTTTGAACTTTTCCATGTTCGAGAAGCAGGAAATTGCTACATATGTGAATATATTTTTTTTTTTTCGATAGGTACTAGGCAAAATAGGTTCCTAGACTGCTCTAAGAAAGTCTCTCCAAATATGAGTTTTTAATTTTAACGGGAAGGTCCTCCTACATACAGTTTTCTATTTTTTCTTATTATCAGACAGAAAAATTTATATCTCGCTTCCAACTACTTGAAAAAATATCTTGTTCCTTAGATTTTGTAGGAAATTCAATGCTCTACAAAAAAGGTCTCCTATGATTTTTTCGTAAATCCAACCGTTTAAAAGATATCAACAGTTAAAGTTTGATTATTTTCGGGAAAATTTTTTATTTCTTATTAATTTTATAACTCAATGAAAAAAACATTATTATTAATGATGAAACTCATAGGTTTTTGGAGAGGCTTTCTTAGAGGTGTCTAGGAACCGATTTTTCCGATACCAATCGAAAAAAAAAATTTTGAATCACCCCAACGTACATACTATGCACACTTATAAACTTAGTCTTGTCATAAATTCTGTATGAAATTGACGAAGCATACAGCGGGAAAATTCACAGAATAGAAATGTTTGCAATCTTCGTTCAATTCAGGCATAAAAAGTGTTAGCAAACGCATTCCAAGAAATCTGCTTAGAAAACGGAAAATTATATCAATAGAAATGGATAAATTACTCATGCGCGAGAAGAAAATTACGCCAACAGATGCAACAGGCTAGAAGTTCTTAATAAGCAAAACGACAATCTACGCCAAAACTTTCAAAGACGAAAAAATGATTTCGTAAGGGTTCAACGTGGGTTCATCTAGGTGCTACTGAATTGGTGATGAGTCTCATGTAAAGGCTTCTACTTCTGTGAAAACGGTGTTCAAACAAGGGCAAAAGTTGCCCGCAGGATAACTTAAGAAGGCGTGATAAAGCGGTTAAGCAATACTCTCTTCGATGAAGAGCATTGGATCTTCCATGGAAGATTGTGAACAAACAACAGATTCTGAACAAATAGAAATTATCAAACAGTTGCTTAAAAGCAATATTATTGGTTTCATAGCTTCTAATTATTGGCCGCCTATAAGTTCAGATATGAATCCATTGGATTACAGTTTGTGTTCAAAGTTATAGAACAATTTTTGTGGAATACCACATAGAAATTTGGATAGTCTCAAAAAACTTTGGTTCGAACAGTGTTGTCAATACCAACAGAAACTCCTTGTGCTGATATACGGATACGTTTAAACGATACGTTTGAGAGTTTGTGTGAAAGCAAAAGGTGCCCATTTCCAATAAAATTGGGTGCATCGCTCATTTAATATATTAATTATAATTATTTAATAAAATTACCCTTATTAAAAAATGTATTCTACTTTCATATTTGTTACGTGAACATGTAATAGAACTTATGGCAGAATTAAGTTTGTTGAGTTGTAAGGACTGAGTTGTAAGGACTCTTGGGAACCAATAACATTACTCGTATTAACGGTAAAGTTTTTCCACAACACGCTCAACAAACTTTCATAAGTTCGCACTGCAGCCGTATTCTCTTCCATAGCCGGTTAAGCAGATCTAGTAATCTTAGTGTTCTTTCGGTACTTTATTACTTTTCAAGTTCGAATTTGGTAGAAAGACTAATTTCAGCCGAAATCATCATTGATCGATGTGTCGCCTTTTGACCGAACATTTGGGATTACGAAAGTTTGTTCCACACAAATTGACTGACGACCAAAAATTGCTCAAAATCCAACATTCGATCGACATGTGTGACCAATTATTTTACCAAAAATCTCATTTTAATCATTAACCACTTTCCATATTCATCTGATATGGCACCGTGCGACTTCTTCCTATTCGGAAAAATGCATTTGCCCATGAAAAGCGTTATGCAGACGTAGAGGCTATTCAAAAGGCTTGCACCGGCATACTGGCGACCATACCGAGCAACGAGCTAAAACACTCGTTCGACATGCTTTTGGACCGTGCTAAAAGCTGTATTGAAACAAAAGAAGACTATTTTGAATAAAATAAATTGATTTTGCCGAAAAAACCCATTTGTTCTGTTTTTTTTTTTTATTTTTTAAGTTCTGTTTACTTTGTAAAGCACCTTGTATGTACGAAGGGACGCACATGTGTACATACAAAAACAAGTATTAGTGATCGAAAATCGCTTTATTTAATAACTAAGGTCCATATACTAACTTTTGAGTGCCTTTGAACCAACGGTCGAAGCACTTTAGACACTATGATTGAGGCATCTCCAAAATATGCGTTCTGAATGCATCAAGCGAACAAATGTTCGGGATTTAATTCTAGTTTTTAGACGAGATTAATATTTTAAGTTACTGTAAACAATACATATAGCGCTCGCCTGTCAAAATAAGTATGTAAAAAATCAAACTTTACGATAAAGTTGTTACTTGCCAGATTGTAAGCTAGGGTTTTCAAATCCCGATTTATAAAAGTCAATCTATGTATGTATGTATTATTTTGGTTTTAATAGATCAATTAATAACATTTGTCTCAATTTCAAAACAATACTCTTCCTACAATATTAAGTGCATATACTTATACACACACATATCTCACAGTAAGGAGTGTACGTAGTAGGGTGTTTGAAAAAGTATTTTCGCATTTTGTCAATAGATGACTTTGCAATTGTATATTTCTAGTGCTATCAATCACATAGTATCATACCATATAGTGTTGGAAAGGTGAGGTTTTAAGCTTCATTTAACCCAAAAAATTCGGAGGAGTTGAAATAAAGTTACAGCTGTTCAAAAATGAGTGAAAATAATGAAGAACTTTGCCATATTTTGAAATTTTTGTATAAAAAAGGGAAGAATGCTACGCAGGCCACCAACGAAATTTCCGAATCATACGAAGACGATGATGTATCAGTTTGTGCAGCGCAACAATAGTTCGCTCGCTTTCGTTCTGGTAATTTCGAAATTTCGATTTACACTGAAGGAATAATGTCTCTAACGGAAACATGACAAAAGGGGGTCGACTAAAATGATACATACTTGATTATTTATTGATTAGTATAAATATAAAAAAGTTGAAGTTTAATTAGAAATACGAAAAGACTTTTTCGACTAGCCAATATAAAGTTTATATATTATATATTATATATAAATTTAATAAATATGTTTAATATATATATAAACATATCCCAGCGTAATGAGTGTACATAAGTTTACGCAACATATAAAGTAACAAAATAGTAATATCCATACATATATTATAACATTAATTTATATAACAAAAGCTTGCGGAAGAAAAAATTAAAAGAGATTACAAAACATCGCTTCAAAAGTGAAAAAACTGCTAACTGAACCAAATAATTTTTGTATGGACGAACAACTAACAGCCGAAATATTTAAATGGCATGTCATTGACGACAAATCGTTCGACATTGCCATTAGCAAGCGTCTGGTTGAGATGATGAATTGCTGTCGGACGCGTTTTGCATGCCGTGGAATTAGTGACTACATCAGAAATAAATGGAAACCGTGAAACAACGAGCAATCATCACATTCATGCAACTAATAAATTATAGTAATTTCGAAAGTATGAGAGCGGATGGCAATATTTGGTCTTTCGATTTTGTTGCGTATGTTTTAAAGTGAAAAATATGTTTTAAAAATGTGTTCGAAGCTACAGATTTATATGGCTATATGTCTCACTATATTTCCGTTCAAATATAAGTGAATACAATTCACAAATTTTATTACTCCTATTTGTGATATACATATTTTTTTCCTTTTAAGCTCTTAAATCATAATTGTTATTATATAACACTCGTATTAAAAATAATAGTATTTCTTTATAACGTCATGGTTCAGAGGCTTTGAGTATATGTATGGAAATTTTTGTTGTACATAAGTGCAAAGTGTTAATTTATTATTTTTCTATTAGCAGTCGTTTAAGCTCCATTTAAATTATTCACAACAAAATGAACGTGAGCATTTGCATAATATATACATACTTACATATATAATTATACGAATTTTTTTAGTACTACATATCGATACCCGCATACATCATTCAATTTCGTTTAACAATGGTGAGTAATTGAAATGACTTAACAATAGCAACACAACAGTTCCCATTATGTTAGCGTATCACATGTGTAATAAGTGACACCTTGACGGTAATTAGTCAGATACGAAAACCCATAAATATTGGAGTAAAAAGGAGAAGAAAAAAAATTGCATATAAAGTAATATGTTTGTTTATAGAATATGCTGAATATATGTATTACTACTAATGCAACTCTAAACATTCTTATCGCAAGCCTTATGGCCGATTCACAAACAGCTTTCCTTGCTTAGCTGGACAATTCACACTTTAATAACGAAGCAAAACATGCAAAGGAGGTGCCAGATTGAATGCTCTGCTAAAAAGATGAGACTTGCCCCATATTATGTTTAACTTTTCTTTGCTTCGACCCAGTTTGAACGAACTCCTAGAAAAACATACGTCGAACTTATCTGTCAAGATGACGTAGCAAAAGTTGTATGAGAACCTGCCATTATGAAATTGAAAACTCTTTAGTCCATGAATAATGCAAAAATCAAAAGCGACAAAATTTTGATGCGTCACTCTTGTTGCATACGGAGCGTCGCAATATGGAAGGCTGAATCGGTTCAATAGTTAGAAGCTTGCAACCACGCAATTTCATTAAGATAACTTATAATTTGCCTATACACCGGATGTAATACGAGTATGTAGTACTTATGCCAATGATTTTTCCCGTCCTTGAAATACTTTTCATAAGCACCTCTAGGGATGGCCTTTAGCTCCTTCAGCAAATTTTGTTCTATCTCAACGATCGACCGTTCCTCCGGAACAAGTTTATGACGTAGCAAACCACAATCCAAAAAACAATGATTTTGAGGCTTTGGTGAGGTTTTTTGGTTTCGGTTTGTTTTTTTCCTCCTTTCCGATGATTATTGACTTTCGCATGTCAATCTCATTAACCCATGTGTCATCGCCAGTTATAATGCTCTCCATGAATGTAAGATTGGGATTCGCACGATCAAGCTTGTCCAAAGAGATCTGCTACGGTTTCGAACTTAAGACATCCATTAAAATCATTCGAACGGACTCGCGAAAAATTTTGAGCTCTCTTGCCATCTTTCTAATACTTGTCTGACGACTTTCAAGTACTATATCTATCACTTTTTTAATATTTTCATCAGTTGAAGAGATCGAAAGTCATTCAGAATGATCTCTTGACCGTCTTTGAAGGCTTTGCACCACTCGTAGGGTTGTGTTTTTGATAGATTTTAATCACCTCAAGTCTATTCCAACATTCGCAACGGATCCGCACAGGAAATTTGTTTAGATGTACAAAATTTGAGACAAATTCTTTGTTCGATATTTTTATCCATTATAAAAATCAATTGAATAACATAATGGAGATGGATATATTTATTAGTACCTGACCTGTGGTCTACCTACATATATAAGTACACATGGTATAAAAAAAATCATTTCTATAGGCAAATGAGGGATATTGTAGAATGACCGAGGTATTCTGGGAAATGGAATTTCAACTAAAATTGCCATAACTAAGCCATGCAGTTGGATTGACTTCTGCAACTATTGGAATTATTGATTTTATTTTAGTTGGACAACCAAAGCAGTTAAAGTTAGTAACTCACGGTTTCTTGACTAGTTGTCCCACTTTTAGAGCTCCTCTCACATTGGTTGTGAAAAGTGCAGTTGCAAAATATATTGCAACATTAATTTTATGGATAATTGTTTTTTAATAAAATTAAATTAATTTGCTTTAAATAACCATAAATCGTCAATTATGGTAAAACAATTTGCTCTTTCGCGTCACATCAAATAACAATTTTTGTAATTACTTAAATTATACCGAAAAAATATACAAACATAAAAGTAGGCGTCACACAAAATCGCTTGCCGTTCGTTGCTCGGTATTATAAGAGCTCTGCTTAGTTATGCATGTGAGTAATAACAACAAAACAATTGATATGTATTCATATGCACTTACCTTTGCATTCGCTTTGAACTGAACTCTTGGTTGCGATATAAATTTCCAGGCGTGTTGGCGCCTTATTCGGTGTTGATGACTTATACTATACGAGTGTATGTACTTTGCCTATAATAAACAGTAGTGTTGCGCTTTTTCTATGTCTACATATGATTAATGTATACATACATACATACATATAGTATTTATATGTAAAATGCTTTAGGAAAAGTGGGAATTTTATATTTTGCAGTAATATTAGAATAATGTATTGAAGCACTCCGTATCTTAAAATTATAACCGGAACTTGAGATCTCATATGAGCTGTACTCTGGTTTCAAATGTCAAAATTCACACACAATTAATAGCAAAAATATTTTATTTCAAAAATTGAAGAAATAAAAGATTCTAAGTTTTAGTGTACACTGGTGGCAATTCCCATAAACCCCAACTAAAATAAAAACCGCGGCGTTAATTTTATAGTAATTTCATAAAAAGAAAATTCGGTATTTAAATTTATAAAATACATAATCATAGCGGTAATGATATGTGTACTGTTACATCAATGTTTTTTTTTTTTGAGAAATCTGACCACGTTGTCTACCTTTACAAAACGCCTAAGAAACCTTCTTTTTAACTGACATTCATAAAGCCAAGCACCTGCGCTTTGCCGAAAACCATATTCAGTGGCGCACACAATGATCGATATTGTTATTTAGCGATGACGAATAGTTTAATTTAGATGGACTGGATGAATTTAAATACTTTTGACAGGATAAACGTGATAGTAAAGAAATTTGAACAACATCATGGGATCATCAGAGGGAAAATTTATGTTGTAGACAAGTTTTTGCTCGAATGGTACTGCTGAAACGGATGGCTTCCAGCAAAAATGTACTCGTCTATATATTGTGATTTTGTGGAAAATATTACGATACACTAGGATTATTTAGAAGTGTCTGCAGAAATTTAATTTGGATATTGGTAACTATATACGAGTACATCCTAGTTTCTTTGAGATAGCTTGGTAATCAATCTATTTTTTACTTGAAATGTATATACTTTTGTTATATTTGAGTGAAAGTGTAGATCGATTTCCACGATATTCAGAGTGAAGCATCTTAAACGAAACATTTTCAAATAACCGTTAAACGCGTTGTTGAGCTTTGTTTCGGAATATGAAATTAAGCTCATATTGGAAATATAAGTCCATAATAGTCCGATTTGTCCATTTCATAATTTTGTTAAAGAGCCTGTTAATAATGTTACGTAACTAACTTTTAAGATACATTTATAGCAGTCTGTAAGACATAAAAATTTCACTTGAAAGCGGACGACACTACAACGGTAGACTAAATTTTCAAATTTTATATAAAATCCGAAAGTTATATCCTTAACTATCTAGTCTAGAAATTTAAAAAAATCGAAATTTTTTTTATATATTCAAAGTTTAACTATTCAAGAATATGTGTACAAGAGGATTTTTAAAAATTCAAATTATTTTCGGAGATATAGGCATTATACGCGGCATCCAAACTGGTTCGGCCGGAACGCGAAACTTTAAACGCGTTTTTCTCAAAACTGAATTTTTCGGAACGATTTATTAAATTTTTTAAAGGGTCTTCTTTATAGGCTTGTCTATGGTTGGAACTAGCCCCATCCCGAAATTTGTATTTTTATTATTTTTAAAAAATTCGAAATAGTCAGAAAAAGTAGTAAAAAAAAATAATTTTTTCAGGCAGTCGCCATTTTGTGAAACAAAATGTTTCCCACTTTTCCGTAATTCCGACCATTGCGACATTATTCTAGATTAATAATCTTTTTTGTTTTTGATTTCAGATAACTAGGGGGGTTGAAATCATGGGCATGGTCACGTGGAAATTTTTAGAGACCCCCCACTTCGTCAGCTCATAATTTTTGAAATTTTTTACTTATTTTAGTTTTTAATTTTTTTCTGTACTCTTCAAAAATTAATAAAAAACTAATAAAAAAATGGATAGTAAAATTATTAATCGCCTGTTTTACGACACTTTAAAAATTACCTGAAATTCATACTTCTAGACTAGAATACCCCCTTAACGCAAAATTGAAATTAAATACAGGGTGTTCCAAAATTAACGCAATTTTTAAATTTGCCTCTATTATTAATTATTATTTTGACAACCATAAAAGAGACAAAGGGACAGCTGACAGTTTAGGCTTGGAAAAATTGAGCTTTACACGACTGAACAGCGTGTCTTTATTATTGAACAATATTTCAAAAATAAAAAACTCTTGGCGGCAGCAGATTTAGTACTATTCCTTACAGAGTTATGGGCACCTGAGTCTCTATTCACAATTTCTCTGCTCTCCTGTCAAAATAAAAAATAACATGTGAAAGCAGCAACAAAGATATCGAGTTGAATGTGAAAGTATGCGGGTATAGCCGCTATCTTCAGTGCTAAAAAAATTTTTGGTGCCAATTTCACTATTTTGAATGACTCAAATGGTGGATTGAAATATAAATTTCTTTTTCTTTGATTTTAAAAACTTAAAACCAATTATAATAGTTTATGGAAAACATAAATAAGGGGTAACTAAAATACGCGGAAAAAATTATTCTCCAAAGACGCGCATGCGTCAGAAATTGTGTTACAGTAGGGCGCTCCCCGTTTGTTTGAATATCTAGAATAGTTTCTTCGATTCGCTTCTCTACAACGCTTGGCAAATCGAAGACAGAAGAATAATATGTATAATAGAACCCAAAATGAAATCGCCTGTATATATCTGTATTTTTTACTTGTTCGTTATGTTAAGATTTTAAAAAGTGCTGCTTTTTACTGAATTCTACTCCTCCCTAACGTGTGTTTATTTTTTGTAGCAGTTAAAGAGTAGTTTTGTTGCATCATTGCTAATTGTAGACATATTACTCTATGCAATTTTATCACATGTGGTTTTTGTAATTATATTAGTAACATATGTTTTATTGTCGTCTCAATTCCCCTGTTAGTAAAACTTATGACGTAAGAAATATTTTATAGTTACAATTCACAAGTACTTCTCTATAAATTTAATTATAAATGTAATTGTTTTTTTTTTTTTTTTTTAAGTGACAATAAAATAATAAATCAAAGAAAAATGTAAACTTTGGCTGCACCAAAGCTGTAAAACACTTCGTAATTGCCTTTCTTATAGCAAATATGTGTATGTATAAGTAAATCGGAAAATGTAACCGGCCAATGGATTGCATCTAACAGCAAACATTTTGCTTGTTTTTTTTTTCTATAGACGCTGTGTGCTATAAGCAACCTTCAAGTCAAATTAAGATTACTTAGACAGGAAAAACTAGAAAAAAAAACGTTAAGTTCGGCTGCTCCGAAGCTATAATACCGTTCACAAAAAAAAAAAAAAAGCCATATAAGAACTTAATTTTTATCTGTCAGTTTTTTATGACAGCTTTAATGGTTCGATATGAACAATATTTTTGGAAATTGTACCATTGCTTTGGAGAATTATTCATACCAAATTGTTCAGACAAAAAGATCAGACCGATATATTAAAAACTGCCCAACTTGCTGTCGTATATACTTATGTTACAGACAGACTGAAGGACAAAGCTTTGACTTAGTCAGTTACGTTCGCCATTTATACATAGACTCTAGAGGGTCTCAGGATGTTAAAAATTTTGTGAAAAACTTAATGCACCATTTTGAGGGTATAAATAAAGAGTGATCCATTTCGAGGTTCCCTACTTTTTTAAAGAAAAAATACAGAAAACTTCAAATTTAATGGAGAATGTTCATTATCATTCGAAAGAACATACTTTGCTATTTATTTTTTGAAGATTACGTCTTTTGAATGTTGGCCGCGGCTTCGTCTCAGACTAACCGTTGAGTCCAATTTTCGATGATCGTTCAAGAATTTCGACCGGTAACTGGCTAATTAAGTGATCTTCTGTTCCAAGGCCAGAATCGAAGCGATATTTCCCTCAGGAAAATATCTAACGGTGTGACATCACATGATCTTGGTGACCTATCGACCGGCTCAAAACGCGAAGTTAACTGCTCACCGAAATATTCTCTAAATAAATCTATTGATTGATACGATATGCGTGAAGTAGCGCCGTCTTGTTGAAATCAAATGTCACCGAGACAAACATCAAATAGTCGGTTACCATGGCACGATAATTTTTTAAGAAATATGAACCGATGATTCCACACCAAACCGTTTTTTTATGGATGAAATGGCAGTTCTTGAATATCTTCTAGTTACTCTTCGTCCCAAATGCTGCAATTTCGTTTGTCTACATACCCATTGAGCCAGGAATAAGCCTCATCGCTGAACAAATTTTGGCTCGAAAACGTCGGATCTTCTTGGTACTTTTTAAGAGCCCATAGAGTAAATTTGTCGCTTGAGACATGACAGTTTGACACGATTCACCTGTAATCTTTCAAAAAAGGCTATTGAAAATAGTACTTCTACTTGGATCACCCGTAATCGTTATTTATAATGTAAGTCGACTCAGGCGGTCACGTTGATTATTTGTATATAGACTTTAAAGTGTCTCAAGATGTTGCAAACTTCGTAGTAAACTTGATGTACCTTGATGTACAATTTTTATGGTAGAAATATATATAAAAAAATAAAAAATATACCTACATTAGGGTGATTCAAAAACAAAAATTTCGATTGGTATCCGGAAAAATAGGTTTCTAGACCCCTCTAAGAAAGCCTCTTCAAATATGAGTTTTTAATTGTAACGAGAAGGTCCTCTTACATACTTGAAAAAATATCTTGTTTCTTAGATTTTGTAGGAAATTGAATGCCATAAAAAAAGGTCTCCCATAATTTTTTCGTAAACCAAACCGTTTAAAAGATATTAATTATTAATTATTATTTTGGGAAAATTTTTTATTTCTTATTAATTTTATAACTCAATAAAAAAAAAAATTATGAATGATGAAACTCTTAGTTGTGTAGGAAATTTACTGCTATATAAAAATGGTCTCTTATAATTTTTCGATTAAATTAAGCGTTAAGGCTTTCTTAGAGATGTCTAAAACCTAATTTTCCGAGTATCAATCGAAAACAAAAATATTTTTTTGAATCACCCTAACATATATATTATATAGTATATTCGATATGAATGACTTCATCTCGTATATATTTGCTCACAGTTTTTTAATGTTTGAATATTTATGTGAATTCCTAATAATATGCTATTAAGCTCTGAATATAATACTATGCGCTTGGAGGAATTTGTTCAATCGCATGTGTCTGATTTTAATAAATCATAAAATTAAAATGGATTTATTGGCACTCATTTATGCCATAAATGTATGTAAACCGTATATGTGTTGCTATACTACACGTATATATGTTCTTGATCACTTATTTTAATACTCCATTTTCTTTTCTTAAATTCCTTAAATTTGAGTTTATTGGCTTCATCAAATGATTCTGCATGCTTTAATGTTAAACAGCAAAATAATTTATCTTTTTTATGAACTTAAAAGTTTGAAAATTTTTTAGATATTTTTGAATGCAATATTTTATATCGTAAATTTCATAAGAAATGCGCGACACTTCTGGTAGTAACATATCAAACTACCCTACAGTAAATAATAATAATAGTTTATTTATGGAATACTGAAGTTAAGTAATAATTTTTAGACTGCTGGTTTTGACGAAGAATCAAATATTTGTATAAAATATATAGAAATATGTAGGACTGACATTGTTAGTACACACATCGGTAATTTGCTTCCCATCTACAAATAGTTTTTTAAGAAATGTTAGTCATTAAAGTTTTATTGCATTTCGCAATCTCGTTTGCTTGGTAATGCTAACTCCAAGCTTTAGAAAAGAGTTGATTTGAACCTTTCATAGCATATGAATATACGAGTATACCATATGCACGGTTAGAGACGTGTTAAAGAAATTGCATTGTAGTATTAAGAAGATAAGAAGTTGTCATATTGCTGTCTTTTGGAGTATTTTCTTTGAACATGACTCCCTGAATTCTCTACGAAATTGAAATATTTTGCGATCAATTTAATTATATTTTAAAGGAACGAAATGGTTTACTTTCGATCTGAATATTTCGTCGAGATTTTACAATTCGGATTTTCCTTTCCATTATATAATATGATAGATTTTCAGAAATGATGATAAAGGTTAGGTTAGGTAAGGATACTCTCGTATGGCAATATGCCACGCAAAGACCAGTTTTGTTCTTTTGCGATACCAGATGAAGTTCAGTTCCATGAAAAGTAGTCATCCTTTATGATGCCTGCGCTTGACGCGAATTTTAACATACTGCGGTCTCACTACCGGTATCTTCTCCAGTGTATCATACAGTGAGGACCCAAGATGCTTACCGCACAGTCTTGCAAGTGCGATATAAGTGCATAAGAGATGCTCCAATGTTCCCTGCTGCCTTGCTCTAAACATTAAATGAAGATATAATATGGGGTACAAATGCATATGTGTATGCATAAATCAATTACAGAGTTATATAATTTTATGGGACACGTGTAACATAGTGTTATTAGGTGTAGCGAAAGGGAGGTGTGCTCACGACTTATGTATGACATAAACTACGTATGTCACTGTACATATTTGCAATTCAGCATGCTTTATTCGTTAATGTAAAACATTTTTATTTCAATAATAAAATATAGTAAATATTCCCTCTCTCATGCTTCAATTCAATTGCTTTTAAGCGGTCAATAAGGAGAAGCCAACGTCTTTGCTATCAACATATCTTTTATTTATTTTTTTTTTGACATGGTATGTCGACAAAAGTATATATAGCGGCATAATGAAGTAAATTACAGCAATTACCCCCGTACATTCAATATTACATAAATATCTACTCAAGTAAATCCACACATACACACTCACAGATCTCTTGCTTTCAATAATGTTTGGATGATTTGGTTTGACTGACGTTGATTAAAATCAAAGATAGTGGTCAATTGGGTCATTCACTAAGTAATTTCATTTGATGACAACAGCTGACTTTACTGATCTTTGTTTTGAAGTATACAATCTCGGATTCTTCCTAAAGCGCCTTCAATTGGGCCTAACTTTAAAGCAAAGAGTTAAAGACCAATTCATGGCCAATAAAACCTACAAAGCTTTTTTGCATACTATTCAAATAAATCTTATTCAAAGCATTTATTTAATTATGAAGATATATGTATGCGTCTGTATGTATTGTTGATTCGGTTTTTAATGAATTATCGGCGCTCGCTTATAAATCATCTATTTATATCGATACCCGCAGATATGACGACAGAAATAATTAATAGGGCTATTGTGTATTTGCAACAATAACAATATACGCTAAACTACAACATTTATTCGTATATCGGTGCACTTAACGTCCGTTTCCTCGCAACCGCAAATTAATGTGTGCACATTATAGTATTGATTTGATAATCCGATGCAACCACAACAAATCGAACGGCGTAGTAGTACCAATTAAAAGTTTCGCAATAGTTACTCAATGCAGCATTAAAGCTAAATTTAAATTAAAATAAAAGCACTAACTCACCAATGCACCGAATCTATGATATCCTTCACATTTTATATAGCAAAAGAGGTATATAAAATAGCTTTTTTATGAGAGTGACTCTAATATGTAATTCACAAATAAGAACCCATTCGCAGTTACTATTTTGTGGGCAGTTAAATGGAGTTACAAACTCTCTCATGGGAAAATTGTTCAAAGAAATAATACCTAATTAAAATCGAGAATGATGCGATTTTGGTTTGGTATATACTGTGGGCAAACATAATAAGACTTTGCTCATAATTTTAAAAGTCTTAATTCAAAATCTATGCAGTCCCTCCTAAAGTATTCTCCCTTGTCCTCAATACATCTGTGCGTGTTTTTCCAATTCTCGAAACGTTTTTTAAAGTCAATTTCCGGATTAGCCTTCAATGCGTGTAGCGATTCACGTTTAATGTCTTCAATTGACTGATAACGGTTTCTCCGGAGCGGTCATTTGAGTTTGCTGAATAGCTAGAAGTCACACGGAGCTAAATCGGGCGAATGTGGTGAGTACGGCAAAATTTTGTTTGAAAATTTGGCAAAAACTCACGAATGCAGTGTTCGACGATGCATTATCGCGGAGCGAAAACCAAGAGTTGTCGGCCCATAATTCGGGCCTCTTTCTACGATTCGCGCAAACGACGAATAACACTCAAATAATGTTCTTTGTTGACAGTTTGGCCGGTCGGAAGAAATTTTTTATCTGCTACGCCATGGTTTTTTCGGCTTCTGCTCACTTTTGCCACGTTGTTCAGCCGATTGATCGTTTGCTTTCAATATTCATCGCCAGTAATAATATGTTTTATGGCATCCTGGTATTCGGGAAGCATTATTACACAAACGTTAACGCGACGCTGCTTTTCGAAAAAGTTGAGTGATTCTGGAACTAATCGTGCTTTCACTTTTATTAGGCCCAAATGATCTTTCAATCTTTTCAGGAATGGAACGACGAGCAACATACTCGTATTACTGAAAGACGAGCTTATAATAAGATCTAATTGTTGCAAATATACCAAAGACTTTTGAAAATATTCTTTGTTTCAAAGGAGCTTGGTTAAATATTTTTTGTTGTTTATATTTTGCTTTTGTTTGAAATAGTTTTGTATAAATTATACTTGAGCAGCAACCTTGGCTACTGCGGTCGTATAAAGCTGAGCCATCTCTCGTCCGCATATGCTATAATATCGATCTGTCCGGGAACCAGCCGGCATCTAAGCATGATGGTGGTGGACCAGGATTGCTTAATAGGACTTCTCACGTTTGTCAGCGAAACCTGCACTCATTTTCATTGGGCTTTGTAGACATTACTTTCGGGATCTCTCTCGTGCAGCAAACCAATGATAATGTGGTTCCAGGCTATATTAGAAATTCTTTGTCTTTGGGCTTTTGACTGACGGCTTAAACTTTTCAGCTCACATCACGGTTCAATCTCAAAGTTGAATGGAACCGCTTTCGCGCAAAAAATTAATTCTTAGAAGTTCATTCATGGGTTTTAGACGTTAAAATGGGCCATTTTCTGACAGATGCAGAACTAACAGAGGCACATTTGGTATCTCTCTCCTCTCTCTGCTTAGCTGCCATACTTTGGCTACAGGGTTTGGTTCCGGCTGCCGCTGGTGTTGTCACATTCCTTCAACAACTTTGCTAGTGCTAGCCTTTGTAACTTGTACTTGGTAAAAAATTTCTGCTTCTATCGTAGTTTCTTCTCGAAACAATTAGTTCCCCATGCTTTACGCATCAGGAGATTACGAACTCCTTTAAACTTTTTTGTTGCTTTTTTGGTTCCATAAGTGTAGGGGATAGTATGTCTGCTTGCTTATGGCCACCGCGTTTCAAGTAAGGCTATCTTATTACGGAGCGCGCCAGGTATCGGTATGCTAAGTTCGAGAATGGGCTTTTTAAAGGCTCCCAGCCAAGTTGATTTTCGGCACAGTTGCAGGATACCTTGACACAGGCGTTTTTCTACACTCACTATCTAAATGATATGCTGTTGAGAAGCAACGAACACCCAGATATAAAGTCAGACCTAGAGATCCAGATGCAACAGGGCTGTACCAATACGCACCCTCGGGGAGGGTTCAGCGGAGGATTTTTCATTCAAAGTAAAAGTAAGTTAAATACGTTTCGTTTCATAAATTTTAGATTTTTGGAGCAAAATCTTAAGGATCACTTATATTAAATGAGCTATGATCGAACTCATTTTCATTTGAAAATTATTAGATAATGTCAAAACTTATGATGTATACGTTTCCATATGGGTTTTTGCAAGCAGAAAATCTTATTTATTTCGCAAAGTATTTAAGATTTGAGAATAACCGCTGAGTCGTTTGGCGCCAACAATCAGCCAGTGTAGAGACGTCCACCTATCAATGTGCTGATAATGGCATGGGTTTCGTGCAGTTGGGATTCCACGGGGATTTCCTCAAACAAGTATAAACAAAAGTTAATCAAAAGCAAAAGTTTCTTTGTATTGGAAAAATATTTATAATCATGCATATAAATAAGAGAGAGAAAGAGAGGGAGAGACGGAGTGGAAGCTTTTTAATAATTCTCAAGACGATTCGCTTCCATGTACGTATGTATGCGGTCCAAGTTTCGAGTGAGTGGAAGATCAGCAAGCAGAGCAGCGCAGCAAGCCATCTATCAACTAACCAGTTTTCGGTTTTGCACTCAGTATAAACAAGGCGGCCGTTGGATGAACACACGATCTGCGGTTCTTAAGTGAAATACGCAAACGAGACACTTGGGCGCGATCGCGTCTTTTTTTCTTTTTATACGTACAATAAGCATTTCGTAATGAGCCGTTGACGTTCGGATGCGTGTGTGTGAAGAAGATCATCAATAATATATTATAATTATCATAAGTTTAAAAAATTTGCCTTTGTTGGAGAATCATTGAAGAAATCTCGTTTATGAAATTTGCATAAGTTTATTAGTGGAATTAGTGGAAAAATAATGAAAATACAAAAGAACGCGTAAAGTGGTAAAAGTGTTTAAAATTCAAATACGATATTGATCATTAAAAAGTAACCAAACCACCTTCCACCGCATAAATTCATCTGTGCCACAATTACCTCACCGTTAGTGTACGGCTTCAACGAAAAAGTAGCGGAAACATGCATTTCCCCAGCATCTTCTTGGCGGCTTTGTTAGCCGTGCAACTGAGCGATCGCGCTCTGTGTCAACAACTGCCACCGCAAAAATTTCAAACCCATCCGACGCGCATGAATGTAACCAACTGGAACCATAGGGTGGGTGTCATCAAAAACACATAAATATTTATTATTGTGTTAATAAAATACCAAATGTCAATGAAAATCTGTTTGCGAGTTGTATGCATATAAATGCGTACATCTAAAGCTTAGGTTATCTTGGTATGTGAATATCTAACCTGATCGTAATGACCCTCATATTATATTTGCCATACGAGTTTAATAAATGAATTAGAGAACTGCCTCTTCATATTCGCAGAACTAATTATAGTGGTTAAACCTGAGAGTATGTAGTATTGTCGGCTGAATTCATCTTCTTGATTCCTATATACGAAAAGTAATATATTAGAACTTGGTTATAGCATAATACAGTCAGGTGTCCCTGGTGATATTGAGTAGTCGAAAAGGTCTTTTGTATTTCGTCAATAGCAAACGCTGCTACCAATCATATTGTGTCGTACCATATAGTGTTGGGAAAGTGAGATTTTAAGCTTCATTTAACCAAAAAAAAATTAAAATTAATTCGAGGAAATAGAAAAAAAATGGAAGAATAGAAAAAAAGTACAACTGTTCAAAAATGAGTGAAAATAATGAAGAAACTCGCTATATTTTGAAATTTTTTTATAAGAAAGGGAAGAATACCACGCAAGCCACCAATGAAATTTGTGAAGTTTACGGAGACGATGTTGTAATGTATAAGTTCATGTAGATGAACAATGGTTCGCTCGATTGCGTTCTGGAAATTTCGATGTGAAAGATGCACCTCGTTCTGGTCAACCTATCGTTGAAAAAGTCGATGAAATTATGGAAAAGATTGACCAGGACCATTACCTAAGCAGCCGTGACATCACTAAGGGACTTAAAATTTATCATCAAACGGTTTTGCACCATTTATAAAATTGGGTACCACATGAATTGTCTGTGAAAAATTTAGTGAACCAAATTAACATCTGCGATTCTTTGTTGAAAAGAAATCGAACCATTTCTGAGGCGAATGGTAATAGGAGACGAAAAGTGGATCAAATACGACTATGATGTGCGAAGATGATCATGGTCTGAGCGTGGTGAAGCTCAACAAATGGTCGCAAAGCCAAGATGACGCCTCGAAAGGTTATGCTGAGCCCACTAAACGGCTTGGAAAGGAAGCATCAACAATTGATGAGATTGAAGCAAGCAATCGAAAAAACGGCCAGAACTGATCAACAGAAAGTACTTCGTCTTCCATCAGGACAACGCTAGACCACACACATCTTTGATGACTCGGCAAAAATTGGGGGACCTTGACTGGAAGTTTTGATGCATCCACTATATAGCTCCGACCTTGCACCATCTGACTATCATTTGTTGCGGTCAATATAGAACTCCCTTTATGGAGAAAAGTTGGCTTCAAGAGAAGCTTGTGAAAATTGCTTGTCACAGTTTTTCGCCGAGAAACCAGAAAAGTTTTACACTGATGTAATAATGTCTTTTATATCCCAGCACTCTGAACCGTCTTTTCAAAGTACGGAACCATACACAATTTTTTGTGTGCATCCTAAATATATGTACATTAGGAAAAAAAAAAATAATCTGTTTTTTTAAAAACTCTAACTGTACGTAAACCCTTAAAGGGGTAAGATGGGACCGAAAATCTGTTTTTTCTGGAATTTTTCTTTTTTAAAGTAGTATAATAGGTAATATATAATATGATGAAAATTTCTCACGGAAACGGGGGTTTACTGAACAATGGCGATGATTTGTCCTCATGGTCGAAACCGTAGCGTTTCAATCTGTACACTTTTTCTTAATACTATATTGAAGGAGAAGAGATGAAAAATGCAAAAATAATAAGCTTTTGACAAAAACAAAAAGGCTTTTGGTTTTGTTTTGGTTCCTAATTATTGTTTAAATGAACAATTGAGAAATATTTTTGGAAAATTCTAGTACCACGGATATACAAGCTTCTGATCTAAAAACTTGCCATGGCCATTGGTCAACTTCGCGCCCTGTATGACTTCCGTCAACTCGAAAAACTTTGATTGAGAAATAGTGTTTACGCCAGCCAGTCTGATAACTTACTTTATTTAACATCTCAATTCCAAATTTTTAGAACGCATTCTTCTTGTATCTATCTAAATATTTAGCACAAAAGTAAAAAAGTGTTTACTTTTATCTCAAAACTTAGAAACTCCTCTTAATATGATGCGATAATGATGAATGATGAATGCTGAATGTTGAATGTTCTCTGTAGTAATTGCCCATTTCCACAATTTCGGCTATCACAAATCTGTTAACAGCTAGGAATTGCCTTTTAAAGAGAATCTTACTGAGATTTTTCGTATTACGGGAGGCACATGTAAAATATTTGTATTTTTGTAGGTAAATAATATGAGTTAACACAGTAAATCTAATGAGCAAAAGCTGTTTAAGTTCATTGTACTTGAGAAGTCAGGCTTGTAAAACAACAGAGCAAATAAAAAGTTCTCAATAAGATGCTGAAGCTCTCCCATATCGCAGTGTAACATATTACATATATAAATATGCATGCTGTATTTATTGTATATACTAGGGTAACGCAAAAAGTTGCACTGCTGAAGAAATGAATGAGTGACTCCTAAATTATCGTAATCATTTCAGTTAGCCAAAATTATATTTCCATGAAAAAATCACCGGGAAAAATCTAACAGTGTGATATCACACGATCTTGGTGGTCAATCGATTGGGCCAAAATCTGAAATTATCTGCTCACCGAAGTATTCTCTCAATATATCCATTAATAGATGCGATGTGTGGGAACTGGCGCCGTCTTGTTGAAACCAAATGTCGCCGAAGTCACGAGCTTCAATTTCAGGCATCAAATAGCCGGTTATAATGGGCGATAGTGGTCGCCATTGACGGTTATGTTCTCACCAGCATCGTTTTTAAAGAAGTATAGACCGTTGATTCCAAAACGTTATTTTTTTTAATTAAATTGTGGCTTTAGAATCTCTTCAAGTTACCCTTCGTGCCCCTACTTGGATCACCTGTTATATAAGTATGACATTCCCTCCTCTCAACTTTACAATGAATTTAACAATTTGGCATCAAAGTTGAAAAAGTCAGCGAAAGCTCCATTCTAGAGGCTCTTATGTGTTTGGAATTTGGGTCGTCGTCTCAAAAGTATTACACTCTCTTCATTTAATACTTACAACGTGCGAGTACTTTGAATCTACACAACTTCATATATCTTTTAACAACTTATATAAATTTACAGATTATTACGTACCTACATACACGTATGTACATATATATGTATTTATACCAATTTGTGTGATGTGAACGCTTGCATATGACGCGCATACAGATTTTTATCATAAATCGTACCAACAAATTAATTTATGTCGAATTCTTGCTGAGCAGCTTTTATTCCGCTCAATTGATCTGGCATTGGCATTGCTGATTGTCAAGGCATTTAATTTTTTTTGCCGAATTGTTTCGTTTGCTTCAGCGCCAAGAGTACATTTCCCATTTTTTATAAGTCGGAGTCTTGTGTGTTATGCAGAAATCCATACGCATATGGGCAAATCGATTATAGATTGTGAGTTGCTTTAAATAACTGCTAAGCGAAGATCACAAAGAAATTATGTAGGCTGTAATGCTTGCACAATACTCTGCCATTCGTTATTTATAGCCATTTTGGGCGCGACATGACTAATGGGGTTAAAAGGTTCAAGTAAATGTAAATATTCGTAATATTTGCTTAAAAATATACAAATACTTCATTTGTGGATCTGCTGGTTAGCAAACGAAGTCTACTTATCATGAAAAATTATAGCGGGTATTTTTTTTAGACATTTGGTTTGTAGTAAGGCAATACTTTTTCCCAGTTGTTCTTTTTGACCTGTGTGTGAACAGACTTATTCCGTAAAAACGCTCTCAAATTGTTCAAACTTTCTACCAAAATAAAATTCGCGCGACACATTGGGGGCTGCGGTCAATATTCGGTCGACATAATCGCCCAACAGAGTCAGTAATTCGAGCAACCGCAGATTGTTTCCGCACCATTTTTACTTTAGTGCATAATGCGCATCATCAGAGACGATGCACAGTACGCATCGATACGCTATTGCTGTTCTGGAATAGAGTATCAAGGAAAATTATGCCTACATTAAGGAAGATTTGCGAAATGATTCAGATCGTGCAAAAATTGAAGACGGACCATCAAGCGCGTCGCACGTTCGGTGAATGGCCCCAAAACAAGAAGACCACCGCTGCCAATTTTCACAAAAAATTCTTGTTTAGCGAATAATATAGTTGTTGCATAATCCACAAATCATCGTTGAGACTTTGTTAGATCCTCAATAAATCACTGCTTGGTGTGCTCTACGAACCGAGACAATAATTGATCCACATTTCTCAGAAAACAAAGGCAACGATAATGCTACAGCCATGTTTAATCCTTTTTCGTGCCTAAATTAGAGAAAGAGTGTTTGTGTACGATCAATGATTCCAACAAAACGGTCGTACAGCCATACAGCTAAAGAAGTAATAAATTTATTGAAGAAAGCTTTTGGTTAGAACATTATTTCGCATTGGTGAATCTGTTGATTTAGCAACGCCGAACAATTTTTTTTTGGTCGTGGTGAATATTCCGCCCTTTAATACTTTTACATTGTAAATAAAACGCAAAGTATTAAATAATATTTTTTTTGTTGCCTTCAAAGTAATTCCCACCAGATATGCCAACGAGTTTTCCAGCCCTCGAAATACTTTTCATAAGCACTTTTTGCGATGGGCTTAAGCTCCTTCAACGAATTTTGTTTATTTTTTAATCGATTGAAAACTGTTTCCACGCGACAATCTCAGTTTGGGAAACTAGAAAAAATCACACGTAGCTAAACCTGGTGAATACGGTGGTTGATCGATGGTATTCATTGCGTTTCTGGAACAAAGAGACCTGTTTATGGTACTCTTTTTGAAAAAATATTCAGCTTTATAGGGACGAGTCGAGTAAGAACGCATTTCATACCCAAAATATCCATCTCTATCACTTGCCTGACGGTTTTCAGATCCTATAACCCTCACTTTTTTTTTAATATTTTTATCAGTTGAAGAGTTCGAAAGTCATCCAGAACGAGGCATGTCTTCAATGGTTTCTGTTTTAGCCTTTTTCAACATTCGCATACGAAATTTGACTACAAATAAAAAATTTTAGACAAATTCTTTGTTCGATATCTACATCCATTGTATTGTGCTTTGCTACTGAGGTGTACCGAATGAAGGACAGTCCTTCCAACTTTGCAAAATAATTTTTATTTTTTTTTTTTCAATTACAATTTCCAGGTGCTTTTTTGTCACAATATATGAGGAACTACTTTCTGCAATTGTCGAAAATTGAACCTCTAAGCGATCACTTGCCCCAAATAATTTTTAAAATAGAAAGGCAAAACCTTATCATTGTAATGAAACTAAATTTTTTGCCATAACATTAAGTTATACGCATTTTATTCCTTCATAAAAACGACAAGTGTAAAAACAGCTAACTCTAGATGAATACTGGTATTGGTTAGGGTATTGGTTAGGGACTACGGCATCTCAACTATTAGATTCTGTCGGAAGCTAATAGGTTTAAAACATGACTAACAGGAAGAGTTTAAAAGAAATTTTTGTGATGTTTTTATACAGGCTTAAAAATTCAAAATTAGTTCTTTCTATATACAGGGTGTCTCAAAATTAAAGCAACAATTAAAATTTTCCTCCATTTATGTGGTAAAGTGTTGACAACTCTAAGAGAAAAAGAAATTGACAAGTCCAAAATCACGTGTGCTTTAAACATAAAGGAGGAGTTTCAACGTCACATCAATGAAATTCAGCCCCATTTCAGCAGAAAGTCATGGAATATTTTCGACAAAAGAGTATCTATTTGCGTGGAAAGCCGTTGAGACAATTTTCCTATCCTATAAATAAACTTTTTTTATGTACTTTATGATTAAAAAAAATTGTAATCGAAAGACTAAAAACTGTTCTTCTTCTTCTTCTATTTAATTCCAACCTTGCGTTCATTTTAGGGCACCCTTTACTTTCTATTCTTCTATTGTAAAATTTTGTTTGTTTTTCTACGTGGAAAATTTTCTGTAAACATTCTATATACTTGTATGAACATATGTTTTTATTCGAGCAACAAACTATATTTTTTAGGCATAAAATCCACAGGTATTGTAGTACAAATTCGCTAGAATTGCATATTTGAGAAAAATATTTCATCTTATAATAAAAAAGTTCCGATATTACTAAGTGAAATAATAATAATTATTATAATTATAATTATTAAGTGAAACATTTATCAATTCATCATTATTAAATATCATTATAGCGTTACCGCACATCAGCTGCTGCAGAGAGATCCGATGAAACAGCCAATAATTGTAAAGACCTTCTCACAAATCTGCATGATCGTGTAAGCGTTTTAGCAACACTGGATGAGGATCTGCGCAGGCGTTTGGAAAATATTGAAAACAAGTAAGTCTGCCAAAAACAGCTTAATCTAATATAAGTATGTACGATGCTAAAGAGAGACCAAATAAGAATCTAGAAAGTGAACCAGTTTTTTATGTTTTATATACGAGTTTTGATTTCGATTAGCGCAGTCATTCTGTGACGTCTCTTTCAGCGTATTTAAAGTGGCAAAAGCGAGCGTGTTTTGCATTCTACAATTATTTCTTTATCGACATATTGGTATACATACGTATGTATATGAACACACTATATGTGCTCCGTTGGCGCAGTACATAAGTACATTTCACCAATTCATTTGATGATCAATTGGAATCGCAGTGGCTGTCAAAAACATTCCATGGCGTGAAAGTTCTGGGAAATACTTATTTAAATTTGAAATAATAAATGTTAATATGAACTTTATATTAGATATCAATTTTTTCATAAAAACATTCCTTTACAAGTTATACGCCGTTAATCGTAGGCATCAAATGTACTGAACAATCAAAGAAGCACCTTAAAAATTCTGTACTGTACTGTATGAAGGCTCAAGCATTTGACGTATAACCTTTATAGCGTAAAATCTTTGAAGGAGTGATTTGATGGAAAAGCACATTAAGAC
Organism: Bactrocera correcta; assembly: GCA_027475135.1. Classification (NCBI taxonomy): domain Eukaryota; kingdom Metazoa; phylum Arthropoda; class Insecta; order Diptera; family Tephritidae; genus Bactrocera; species Bactrocera correcta. The sequence goes on from CM050325.1 coordinate 72,257,299, forward strand.
CTTTTTTGTAGAGGTGTTCCGGTATGAAGTGAGCGTTAAGATACCAATGAGTTGGTAGGAAACATTTGTTGTAAACAAGACTTAATTTTTTTTTTTTTTCCATTTGGTTGGCATGACATCTGTCAAACATATTCATTGAGCAAACAACATCATATTTTTAATTGCATTGAAAATGTCAAATTTTGTAACGAAAAGTTAAAATTGGCAGGGAGCATTAATTTTTTGTCTCCATTTGAAGAAAAGTGCTACAGAATAGCATCGAGTGCTTGTCAAGGCATTCGTGATCATATTCTTTTAAATCAAACAACAATTTCAGACCGTTTGAAAGATCCAAAAATTTGGGAAATATCCAAAAGTGTGAAAAATGGATGCCTCATGAATTCATTGAAAGGCAAAAAAACACTTGTGAGATTTTCCTTCAAAGACACGAAAGAAAATCAGTTTTTGAATCGTCACTGAATGAAAATTATTTTTAGAATCCTAAACGGAGAAAATTATAGCTTAATTCGGGGACAACCATCAACATCGACTGCACTGCAAAAAAAGATCGATTCAGTAAGAAGGCAATGCTCTCTGCTTGGTGTGAACAGAAGTGTGTGGTATATCATGAGCTTCTAAAACTTGATTAAACATCAACAGTATTCGCTGCAGACAACAAGGGATCATTTTGAACCATGCGTTGAACGAAAAACGACCAGAATGGGCCAGAAGACACGGCAAAGCAGTTTTGTTACATGACAATGCACCTGCTCACAGCGCAAAATAGGTTCAGGATACAACCAAAGTACTTAGCTAGGAGCTACTATCCTATCCGCCATATTCACCAGACTTAGTCCCTTGCAACTACATTATGTTTTTATCGATGGGACACGCATTCCCTGAGCAGCACTTCTATTCCTATGCAGAAGTCGAAAATTGGGTGCCTCATTGATTTGCTTCAAAATACGAATATTTCTATTGGCATGGTATACACAAATTGCCAGAAAGTGGATCAAAATATTATAAAAGCAATGTTTAATATTATTAATATATATAAATTTTTACTTTCCAATTCAAATGAAAAATGAATATTTCATTTTCACCGGTATACCTGGTGAAATAATCTTTCTTGGTTGTAGGCTTACTAGTTCAAAGTAAAATATCAAAAAAATTCCATAGTATATACGTACATGGGGAAAAAATACGAATCCAGCAAGGTTTATATTGAAAATAAAGATTTTACTGGGTCCTTTATTTTAGTAAAAAAAAAAATGAAATTTCAAGTGGTGTTTGCGAAACCAAATCAACTGGGCTCAGAGGTGTCTATCAACCAATTTTTCACTTGGTACTTTGAGAGTAGACACACCTAAGAAAACCTGCTCAGGATGGAACTGTTAATTGCGACAGAAAACTTTTATCAGATAAAATATTCATATGCCGCTTCCATTTATTTTTTCCTACCCTAATACATATTCATATTTTTAATAATAAACCGAAAATTTCATTTTAATTGTGACTTGACAATCTGCAAACAATTTCGGTAATAAATTCCGAGTCTAAAATCATAAAACTTATTTTCTATGTAATTTAATATTTTTGGTTTTTATTCAAGGCTGTCAAAGAACATTCCATAGCTTTATGGTTCTAGGAAACATTAATTGAAATTTGAAGCAATAAATGTGAATAAGAAATTTGTATGAAATATCACTGAAATTTATATACTTATATATGTACATATGTATGTATGTATTATATATGTGCTAAATCACTTTCTTCCAAATTTAAAATTTTTCGCGACGCCCCAAATTATTATTAATTTCCTAAAACAAAAAAAAATAATATTTTTGGGCGAAATCAAAACAAACAATTTACTGATAACTTATGGGGGATCAGTGATTCATTTGACGTTTTTGCCGGCTTTATCGGCATGTTTACGGTCTTCTATAGATTTATATACATACATGTATATGTCTGCATGTACTATATGTCATTCTTTTTCGCTGTATGTAATTGAACATTTAATTTATGTCCACTGAGCGTTATCATTACTTCAATTTTAAAATTCAAGAGGCAGAGCATTTAGGGACCTTCAACTTGTCAAATTAATTCACTTTAAAAAGTGGAAACCACAAATATACATACATATATGTATATACTATTGTTAATATGTGTAAGTATTATTCGCATAACAATTTTGTCTCAATAAATTTATTCGGTAGCTGATACTCACTGTGCATAGTAAATACTTGACTAAGACGCCTTGAATGAAAATAATCTTTGGCGCTTGCCAGCGATTACGAGTACGTAGCCGGCGTAATACCGCCAAGTCCACCACAACCCATATGTACGTAATTATCAGATTTGGAGCACACTACTACACTCATTTACACACACACATAACACATTAGGGTAGGTCTTTTAAAATGGAAAAATAAATATGTACATATATACATAAGTATGTACATTAGGGTGTTCATTTTTTTTTTTTCAAGTTAAATTTTTTTACGTACATACCTGATTTTCAGTTTTGCCCTAATTTAATATTTTATTTGATATCTTAAAGTTGGCTCGATTTAGTTGGTTTTGTTAGAACATTGTAACGGGTGATTTTTTAAGAGCTTGATAACTTTTTTAAAAAAAAAAACGCATAAAATTTGCAAAATCTCATCGGTTCTTTATTTGAAACGTTAGATTGGTTCATGACATTTACTTTTTGAAGATAATTTCATTTAAATGTTGACCGCGGCTGCGTCTTAGGTGGTCCATTCGGAAAGTCCAATTTTGGGCAACTTTTTCGAGCATTTCGGCCGGAATAGCCCGAATTTCTTCGGAAATGTTGTCTTCCAAAGCTGGAATAGTTGCTGGCTTATTTCTGTAGACTTTAGACTTGACGTAGCCCCACAAAAAATAGTCTAAAGGCGTTAAATCGCATGATCTTGGTGGCCAACTTACGGGTCCATTTCTTGAGATGAATTGTTGTCCGAAGTTTTCCCTCAAAATGGCCATAGAATCGCGAGCTGTGTGGCATGTAGCGCCATCTTGTTGAAACCACATGTCAACCAAGTTCAGTTCTTCCATTTTTGGCAACAAAAAGTTTGTTAGCATCGAACGATAGCGATCGCCATTCACCGTAACGTTGCGTCCAACAGCATCTTTGAAAAAATACGGTCCAATGATTCCACCAGCGTACAAACCACACCAAACAGTGCATTTTTCGGGATGCATGGGCAGTTCTTGAACGGCTTCTGGTTGCTCTTCACCCCAAATGCGGCAATTTTGCTTATTTACGTAGCCATTCAACCAGAAATGAGCCTCATCGCTCATCGGACACGGACGCGAAACACATTTCGAACCGAACACTGATTTTGGTAATAAAATTCAATGATTTGCAAGCGTTGCTCGTTAGTAAGTCTATTCATGATGAAATGTCAAAGCATACTGAGCATCTTTCTCTTTGACACCATGTCTGACATCCCACGTGATCTGTCAAATACTACTGCATGAAAATCCTAACCTCAAAAAAATCACCCGTTATAATCTAAAATATGTTGACAAAAAAACTTGTAAAAAGTTGACTCACCCTAAAGTTAACATGAAATGCAAAAATATATCAAAATCGAACTCATTTGCACACAATAAATACACAAATAAACAAATAGTATTCGGGTGATGCGGTATATGCCGACAGCTGGCGCAAATCAACAAGTCGGTCAAGTTGGCAGATTGACAAATTGTGCCAACATGACTGTTTATTCAAGTACTCGACTAAATATCTTTACATATAAATAAAAGCATCTAAGTAGTATTAGTTTTTGTTTGTAAACAAAACCGAATGGCAGACGAAAAGCGCCAAGTAAAATATTAGAAACTAGTGTTGTGTAAATTGCAGTTTAACTATTGGGTAATTTCGTTTGATGACAACAGCTGATCTTATTGCATTTTTTCGCAGCCAACTTCGCACTTAACCGTTGTATATTTTAACTGCTTTTACTGCTGGACCTTTTTGTAAAAAAATTCTTAATTTTTTGAAATTGATTTCGTTTGGTGCCCTATAGAAAATGGTAGATCGAAAACAGCTTTTTCGACGTATTTTATTGTTTTAGAATCAAAAGAGTAAAAATACAGTTCAAGCAAGGTGAAAATTATGTGATATGTACGAAGACGATGATGTTACTTTTGATGAAGTTTGTGTTGTTAACAAAATGTAAAGCGCAAGGGATGTTGGAATAAAAAGTACAAATAGTTACCCAGAAAATATTATGTTGTCTTTTTCGTTGGATTTTATAGTGAACGTTTATTTTTTCCCGATAATACCATGATTAATTCTGAAGAATATTGTATTCAACTGGAAAAACTGAGCGACGCACTTAAGCAAGGATAGGCCACAACTGATCAATGAAAATAATGCTTGACCTCATACATATTTGATGGCTCCCCCAAAGTCTTAGAAGTTTGAATGGAATGTGCTACCACATCCAACATTCAGTGTCATTCAGACTTGATACATTCGGACTATTACTTGTTCCTGTCTCTGCATAATTGTTTGAATAGGAGAACCTTTGCCTCAAATCAGGATGTCAAAAATCACTTGTACCAGTTTATTGAATGCAAAGACGAACAGTTTTATGGTAATATAACGATGACATGATAAAGACGACAAAAGCTATGGATCCAATCCCACTAAAAAGCGAAAGTACTTAGTGAAGGACCCAATAGTACACAACAACCGTTATTTTATTTTCATTCGAGATAAATCAATTTTAAATACAAATTGAATATTTAAATATAAAATTTATCAAATAAAAGCAAAAATAAGGAATATGTGTTATACAAGTATTGGAAGATGGAGTCATGTGTAGAAGTTCATGCAAGTGAGGAAAGTTCTCTGATAACTATTCACTTGGGAATGGCCAGGAACGATTCTTTTACATATGGCTCAAGCAGCTCATTTTTGGTCAAGCCTTGCTGTTGTTAACTCGGCTGTAATTGCGTAAGAGGTGTCTACGCCAATTAAGAAGAAGAAGTTATTCAAGTACAGTTATAACTATTTTGTTGACATTTCGATAGTAATACTATGATAATACACTACTATCGAAACTCTCATCCCTATTGACAACTAACTTCAGCAGCTGATATATCGTCAGAAAAATTATTCTCGTCATAGACGGGTATAGGTAGTAATCATTTGATACCAAACTAGACATAAGGTGGATGCATAATAACCTCCCAACTAAACTTCTGGAGCTTCTGCTCGCCTCATTATTGATGTGTGTGGCCTAAAGTTGTCCTAAGGGGACAATACTCATCACCTACTGCCCAAAGTTGTTCTTTTCTGGACGACTGCTTCCTTCAAGTGGCGGATTAAGAATTTAACTGCAGGGGAGCAAATAATGGTAGATGAACACATATCAAACATATATAACCTTTTCTGATAGTCAATCCTGGTTTGGCTACCGTTTATGCCGCCGCAACGCGTTTCCACTAAAATAATTTTCGCACTTTTCATCACCTGTAACCACTCGCTTAAGAAATTGATCGATTTTGTCTTGATTTAGGGGTCATAATGGATTTTTTATTTACTAGACCTTAGGTAGTATGCGCGACGAGCTGAGTGTATTTTTGCATGTCCGTCTGTATATACACTAAAAAGTTCCTCGGTTTTTAAGATATCGATTTCAAACTTTACTTGTTTTCTCCAAGAAGCTGCTCTTTGTCGGAATATTGCCAAAGATAGCGCTACAATCTTTGATCCCACTGCCATACCATATACATATGTACATGAGGCGTAACTAACCGTGCGATTCTGTAACGTGAGACAGTATCAAGTCTCTAAATTTGAGATTTTGAGTTAGAGACAATTTTTGAGACTTGAGACGATTTTGCTATTCTGTAAGTGACAGTCTCAAAATCTATTACATTTCATTATTCACAGATGTTTTTACACTTGAATGATAATAAATACGTCGATAACAAATATTAACTTTTCTATAACATAGTCAAAAAACATAATTATCAATAAAAATGAAAATATATGTTGACTTTGTTTCATAATATTTACAAAATTTATGTAAAATTTATTTATTTTTAACCTTTTCGTGTTTGAATTGCTTACAAAATGTAAAAAAAAACGACAATCGATTAATATCTATGATGATCTCTATTCAGTACATTGAAAATGGCAGCAAGAGATCTTTTTAGTTTTGTGACCAGCTAACTACCTGGTCTCAATATTTTGAGACTAACGCTAGAGACTTTTTAGTGAATAGTAACTAGTATCAAATTGATACTTTGTCTCAAAATGTCTCAAATAGAGACTAGAGACTGGTTACAGAATCCCGCTATAAGAGTAAAAACTTAAAGTGTTCGAGATAAACAGTCCTAAAAAAATAATCCTTTCTTTAGATTTTACATTCTGTGGTAGAATGACAACGGTATACGGTATAACATGGCAATAATTATAATATATTACTCACTAGTACTTTTTTCAGCAAACCAATAACCAATAAAACACCTATATGTTGTGTAGAACATAAAAACTAACCACAATAGCACTGGTTAAATATTCTGAAACCAATTACAATTGGCAATAAAATTGTTATTACAGCCTCCAGTCGTTGTCATTGAGAAAAAGTCATAAAAAATCATATTTGTGAAAATTACTGACTTTGCATATTTAATTTAAAATATTGTATGTACGTGAAATATTTTGGTATGTACCGCGTTGAGTTGCATAAACTTTCTAAACCATCATTCTGTATAAAGTGAAATAAACTGTTTGATTTAACCAATTTTTTTTTATTTTATTTATATTATGAGTAGAGAACGCTCTACAAAATTTATTGAGATAACTCAAAGATTGGCCGATATATCCAATATAAAGTTACCCGGAAGTTCAAAAATCTTTATATTATATTAGGATATTGATCCGATTCAATCCATTTTTGATACAAAAAGTAACTATTGTCAGAAAATGATTCTTTGCTAATTTCAATTGCATATCTCTCACCTGCTCCCATAAAGCCATCTCATACCATCTCGGAAGTAAAACTTAATGTTTCTGCCGTAATTAGTCATTTAGTTATTGATTTATTGTGCTTTTAGTAGTTTTTAACAGTACCGTTATAAATATTTTTTCACTGACAAAACTAAGGGTGTATTCTACTCTAGAAATCAAATTTTGGACAGTTTTTTGAATTGTATTTAAAAAAAAAAAACTAAAAATATTTTTAATATCCATTTTTTATGGTGTTTTTGTTGATATCTTAAGAATACAGAAAAACAATTTTACAAAAAAAAATATTAAAAATTAAAATAATTAGAGGAGGGGACAGACAAGTGTAAAAAAAAAATGGCGCATCCTGGTGACATTGATCCTGACTCTCCTGGTGGTCTGAAAAAAAAATCAAAAGAAAATCTTAATCATTAAGGATGCTGTTATAGTCCAGGAAGACGAAATTTTTTTTTTAATGGCTACTGCCTGAAAATAAAAATAATTTTTTACGCTTTTTTTGAAATTCCTGATTTTTTTTAATATTAAAAAAAAAAATTTTGACACGATGCTGGTAGGAACGATAAAGGATTATATATGTACATAAAGAAGGTTCACACAAAATTTCAAGTAAATCGGTTGTACAGAACTTGAAATAATGCCGGTATCGTGTGGAAAAAAGTAGATTCGAGAAAAACGCGTTTAAAGTTTAGGAGACAATTCTAGTGAACTCGGACGCCACCTCACAAAATCGGCTGTATCTCCGAAAATAAGTCGAATTTTGAAAAATCCTTCCATATTTTTGAAAGTCTAAACTTTAAATATATGAAAAAAAACATCAAATTTTTCAAAATTCTAGAGTGGAATACCCCTTAATGCTGTATACATAATGCCATGCAGTCTTCTATTCATGGAATCCAGTAAGTACAAGAGGTATATTTTTCCATATTTTCTGAAGATTATTTTTGCTATTAACTTTGCGTTCTCGTTACTTCGTTTCCATATTAGCCTACATTTACTCCATGGAGTTGATCTTTGAACTCGGGGGAGGATATGGCAGCACTTTTTTCCCATTATAAAACAACTATTCCTTAACGACTAAAGCATAATGCTTTCTGAATAAAGTAATAGACATCATTTCAATTTTCTTTAACTGCAACATAGTCAAAATGTGTTTTTAGTGTTGCCTTGTAGGTCATTCTTCACATAATTCCTTCGATGAATACAAAGTTACCGACGCTTTTTACTTTCACTGTAATAAACAATGCAGCCTTTTCAAAGCTAACAGTCTTTTAGCGCCATACAAATCGACGACCATTGGATCCAACTGATTTAAATTTGAACTCATCCGCAAAAATTACAAAATGCGTTATCGCCTCGGATATACTCTTTGGATTATGGTTTCATAACATTTCTCTTCCATAAGTGCAGATTGTTTCGTTGTGTATACACTCTAAAGTCGGGTGAAAGCAAGTGTTTCAGAACAGTTTGAGGGTGAAGTTTTTAAATGTTAGCCTTTTTCATCGCCTTGACCCAAGCGACAGTGAATGTCTTGTGGTGTTCCTTGCCACTCCAAACAACTTTACTTTTAGACTGGGTCGTGCAAATTATTTTGTACCCTCCAATATCAACAAGTCTTTCAACGCCGAAATTTTAGCAATAATGTATTGAACAATAATATCTGTTTTTTTTGAAAATTTTGCTTATTTTGCGAGTGCTTTTGCTCTCTTGCCAACGTTTGCTTACCAGAGCCTGTAAATCTTGATGTGTTTTTTTTTTTCAGCATTTTTTCTTGAAGGACCACAGCCGCACAAAAGAAATTCGCTTTCCAAATAACACATTTTGGCCAAACGTAAATAAGATAAAAGCAAAAATAACGGTACCTACTTAATAACTGCATACAAAGTGTTGCCTGCTTAGGAGTAAATCGTTTTTTTTTTTTGTGATCAAAAACCTGATATTTTAATTTTGTGCGATGATTAAAATAAAAATTCGTTTTGTTCATTTTTTTTTTTATAAAAGTGGGAAAATATATATGATTCAAATATCATATACTCTTTATTGCAGCTTAAAAGCTGAAATAGTTTAAGAGAAAAGCCCCTGCAAACTCAAAACATCTCTCTGTGTAAGTTTGTTTTTTGTTTTGTATTTTTTGATTCACAGTATGTCTTTAATGTTTTCTTCAATTAATTTGTAAACTTTCATTAACTCAGAATCGGTTTATATTTTCTTTCACAGGATGGGTCAATTCGAAACAAATAACATGGGTCGATTAGATTCCTTGGCTGTGCAGCAAACCGACTTCCTCAAGCGACTCGACACACTCGACTACATGGAACGCCAGACGAAGCGCAACATTGATGAATTGAAAGGTGACTTGAACCAAGAGAGAAAAAAGGAAGAAGGTCAGAATCAGCAGTTTAAAGTTTGAAACAATACAAATATTTCTGCTTTGTAAAATAAACCGTTGCTTTGCTTTATGATTATGCCAAACGTTTGATTTGCTAGTTGTTATTGCTCTTAGCTACTTCTCATAAATGAATTAACAATTGTATTGTTTGTTTTTTCAATTATTTACAGCAATTGTTTTGCGTACCGCGCGGCAGACCACTGACCGCCTGCCACAGATGCTCTCAAATGATGTCAAACTTGATTCTTTGGGCACTTTATTGCTTTCGACGCGCTCAGCTGTCAACGAATTAAATAACCAACTCGAAACGAATATTAATAAATTGTCAAAGTGAGTATTAACACACGGGCGCATATTTTAATTGTGATTATAGTGATTGTACATTCTGAAGTGTACAACTTAAATGCTTTGACGACCTTTAAGCCGCTGCTGAAGCTCAAATACACCTCAGGCCTTAGAAACGCGCGTCTAATTTATACGTAAGACTTGTAGATATGTTTGTGTGTACTTGAATAATAGTGATGTGACGGCTGATGCGCGGAATGACAGTTTATTGTTGCAATATTGTAAAATATATTGCTGATGTGCTTTGTTGCTGGGTTTAAACCCTCGAAACATGTTGCACAAGTTTGCCTATCGATCGCTAGCAACAGTATAAAAATTGAGTTAAGCAAAGAGTACTTTTGTAATAACTGTTTGTAGTTATGTTCGTTGATCTTTATTTAAAACCAAACATTGAGAGTGTGCGATGACTTCAGGAAACTTATGTATCAACCACTTCCTTATATTTAAAAAAAAAAAAAAATTAATATGAATCAACATGTTGCAAGAGTATAAAAGGGTTGGAACTGAAATCCATTTGTTGAGTCCAATTTTCAATGACTCGTTCGAAAATTTTGTCTGATAACTAGCGAATGACAAGCGAAATGTTTTGCTCTAAGGCTTGAATCGAACGGGATTGTTTGGATAGACTTTAAACTTTACATATCCTTTACAGAAAAAAGTCTAACGGTGTGATATCTCATCATCTTGTTGTCAAATCGACTGGCGCAAAAGGTGAAATTATCTGCTGACAGAAGTGTTATCTCAATAAATCCATTGATTGATGCGATGCCATTTTGCTTGTTTACATACACTTTGAGCCATAAGAGAGCGTTATCGCTGAACAAAGTTTGGCTCAATGCGTGCGATCTTCTTGGCACTTTTCAAGAGTCCGTAGAGCGAAGCGATGTCGCTTGGGAAGATCGAACAGCTTTAGTTATTCCACAAGCGGTATTTTGTATACCTTCAATTAAAGATTTCGACGTAAAATGCGTCTTTCCATTGGTCAGTCCGAGTTGCTGCGAACTGCACTGAAACGTCTCTCCACAGCCTTCGCGTACAGTATCAGCTACGGATGCTATATTTTCGTCACTGCGTGCGGGATGTGGTCTATTCGGTCGAATATTATGCAATAATGATTGCTGGGTCTCAAGATGGTTGATGTATGATGATCATAAGTTGGGCGAAGTTCTTTACAGAACGTGAATTTTCGTAATAAAGTTGGACAAGGAACGATCCATGATAAAATTCCAAATAATACTGAACAAAATTAACATGACATCATGACACGACTGACGCGTGAACTGTCAAAAAAGAGGCTTCTGAAAAACTGATCTCTCCATTGTATGTGTAACGAGCTTTCAGCTACCATTCAAAGAATATCTCGTACAACAATCTCTATATATTTTAAACGACCTAAACTCTTAATATTTGCGTGACTACTGTTTGCTCGATTCCACCTGAAGTTAGACCTTTCTTACTTCTTAATTTTGTAAGCAAATTTATTGAAATATGTGGCGGTCGTGATGCGATTTCTTTTTTGTCACCTTCAATGGCAATTAAAATTACTGACACTTAAGAAGGAATTTAGCTTTCTGATTGCGTAATCATGCTCACCTGAAAGATTTAAAATTAGAATTGCATTGCATATAATACAAACTATTTATTAAGAAATTTTGATTTATTTTTGGGGATTATATTATATTAGCCATCTTCGATTCACCATTATTCCTCTGCTCTCCCATCAAAAATTTAAAATTTTCTGTGAACTACAACGAAGTTAGCGAGTCAAATCGATACACGAGAATATGCCGAAACTTTATTAAGTAGTAGAACCGCATTTTTCAATGTTACCAAATTTCGTTTGACAGACTTTAGACCAGTTTTGCAATATGGATTGCCTAAAACGCACTACTTTCGAACGCTTGACAACTCAAAGACTGGTATTTCAACACTAATCACAGAATTATTATTATTTCTCAATTTTGTAGATTGCGTTTTAAGAGGTTATAAGACTCTTGGAGGTTATAATCATCACCATATTGTAGAAAATATCTATATATGTAAATGGGAAATAAAGTTTACCGAAAAAAATTTCATTTTTGAAAATTTGACAACTTTTTTTAAATAAATAAAAAAAATATAATAAAAAAATCGGCCCACTCCGGGATTAGCAGGGATAGTTTTTCAAATTAATTTAAGTTATTTTTGAGGGAAAAAAACAAAAAAAAATGGCGAACTTCCAAAAAACTACGAAAAAACTGATTATTTTATATAATTAATCGTGTTAAATTTTTTTCGTGTATTTTTTCGAAAAGTTCATACAAAAACAAAAATTAAAAAACAAAAAAAAAATGGTCCCCAAAAGTCAATTTCTACAAAAGTTATGGCTATTTGAAAATAAAAAAGCATTTTTTTGAAAAATTCATTACTTTTTTGAAGTTGGACAAAAAATTTTGAAAATATTCTCAAAAATGTTTTTCAAAGGGTAGAAAAGGATGGATAAGTTTCAGCAAAATCTAAAGGGGTCGGGTTCAAAAGTGTTTGTATATTTTATTAAACCTCATTCAAAAATATATTATACTTCTTTAATGAAAAATTTGCCTTAATCCACATCTAGCATGGTGGCACGCGGCTTTAAACATGCGCGACGCAACAATCGTCAACCGACAAATTTCTACGACACCCGGCAGCCGACAGAGCCACTTGTCACCAGCTGTGCGCAAGACGTTCCAACGTCCAATGGTATTTTGCGTCTGCAACTCACACCCGAATCCGATCCCTTCTATGTACGTTGCGACGATGAGCTATTTGGTGGCGGCTGGACACTCATACAGAATCGTTTCAATGGTAAATTGAACTTCTATCGCGGCTGGCTCGAGTACCAAACTGGATTCGGCAATATAGGTGGCGAGTTTTTCATCGGTCTTGATAAGCTACACGCTCTCACTTCGTCAGCGGTGCATGAGCTTTTGATTATGTTGCAGGATTTCGAAGGCAACTCCCGTTATGCACGTTATAATTTATTTGCCATCGGCAACGAGAAGGAGGACTATGCGCTCAATTTGTTGGGTAAGAGAGCGTTTGGATAAATTGTGCAAATAGTTTTAATATTAATGACTAATATTTCAGGTGAATATGAAGGTGATGCTGGCGACTCCTTGACCTATCATGCTGGCAGCAAATTCTCCACCTTCGACAATGACAATGACGGTTGTGTCGATTGTAGTTGTGCTCAGTCCCGAAACGGTGCTTGGTGGTACAACTGGTGTGACATGAGGTAATGAATAATATTCGTTAATTACAATACGGAGGCATATTTTCAATAATCTCCTTTCATTAACAGCAACTTGAATGGCAAATACTTCGAGGAAAACTACAACAACACGCCTTTGTATCAAGGCATGTATTGGGACGGATTTAGAGGACCCTCTTATTCATTGAGGGCTGTGCGCATGATGATACGTCCAGTGAACAGTGACGGTGATTTGCAGAGCAAGTAGTTTATATAATTAAAATAGGAATTAATTACCTAGCTGTATGTGTACATTCTCTGCATAACTGTACTCAGGCTCTCTAACTTATGGGTGCATGTACTTTTGCCATTTACGATTACTATATTATTATGGTATTGTGTTCAAAGTCTCGCTCGTACGAAAATAAAAATGTTTCTAAATGTTGCCTTGTCGTCACAAAATATACTCAAAACGAGACTCAGTGTTAACTATTTTAATTAGATTACATCCATGTATATATGTATTGATGTACAATAATCCTACATAAATTTGTATCAAGAGATAATTTAAATTACATTTGTAAATTTTAATTTTGTAACTGTATTTTAAATAAAACGTATAATGCCATGTTGTAAAGATTGAATTTCAATAAAATCATTGAAAATTTAAATATGTCCGTAATATGTACTATAATACTATCATTGTCCTTTCAATAATTTTTTCGGTTTATAAAAATATCTTCAATCTTTTGCTTGAAATTCAAACCAATCTAAGATGTTGTAATACTAGTGTGGTTTTCTGATAACAACTTAGAATTTTAAACAAGTAAGAAATAGCTAACTTCGGATTTTACCGAATAGTTTGTACTCTTCCAACTTGTGAAGATCAAAGCGATACCTTCGTTGCAAAAGTCTGTCAGTTGAGGCCAAATGCGGCAAATTTTGATTGTTAACATACCCATTGAGCCGGAAATGAGTTTTATCGTTGAAGAAAATGTGGCTTGAAATCATCAAATCTTCTTGGAACTTTTCAAGAGCCTTTAGAGCGAAGCGATGTCGCTTGGGAAGGTCAAACGGCTTCAGTTCTGGCACAAGCTATACTTCAGTTCTAGTTGCTGCGATCGCCTCCCCACGGTATTCATGTACACTCTCAGCTACGGCTGCTATATTTCCTTCACTGCGTACAGGCTAATTCCAATATGGACCAATATCCACTAATGCATGCTGGGTCTCAAGATGAGGAGTTGCGAATAATAGTAGCCAATTATGTTGACCATAAGTTGAGCGTAGCGCGTGTCTTTCGTTCTTTCTGTTCAAAGTTTGCATACGTTGTTTAGGCGTAAGTCTTTTAATGATGAAATGCCAAACCATAATGAATAAGAAATAACATGACCGCTACAAACGACTCACTCGTGATCTGTCAAGAAAAGGTTATTAATCATCCCTACTTGGATCAGCCCTTATTATTAAAAAAACGATTATCTAATAATTTCTTTACTATACATATCTTACAGATTGACCGACATTTTCGACAAAAAGTTCGCAATTGGAACGTTGATTCACATATTCGGTGTGTGACTTCAATAGTTTTGGTCTGATTTGGACAATATTTGGTCATAAAGTGGCCTACATTCAATACCTTGATCAGATTTTATCCAGTTTTGGTATTACGGCATATCATTACCAGAAAGCTGTCTAAGAAACTCCAAATCTTGACCCAAATATGGCACATGATGTAAAGTCCACCAGAAGTTCGAAAATAGTTATATAAGGTATAAGGGCGCAAAGGAAAAAGTTGACCCGGTTCTACCCATTTTTGGCATAAATAAAAGTTGTCAACACAATATTCTTACAGAATTTCAATACTAGACTTCATAGATTGACCGATATGGGGCACACACCAAATTTGATTGAAATTGGTCTCTTAATTTCTGAAGAAGTTTGAATAGCAATTATCCATCTGAAGAACAACAAAGCGGTGGGGTCGATGAATTGCCGGGCTATTTAAATACGAAATGATAAGAATCATGCATCGGCTTCCTTCTAGAATATTGCGGGCGAAAGTATGTCCGACGATTGGAATTGAAGTGTGTTCTGCCTAATCCACAAAAAGGGTGACCCCACAATCTGCATTCTCCTCAACAACGCATAGACGGTTTTATCCAGCGTATTGTGTGAAACGTTAAAGACCAAAGTCAACATACTGATTGGACCTTATCAGTGTGGCTTTAGACATGCAAAATTAACAACTAACCAGATATTCACCATGCGCCAAATCTTGGAAAAGACCCGTGAAAGGAGAATCGACACACATCACCTCTTTGTCGATTTCAAAGCTGCTTTCGACAGCACGAAAAGGAGCTGCCTTTATGCCGCGATGTCTGAATTTGGTATACCCGCAAAACTAATACGGCTGTGTAAACTGACGTTGAGCAATACCAAACGCCCCGCCAGAACCGTGAAGGACCTCTCCTAGCCGTTCGATACCAAACGTTTTTTCAGACAAAAAAACTCCTTATCGTGCGACTTACTCAATCTACTGTTGGAAAAAGTAATTTGAGCTGCAGAGCTTAATCGAGCAGGTACAATCAAGAATACCTGTAATTATAAGAGTGTACAACTGCTGGCGTATGCCGATGATATTGATATCATTGGCCTCAATAACCGCGCCGTTAGTTCTGCTTTTTACAGAATGGATAAGAAAGTGAAACAAGCAGTCGTCGCACTCGCGACTTGACTGCCACGTCTATGTTGATAGTCATAACTTCGAAGTTGTAGATAATTTTGTCTATCTTGGAACCACTATTAACACCAACAACAATGTCAACCTCGAAATCCAATGTAGAATAACTCTTGCCAACAGGTGCTACTTCGGGTTAAGTAGGCAATTGAGAAGTACAGTTCTCTCTCTACGAACAAAGACCGAACTTTATAAGTCACTCATTATTCCCGCTCTGGCGCGCTGTTGTAACCTTTGCTATAACTGTGTAGGCGGTGTCCAAGCCAATAAAGAAGAAGAAAAATTAAGCGAATAAACTAAATGAAAATACATAAGATTACATATTTACGAGTATATTTTTTCGACTTGGTCTCAACAATTGGTGAAATGGGTTTAATCGTCCTACTAGTTCTAGTATTCTTCTTCTTTACTGGCGTAGACACCGCTTACGCGATTATAGCCGAGTCAGCAACAGCGCGCCAGTCGTTTCTTCTCTTCGCTACGTGGCGCCAATTGAATATTCCAAGCAAAGCCTGGTCCTTCTCCACTTGGTCCTTCCAACGGAGTGGAGGTCTTCCTCTTCCTCTGCTTCCCCCGGCGGGTACTGCGAAATTATACTTTCAGAGCCGGAGTGTTTTCGTCCATCCGGACAACATGACCTACCCAGCGTAGTATAGTATTGCTTTTAGTATTACTCAATAGCGTGTCAAAAGTGCTGTAACTAGGAAATGCTTACGCAAATGCTCAATAAACTACGTAAACCATATTTGTGATGCGATCAAATCTACACGCATTGGAAATTATGAGTAATTGGCATAAGTTTATCGTACCTGTATTAAAAGTAATGTGAAACATGCAATAGCAGAAATTACTTCTAAGCCAGCGCAGATAAATATGAGGCTTTGCTGAGATAGAGATGCAGATAAAACTCCAATCTACTGGAAATCGGACGTTAAAAATTCTTCAGCATCTTAAGTGTAAAACTTCGCTAAAAACTAAACTACAGTATAAAAATAAAAAAAGTTGAAATATTTTAATTTCGAAATGTTTTTTGTGAGATTAATACTACTCACTATTTTGCACTTGAGCTTTACCAAACAAGTCCAAGTCACGGCATTCGGTCACAACTTAGATGAGCTTGTATCGAAGGCTAATATCTACTACCAACAAGAGTGTGTATTTTATTGTTTTTAATGTAATCTTTAAGCTAAGGTTACGAAATTTCTGGTTATTTAGTACGGCGTCTGGTGGAAACGGTGAGCTCCTACTCAATGAAGTGACAGAGCTGCAATCGAAAGATGAGATTAAACTAATTATACATGGATTTACAAGTAGTCGATTTCATTTCTCCATTACGCCGCTCAGAAACGGTAAATAAACATTTTGAAAAAGTTTGAAAATATTTTCGTAAACAAGTTCGAAAGTTGCTATAGTGTTGTAAAGTTTTAGTGAAATATCTTTCTTAAATTATTATCATAACAATGAAGCATTGCGCAACAAAATCTCGTTTACAGCTTATCTCGCTAAAGGCAAGGATAATGTCCTGCTTGCTGACTGGTCAGATGCTGCTGCTCTGGATTATCCTACCGCGCGTAAAGCCATTGGACAAGTGGCGAGGCATTTTGGCAAACAATTGAAAGAATTTCTTGTGTAAGTAAAAGTGCTGTTATTTTCAATTTTAGTAAATTATTCATACTTTTTAGACATAACCGTCAGTGATCAGAGAATTATTTAATTTATTTTAATTTTAATTATTTAATATAAAGTATTAAGCCCTATTTATTATAAAAATCCATTGTTTTTTATCAATATTAAGCAGAAACTAGTTTAAACCTTAAACTTATGTTACATATTAAATATTGTCAATCAGTAACATATTTGCTATTCAGTACAAAAATGTTCAACCCTAATGCTTGCTGTATAATTTTTCTTGGACAGCAAGCACGAGATCGCTGCCGCTGACGTTCACATCATTGGCCATAGTTTGGGTGCACACATCGCTGGCAATATTGGTGACTTCTTCAATGGCAGCCTTGGTCGCGTGACCGGTTTGGATCCAGCTTTACCACTCTTTACTGCACTCTCCACAGACAGCTTACATGCCACCGCGGCACAGTTCGTCGATGTCATACATACTGACTTTCCGGTATTTGGTGACGGAACTCCGCGTGGTGATATCGATTTCTATCCGAATTTCGGCACCGCACCACAACCTGGCTGCGCTGACATGGATGTACTCTTGATCGCCAAGCAATTGTTGTTTGAACAGTGTAAGTACACACATACACTTGCATAGCACATAAGCAACAACGGTAATTATTATTACATATTTATGTACGATGCGCTTACGGCACTTCAATCCCTCTGAATCATTATTATTATTATTTTTTTCTCATTTGTGTTCGTATACTATGTCGTATTATAATGTATGGAACTATAATGATGGGAAAATTATGTTTCTTAAAACAGTGAAGGTTTCAAAATTATCAAAAGTTCAGCACCCTGTAGAATGGCTGTAAAGTGTTTCCTATATTTTCGCTATTTGATCAAACGCTTTTATACTCCACAGACAGCTGTAGCCATAATCGCGCCGTTTTCCTCTACGCCGAATCTATTGGGCAACCGAAGAGTTTTCCCGCGATCTCCTGTACTTTGAATGGCATAAAAATGTTGAACACGAACAATTGTCGCAAGAAAGTGAAAACTGCTGCCTTGAAAGGAGAAATGGACGACAGTGAGGTGGTTTTTATGGGCGAAGACGTATCGAGAAGGTGAGAATGACTGTTGATACTCTACGCTTAGACTAAAAATATATTAGAATCGCTATCTATTTCTTTATTTTATTTATTTCAATTAATTAGTGCTGTCGGTTTCTATTATCTGCCAACGAATGATGCACCACCCTATGGTATGGGTGTAAACACAAAATTCTAACTGCAGATGTCGCAAGCGTATGTGGAGTGTGTCGCTGCTATATTGCATAACTAAGTATGTAACGATATTTTGCATTCTACAGGATGAATCACATGATTATTATTTTTAGAGCCGGAAATAAAATCATTAAGAATTTTAATTGAATCAGTATTTTACTTTATCGGAGTTACCCTGTATTTTTGTGTAATTTCGTTATGACGTTTAGCCATGAAGGAAATTGTTGTCTATGCACATACATAGCGTGGTACTAAATTTAGAAATAAGGAGTAACGGTTTACTTAAATAGTAATTTAGCATTTATGGTAGGTAGGTAGAATCGATGTCTGACTACATTTAAGCCTTTAAGAGGCTCATTGTGAAATCATCGGGATTAAAATCTTTTGACTCTGTTATGACCTACTTCAACCACCCTGTGCTCCAGAAAAAGTTTATCACTTCAAAATTTTTTAGCAAGTTCTGAATGGTCTTTCCAATTTTTAAAATTTTAATCGAATAAATATCAAAAAATAGTCAGTTACATATACATTTCCTTTTTTTCGGCGTCTAATTGTAGGGTGCTGCTTGCTCTGGCTAGCTCATCTGCTTCACATTTACCAGGAATGTCGTGAAAGCCATTGTAGGTTTTCAGTGAAAAATAATTCTAATTCCAATCATCTAAAAAAGTAAAAGGATTTTAATCTTAAATGCTACAACAATATTTCTAAGTAAATAAAGAAGCTCTCTTGTATCCCGACAGCATGATCTAGCCAGTGCAGCCGGTGTTACTTGATTCGCTAACAAGTATTTCAATGTCGGCGTACTAGTAAATCAAGTGAATGAGGTGGTTGCGGCGAATGTGCCGAAATGATCACGAATATCCAGTGCAGTGCAGAGATGGGGCATTATCGCACTTCTTTGTTCAATAAATTCAGACATGTAAAAATCGAAGAATTCATTTTTAGAGCCTCACAAAACGACACGTTTCTCAAATACTAAAAAATATTTTGATGTGAAATTTAGCATAGATGTCATTAACAGTACTTATAAGAAAAAATATTTATCCATTAGATTCACTTTTCAATTTGATAACAGTAAGAGTTAAAACTGCCATTCTCACAGTTTCTCTTGTTGTCAAAAACAACCATATTTTTTCATCAACAATATTTTTTGCCGAATATGAACTCAGGTGGTCGCTTGAGATTATTATTCTCTCATATATCTTCAATCGGCGGTTTGCCAATATCAGATCATGGACTTTCATCACTTTATTTTCGAAACTCCATAAAACAATATTTAATGAGCGTGATCAAAGGAGAAAATTCATCTAATTCATATCCTGATTCCATTCTGAAAACAAGACACGAACACGCTCGTAAGAAAGCGAATCAAAACTGCTCAATCTACTAGGAAATGTCTTTTCCTGTAGCAGCGTCATTCAGTTGTGAGATGAAGTAAGTATTATTGGATCCCCCAAGTACACATGTGGTGTAAAAAAGTGAGGCAAAAATGGTTCGTAATCACGCCCACTTCCTTAGTAACATACAAAACTTCTAAAAGTGCAAAACTGTTTTAAGAACCACGCTGCCGTATCAATTTTTAAGTAAAAGTATTAAAAGTGGTTTGCATGAATTGATAACGAGGAACGTCCCGGGCGGCCAAAACAGTTGGAATATGAAGCACTTTAAGCATAACTCGATCAAGATTGTTGCCAAAGACAAAAAGAGCTCACAAAATCTTTGGCTGCCGCTCAAGGTGATCGGGTTGTGACTGGTAATGATAAAAGAATCCATTACGACAACCCAAATGAAAAACATCATATGTGAAACGGTTAGGCCGTATATTCATTATAAAGCTTTGTATTTTGTGAAATCTGATATGTCATGACAACAACTCTTAAAATAGATTCGAGCGATAGCCGAAAAACACTCGGAATTCGCGACTAGATAAGAGGCAATCATTTTTCTTTATGACAATGTTCGGCACCATGTTGCAAGACCAGGCATATAACCAAAACCTTGCCACTGGGGGGAAGGGACTTATGAACAGGATATCAAAAATTAACTTGATTATTTCTTTGACGCCAAGCCGACAAAGCTGTTTTGGAATGGAATACATAAATTGCCAGATTTGCGGCCAACATTTAAAAGAAATAATTAAAAAAAAGAAATGCCAAAGAATGTTCTTTCGAATGGTAATAAACATTGCCTATAAAATTTAAAGTTTCTGTATTTTTTTTTTTAAATTAGGGGTCCTAAAAACGGTTCGCCCTTTAGTTGGAAAACAGTGGTTGGACATTTTTGCTCACCACGCTTATAGTCTAAACCTTGCCCCTTGTAATTATCATCCGTTCCGGTCGGTGCACAGCAGTACCACTACGGTTCACATTAGAACAGGGTATCGAAAATTAGCTTGATTCGTACTTGGACCGTCAAGTCGGCGCAGTTGGTGTGGCTTAGAGCAGCGTTTCCCAAATGCCGGGTCGCGATCCGGTACCGGGCCAACAAAATAAAATACCGGGCCGAAAATTCCCGCCTTGTTTTCAAAATAATACCTACTATCGATCGATCGATGCATCGTAATATTCGTAAGCGGAGATCGGTATGCAGCACTCAAGGATACAATTGACACAAGACCATTGATTTTTGATTATCTTGTCGTCAAGAATACACAATACTAGCTCATCAAGCAATGATCTTTTAATGCCTTTTGTGGCCACTGACAAATGTGAAGCTGGGATTTCAACACTAGTTTACCTTAAAAATAAACATCGAAACAGACTGGAAGTGGAACCCGATCTCAGAATAAAACTTTCAGCAATTTCAGCAAACTTGAACTCTATAATTAAACATAAGCAACAGCTAAATACTTTGCACTAAAAAGTGTGTACCAAAGATGAAACGTGTATTATTTAATCTCATGTAACCATCTTGAGTTTAATATTATTAAGTGGGTCACGAAAGGACAATGTCAAAACTACCGGGTCATGGCAAAACTAAGTTTGGGAAGCACTGGCTTAAAGTACACAAACTGCCAGAAAGATCACAAAACTTCACATGATCAATACTTTTTATAAAACTATTGTTTTTCCTCATATACAAACGAATATACTTGCAGTAATAGATGCAAATAACAAAGCCGTAATGTTTTAATGATTTCATTTATTTAAATTCATAATTTCAACTTTTAACATTAAAAAAAATTAACAATTATGTGAAAAAACATATTTAACGCATTTCATTTACAATACAAAATCTAATGCTAAATTCGCTAACAAATGGCGACAGATTACTCAGCGATTAAGAGGACTGAAAATGCTATTTTAACTGCTTCATAACAAAGTCAATCCAAAACCCAACGGATCACGCCACTTGTTGGCTCCGAGTTCCACACTCATGTTTCCATTTATTTATGTGATTTATGCTAGTAAAGCCATTACTTATTAAATATAAATTCAAAACATATGACAAGTTGGTGTATGCTCGCTTCTCAACTGAATATCAAGAGGAATATAATAACTTATTGATTGTAAAATTTACGCCTTAAACTTATCGATCACTTTCAACACGAGTAATTTAACAAATTTTAATGTAAACTTTATTACTTTTACTAAATATCATATAATATAAGTATGTATATATGTATGTAACTACTTGTTAAAGCCATTCATTGAGTTATTATTGATTCTCATATCTTTATAAAGTTGTTACCTATATTTGGATATCGTTTATGTAGTTATTTATTATACCATACTTTGATATTTTTTTATAGTTATTTGTTGTTGTTTGTGTATAAGTTTAGGTATGTATATGTATGTATATTGATAGTAAATTGAGTTACTTAGATAATTTAGTTTAGTTTGGCATGAAACCACATTTAGAAGTGAGTGGAAGTTAAAATGTATATAGTACACGTGTATATTCATAAATAAGTGTATAGTATATGTATAGTATGTAATAGGTAAGCATTGGTGGGTTTTAGATATGGTTATTTTTCTTTTTCTTTTCTTGTATATTTCGCCTTTTATTAGCATAGTCATATTTGTGTGCATACAATATTCTTAGATTGAAGCTTTTGTTTGTTTGTTAGAACAGTAATCGGTGTGGTTGTATTGGCCTTAAGTCCATTTAGTATAGTAGTGTTAATTTTATTGCTGCTAAAGTTTTATGTGTGCATTTTCATTCGATTTCAAATCTTTATACTCTTCATTTTTGATATTTGTTTTATAGCTTTCATTTTGATTATTGTTTGACGACAAAGCTTAGCTTTTGTAAGATTTGATAATGCTTGGTTGCAGTAGGAATTTAAAGCTTTTAAAATAGACTCATAAATATGTGTTTAAAACATGTATTAAATATATATATTAATATTTTTGTATTGTCGTTGAAAATTATTTAAAAAATATTATTTTTTGAAATACATACATAGATTGTTTAATTTTACACTGGTGAGCATTTGGATGTGGAAACATTGAAAGCGGATAAATAATATTTGCTAAGTGGTATTAAGAAATATTACTTATTCAAAGTAAGAGCAGTTTATTAAGTTCTGGTTCAAGGGGATGGCAAGGTATTAAAATTTTGTCTCAAATTTCTGACACATTTTAGTGTATCCTTAAAAAAATTTTTGTTAAGGCAATATGAACCGGCATTAATAAATTGTTATGGAGAGAATGCATTATGCATATTATCGAGCACTACTGAGTCTTGCCATAATGATAAATTCGCAGAAAAAAGTATTTTTATTATTGGGTCGTTCACTAAGTAATTTCGTTTGATGACAAAAGTTGATCTCATTGATTTTTTCGCACCCAACTTCACACTTAACCGTTTCACCGTTAAATATTTGAACACTTGATGTATAAAATTTTTTTGTAAACAATTATTTTAAATTTTTTGGAATAATTTTGTTGTTGGACTAAAATTTCTGGTCAGAGTTGGAAACCATGACCTGTCGAATACCGATTTGAACAGTCGCAAAACGTCTTTTTTTCGTTCAATAACAGAATCGTTAGAGGGCTTATATGAGTCCAACAAAAGATTGGCATAAAGGTTGCTCTGGCAAGTAATAAAAGATTTCGGCAAATATTTTTTGAGAAGACTGCCAAAGAAATGTTTTCTGACTGAATAAAAATCTACCTTCGTTTCGTCCGTCATGAAAAGAGATGTCACCACATATATTCAATTGAACCAAAACAAATACGTCTGATGTGACAAATGATGACTTATATGAAGGTATCAGCCGAGGATATATGTATATTGCCAACAGTTACTGCCATGAGCAAAAAATAGTAAGACTTTGTTCATATTTTACTTAATTTATTCTTCAAAATCTATGTCGTCCCCTTCAATGTAATGTCCCTTGGGCCCAATACACATGTGCCAACGTTTTTCCCACTCCTCAAAACAGTTGTTAAAGTCAATTTCCGGAATAGCTTTCAATGTGCTTAGCGATTCACATTTAGCATCTTCATTTGGCTCAAAACGATTTCCTCCGAGCGTTCGTTTGAGATTGCTGAATACACGGAGCTAAATCCGCCGATTATGTTAGTGACACGATATTAGTTGAAAAGAAGAATTCAGTATGCAACGGTGCATTATCGTGGTCCAAAAATCAAGAGTTGTCGAGCCAAATAGTATTCTTTGTTGGCAGTGTGGTTGGTGGGTAGGAATGCAGAGTGCACCATACTATCTCGACAAACATAGAAAACTGTCAACATAACCTGCTTTGATGTGGTGTTTTCTGCTTCGGCTTACCTTTGCCACGATATTCGACCGATTGATCGTCTGCTTCCAGATCGTAAGCATAAATCCAAGACCCATCGCCAGTAATAATACGTTTCACTATATCTTGGTAGTCAGAAAGCACTGTTTCACAGACATTAATGCGACGTTGTTTTTCAAAAAAATTTAGTGATTTTGGAACCGATCGTGCTTTCACTTTTCTTAGCCCAGAATATCTTCCAAAATAGTTTTCATTGACCCTTCCGATATTCCAAAGATGCCAGTAAGACCTCTATCTGTTAACTATTTATTCTCAAGCAGATGTTACTGATAGTCATACCAACCTAGATAAATATTTTTTTCAATGAATCGGTTTTCGGGCGAAATTTATATTAAAAAGTCTCACTATTTTCCGCCCACAGTAGTATTGTATATAACTCAACTTGTCCTTCACCTAAACATGGTATGTATATTAACTTATCATTAGTTTTTCTATTTTAAATCGTTAGGAAAAAAGTAGAAAAATATGTTAATACTATAATTAGTTTTAAAAAATTTAAATTGAATATAATTTTCTTTTTGTTAATATATAAATGCTTCAGGTTTAGAGTAATTTTTTAACTACACGAAAATAGTTTTGAAATATATAGTAATAATAATTATTATTATATTCATATAATTAATTTTTAGCTTCAAAAATTAATAAGATATTAATTATAATTATATAATTATTAGAAATATTATTATTTGAACTTGATATGAAAATAAAGCAAAGTAAAAATTATTCTCTTTATAATAGACGTATTTTTATGTACACATATTTTTCCGAAATATTTATTTCTTTAAATGCTAAAGGTTTCAGAAAATACTTTTATTTCATATAATAAAAATATTAATTTGTTATTATTACTTTTAGAAGAAGCACACTTCAAGCTGTACTTCATCGATAAATTCAACGCATTCTCAAAATCCTACAAATGATATTATTTATTTGTATAAATATGTTATGTATGTATGTACCTGTATTTAATACATTTTTACTTAAGCATACGCATTTATTTATTCATATAACTGTAATTAATAAATTTATGCACTCTATAATATTTATGAACTAATGTGCATGGGTTTAACTAGAACGCTCTATGATTGTATCACATACTGAAATCATCGCTCCGATATATGTAGGTATATATGTATGTATGTATATTATTACGATTATGTGTATAAAGATATTCCTAACGCACTTAACGCTTACATTAAAGCGCACATATTTCTACGCGCTACGCCCGCTCCGTCGCCTTCGTTCATAGCCATAGTCTTGGAGCGCATCAAATTCAAATCCGTTCGTATGCTGGGGCGTCGCGCGTTCGGTGCTACCACTCCGCAGGCGTCACTGAAACGTCGCTTAATCGAAAGCGCATTCTTCTTCGACCCGCCCACAGTTGTGTGTGGCGGCAGTGGTGATGGTGCACCGAATACGGATACCACGCGTCGATGGTGATTCGGTGCCATTTCCAGTGGTAAATTCGAAACCATAAAAAGTGCATAAAATAAATCATCGATGCGGAAATTTTGTCGCGCCGAACATTCGACGAAGACGCAACAATTATCTTGGCCGGCAATGTATCCCATTACCTCGTCTAGTTGAACTTTTCTGCAATAAAGAATGTTTATATTAGTTAGATCATATGTAAATAATGTATATTAGTCCTAAGCTAATCTTTCGATGTGGAGACTCCGATCGAAAATTGACAATATTAGATACATAGTTTATTTAAAAGGGAGTAGGTAGGTAGGTAGATAGAGTGGATGTCTGACGATGCAATTAGGCTTTTGGGAGGCTCATTGCGAAACCACAGACACTAAACTCTCTTCACTGCATTATTTTCTCTCTAAACTACCCCGTGCTTCTGACGAAAGTCATTAGTACGAAAAGTTGTATCAATGAAACCTCTGAAATATCATCAAGAAACTCGACTGATAGCTGTGATTATTTTCGTATAGAAGATGTCCTATAATCTTTTCTTCTTCTTCTCGTGGGAGCTTCTATAGTAGTACAGAGTGCTGGCATGTCTGCGAGCAAGTATATAACATGCTTGTCTATTACGTATCTACAAATAGCCAGATATTCATACGAATTCCCTCTTTCTCGGCTAGTTCATCTGTTGCACAGATATCAGGGATATTACAATGTCTAGGAACCCATAGCAGGTTGATCAAGAGATCATGCCATTCGTTCAATATAGTAAATGGCACACTAAGAGATTTTAGGGATTTCAAAAGCGATTAGCCTTCTGTATATACGGATATACATATTTCCTGTTTCAGCACACTCTTTTTCAAGAAGGTTTTCTTTTATTGTCGGAAGACGATCTACAAGTAATTTGGTGAACAGACACCACTTCCTATTTGATTATCTAGTTTGGACCGTATGGATACATACTTATCCATGTGTCTCTCTCCACTACACTTCTTTCGCAGGTAAAGGAAGGTCCGTGGTAGTGGATAGAAACGGAAATTTACTGACTATCTTAGAATATATTATAATTTTAAAACACTAAATTTGGATTGATTGCAAGCAATGAAAACAAACTATTTTAATGTGTTAGTTGAGAGAATTTATTGAATTACGACGGTTCCTTTGTTAAGCTTTCAGCAGAGATTACTATGGTAGTCCTCAACTCTCAAAAATTAATAACTCAATGGCGAGTATTTCTTATCACTTAATAAAATAATTAGTTGTTTACACTCACTTGGGTTCAAGATCACATTTATTTCCAGCAATAACCATGGGTATTTTCGGCAAACTTTTCTTTTTCATACCGGAACCGGGATTAAGCGCCGCCCATTTGGTTTCTAGTATGTTTTCTCGTAATCGTACTACTTCCTCGAAAGATTCTCGCGAGTCCATACTAAAGACTAATATGAAAATATCACCTGAAATTAAAAAGAAGTAATGATATGACTGACGAGTATTTGAAATGTGTATAAGTACGTATATATTTTATTATGTATGTGCACACCACTAGATTTTTATAATTTATGCCAAAATGGTTATATTAAGAAAAAGTTATCGTTAGACAAAATACGAGGTATGACAATTAAATAATGAGACTGATTCTATAAAAACCGTATATTTGAAAATTATTCTACAACTCTACCATCCCTGTCAAATTAGTCCCTTTGGGCAGCTATACAGCGATTCCAGTGCGTTTTCCATGCTTCGTAACATTTCTGGAACGCTTCGACTGGGATGCACGCGAATACCGTCGTCACGGCCGCCTGGATGTCCGTAAACGACTAAAAATAGGTTCTTTTGACCACCGATTTTGTTTTAGGAAACAAAAAAAGTCACAGAGTGACATGTCGGGCGAATAAAGCGGCTGTTGCAACACGGCGATCCCTTTAGAGGCCAGTATTTGGCTGAGGGCGGTGTGGCACGGCGCGTTGTCGTGATGAAGGATCCAGTTACGAGCGATGTCTGGGCGCACCCTGTTAACTCGTTTTCGCAATCTTTCGAGTACTTGGCAATAGTAGACTTTATTCACAGTTTTCCCCGGTGGAACGAATTCTTTGTGGACGATTCCACGGCTATCCAAAAAAGACAATAATCATCGTTTTCAACTTCGACTTGCGAATGCGAGCTTTTCTCGGGCGGGGGGCGCGCGGAGACAACCATTGTGAGCTTTGGCGTTTTGGGCACGACTATCAGCACTATCACCATACACTCTTACAATTTTAGCGTACGTTTCCGAAGCTGTTTTGCCCAATCTGGCGCAAAATTTTATCGCGACGCGTTGCTCTTGATTTCGTTTTTCCATTTTCGTGACGAGCACTACAAACACACGTCTACTCAACTTGACGCAGCAGGCGAACTAAACAAGCTAGAGTGATGGTAAATATATCAATAGAGAGGGGAGGCATACCGAAAAAAGGGAAAGGGAATTCCAAGATCACAGATTTACCACAAGCGCGGCAATAAAATCAGTCTCATTACTTAATTGTCAAACCTCGTATGTGTGTAAGTTAATGATTGAAATATTAATATTCATCAACGATTGCAGCTGTGGCTTCTTGCTTCTTCACTGTCAAATGCAACCCTTGTCATTTTACAATTTTGCAATATTTAATTTATCAAATTCTTTCAGTTTTGACAACTAGACACAAGCACATATGTATGCTTACCAGAATTGAAATATTGCACAAATATACAGCAAAAACTTTCTTCGACTTGAGTCCCAGTGATCATTTTCGTTTAAAGGATTGTTTTTCTGTTTAAACATAAAACAAGGGTGTTCTCTAGTAAACAAACATATAGTAAGTGTATTTTAGTTTACCGAAGCCTATAGTAGCTTTTAATCCATTTTCATAGTCTTTAAGTCGGTCTTTATTGCAAGTCTTTATAATACTATATATATAATTTTTTTTGTCTAAGATAATAATTGAATCACACATTGATCAGGCAACAAATTCTAAAAAATGGCTATGGGATTGATATTTTTTTAACATATATTTTCTTTATGTAGCAAATGTTAAATTATTTTTTACTTTATGTATTATGTTTATTTTTTACATATTAATTTCATGGATATTCAATGTTTCAACTTCAGGAATAGCACAATTGAGTTAAATTTCTTTCACTGTATAGCGTGAACAGTTTCTGTGTGAAAATGTGCTGTCAATTTCAACAGTTGTTCAGTGGGTTGTCGGTTTGACTCGCAAAGTGCTGTCAGTGCTACGAAAATGAAATTACAATCGCATTTATTTGTTTGATTGCGACTGCCATTGAATTTGACATAACAAAAACCGCAAATAATGGGGGAACAGCTTCGATAGCAAACATTTTCAATAAACAAATGTATTTAAGAAGCTAGCGCTTAAAACTGAAATATACTTAAATTAATAATAGGTATATTTTCTGGTAGCTTCATAATTCTTTTGATTCGGTAATCCTTTTGATACAGTGAAGGACATGGTGCAACATATAGGAAAAATAAGTCCTTCTTTATTTAAAAAGTAAGAAATTGTGGCAAAAAGGTTCAACATTTTAATTAAAAATATATTCTAAGAATCGTTTATTTATTTATCCTCTTTACCAAATTTGAGCATTCATAACCAAAACTAGTATGAAAGATCTAAGATTGGATGTAACCGAACAATTCGTACTCTTGCGACTTTCCAGGATAATAATGTCGCGAAAGATTCTAAAAGACATTGTTCGATGAAAGCCGAATTCTCACTTAGTTTTATTGATATATTTTACTTCGCGACAGCGAAATTTATTCTTCAATCATGGGATATACTTGTACGAGTATGTGATATAAACCCAACTGAAGAGGTTAGTAAATTAAATATCGGATCGGAAATCATTATATTAGGGATATTAAGTATGAAGTTAAGATCAAGTTCTAAACAAACTTCATGTATTTCAGCCCTAAGTCATTATTCTAATATTTAAGAAAATTTGTCCATTTAATTTCATTAAAATATCACAAATTTTGACCAACCTGAATGACTTAAAATCAGCTGGTTAGTTGGAAAATTCTATATACGTTAACTCACATATCATAACCAATAAAAAAGGAGTAAAGCTCACTAAATATAAATTATATGGGGTCTAGGTCAAGCTTTCACTGGATTTTATCCATTTTAGGCACAATGATGCCCTGTTATTAAAAACCATACTCCCCATTTTTATTAAGACAACTCACATATTGGAAGACATATGCGGTATAAAGTTAGCCAGAAGTTCGAAAATCTTTCCATTAGTTATTTGTGGGCTAAGGGACCCGATTCAACCCATTTTTGGCGTATAGAGATACTATTATTAGACAAGGATTCTCTCACAATTTCAACAACGTATCTCACAAAGATATTTTCAATTAAAAGTCATATATAGACATCGTCGGTATCTGGGAGCTTGAACATTTCTAGTCCGATTTTGACAAATTTGGGATTTTAGACTGCTGTTCTTATTGGTACAATTTATTTAAAGTTTCATACCGATTGGTTCTTGATTTGTACACTGGATGGAATGTAAGATAGCAATGACGAGATAATGTCATTGTGGTACATACATACATACTAAATGTATTCATTCACCAAAGATAAATGTAACGTGACATAGAAATATGCATTGAGGAATATACATATATATCTACAACGTCTATAGTTATGCATTTATGTACATAAAAATTGTTCGTTTAGCTTGTTATTATTTGTAGTTGCAATAAAAGTACAAATCGACAGCTTACGGAAATGAACAATTTTATTTGATGGCCCTTAGCGACACTACGTGCATCTAAACGCAAATCTCTTTAGCTCAATTGTCTTGTCTGTTAAGCTCAGTGACGAACAAACCCTCTAGGAAAAGCAACTAGTTATAAAATATTTATATTAGTTATAAAATACAACTAGTTGCGTATTTTATAACTAGTATTACAAAATTCAGAAGAAGAGAAAATAAACTTAGACAACAAAGTGCTTTTATACAATGTGGTCATAAAGCCGAACAAAAGTTCCAATTGGAAATGCTTAGAACAATCAATGTTTGTCATGGTAACTGCGAAATGAAAATATCCATAAAAATTGTGATATTCCTATGGTAAAGAAAGAAGTGGAGGACAGCAGAATACACCTATTACATAGTATTAAAATGATCGGACTATAACCAAGCTTGATTTCCATATAATGCAATTTTAATTGATATATTAGCTGTTTCCCTTTTCAATAAGTGATTCAAGACTCACTGAAAAAATTAATATTGCGTATTAAAGACTTATCTATATCCCTGTATATATCGGTTAAATGTATTATTTAATGAAAAAATATTTTTTTTTGTCATTGTATATATTGGTGCAGAATATCTCTCATATCATCGGTTAAAACTTTTTTATAGGTCCGGGAATACCTATTATGTGTATATAATCGATTACCTATGATTAGTTTTATATTGGTGATCTCTGTTGGAGAGGTTGATTTTAAAATAAATATTTTGGCTATAAAGCAAGGTTTATGAATGAGTCTAATGAGAGTATTCTTATGTTTTAAGGAAGTCTGATAATAGACATGAGACGAATTAATTGAAAATTTCCCCTCTCCCCATCAAAAAAAAAAAAAAAAAAAATGGAAATCGTTGTCAGATATAATAACCAATATATTGGTTGTCAAAAAAGCGGTATTTTCGCTAGTTGGGGCTGAAAGCGCGTAGTTTTAGTTTTATTCGTCGCATCGGATCATGCTATACCTTTTTGAAAAGCTCATTTCACGCGCTAACACGTGTTTGGTTGATTATCTTTTCTTTTAAGTCGTTCGTGAGTTATAGCGTTGCAAACATGGAGCAAAATAAAGAGAAAATACGGCATATTTTACAGTACTACTACGATAAAGGCAAAAATGCATCTTAAGCTGCCAATAAAATTTGTGCAGTTTGTGGACCCGATACAGTTTCCATTTCCACCGCACAACGATGGTTTCAACTTTTTCGTTTTGGTGTAGAGGTGGTCGAAGATGCGCAACGCTCCGGAAGGCCTGTCGTCGAAAATTGCGATAAAATCACTGAATGGGTCGAAAGAGACCGGCATAGTAGTCATCAAACCTTTATAAGCCATTTGAAGAAGCTTGGAGTCACTAAGAAGTTCGATGTATGGGGGCCACACGAATTGATTCAATAAAAATACCGCAAGACTTTTTGACAAACCATTATAAACATTTTTTAGCCAAATTTAAAACTTTCTTATCATATGAGTGGTTTCTATTACAACATATTTCCTTCGCCTGTAAATTTATGAAAAGTGATGTTACGTTATTTTGGATTTTAGGTGACGATATATACTTTTTTTTACAAAAGCTTTGAACAATGTTTGGTTGTGCTCGGAATTAGAAGATCACTACTTCTTCAATTTTGTGTGCTTTTAGTATTCTAAACATTGTGTTAAAAATGTGAGAAATGCCAAATTTTAGTTGCGAGCATATTTGGCAGCCAACGGAAATTCCCGGCTTATGTGTGCTATAAATGTATACTAAGTTTGAACTTAGTCTTATTTCTGCGAATCTATGATTTTATGTGTGCATATGCAGCTCGCGTATATACAGTAAGCTTTGTAGGTCATAAAAATCCTAGAAAAAGCAAATCGGCTTAAATTGTAAGCTTTGTGTATAATGGCGAGCATTGGAGAAATGCCCCCAAAGTGGCGACCAAGGGAGGTTCAGAATATAAAACGCGGCACTGTGGCTATTAGTTGAAGGTATTGCAGTCAGAAGTTGAAATAGTGTAAAAAGGAATTAATTAAATTGTTACTTTATTATCTGCAATTGAGTTCCTGAAGTTTCCACGTCCTTACTTGCAAACGATAAGCGCACGCGAAATTATAGCGGTCTAAATTAGAATAACAAGCTCACTGAAACTCATCTTTATATTTGCAAATTATGTGAATAATTTTCATCATTTCATCAGCTTTTTCCAACCAATTATTATTATGTTATTATATAGACGTGGGTGATTGGGGTTATACTGCTACTGATGACTAGGAGTGCTTTCAGTATCAAATTGTTTTGCGGTGTGTGCTTTTGTGGCTTCCCAGACAACTAAAAGACTATTCGTAAAATTAATTTGATATGGATTCTTGGAAACAACTTTCATCCCAGGAAGTTTTTAATAACTACATAATTCGCTGTCATCAACAATTTTATTTTTTGACAAATACTGTGGACAAAAAATAGTAAGACTTTTTAATAATAAATCTTGCACTTATTCGTCGAAACATTTTTTCCAGGTAGGTATGCCTGTTAGTGATATTTGTGTCAAATGTCACATCAAAATAATCATTTTTGTTTGGTATACACTGG
>CM050325.1:72290930-72406550 GCA_027475135.1 Bactrocera correcta
ATGATTCGTATTTTTATTCAAAAATTTTGTGTTTTTTTTTTGCAAAATTTCCTCTTAACGAATATCTCGTTGTGTACACACAGTGCTGTATATCCCCCCCTCTCCTCAAACAAGCGTTACAGTTTTGTACTCAAAATTTGCCATAAAAACCTATTGAATATTAAATTGTTGCACACATTATTTCTTTAAGTTACATCACCACCATTCATATACTCGTCATGTAACTGTATACTCGTATGTATGTATGCTTAAATCACATAAAACTTGCACCGCAAATCTGAAAAGAATGCTGAATAAATTGAATAAAGTAATACTCCAACAATTGCGCACTAAATATATACAAATATATATGTATAATGAATATTGGATTTTGCTCTGCAAACAGATTTTTGAAATTTCATTTTATAACCTCTAAAAGCAACCCTGAACCTGAAAGTAGAGATTTGCTTCATCTATCCTCTTAGCACCTAATCGTAAATAAGTGTAGTTCTACTAAGCCACCAATAATACTTAAACATGTAAATATATACATACTTACATATATTATTGTATTATGTATATTAAACCCACAAATCAAGTAAATCTGTATTAATACCTACATACTATATAAATGATACCTAAAACCCAACATTTCTATATAAAAGCTGTACAATACTTATATAGGTGCTTACACTAGCTAGCACGCTTCACCTGAGCTTTTGCTTTGACATACAGAGTCACTCGTAAGTACCACACTAAATTTATAGTAGCGCTTTATTATGTTATAATCTAGAAAAATGATTGGTCGAGCAGTAGTTTTAAGGTTAGGCTACGAAGGTTTAATTACACTAATCCGAAAAGTATTTTATAGCTTACTTCTTTCCTTTACTCGCACTGACACCGATACGCGGTTATAATATACTATGTGGTCAAAAAGTAAGATAAATTGTTTATAAATTTGTCACCCATTTCGAGGTTCCCTACTTTTTTAAAGAACAAGTTTAGAAACATCAAATTTAATGGGGTATTTTTATTATCATCCGAAAGAACATTCTTTGGTATTTATTTTTTTAAGATTATCTCCTTCATATGTTGGCCGGAATACGTCTCGGATGGTCCATCTGTTGGGTATGATTTTCGATGACTCGTACGAACATTTCTAACTGGCAAATGAATCTTGGTGGCCAATCGACTGACATGAAACGTAAAATTGTCTGCCCACTGAAGGGTTATTTCAATAAATCCCTATTTTAGGCACCAAATAGTCGGTTATCATGACGTGATGACAGTCGCTATCGCGGGTTACGTTGTCACCAGAAACATTTTTGATGAAGTATGGACCGGTGATTCCACCGGCTTACAAACAACACCAAACAGTTGTTTTTCTGGATGAAATAACAGCTGTTGAACCTCTCCTGATTTCTCTTCGTCTAAAATGTAGCAATTTTGCTTGTTTACATACCCATTTTGCCAGAAATGAGCATCATCGCTGAACGAAATTTGTCTCGAAAACGTCGGATCTTCTTGGAACTTTTCAAGAGTCCATAGAGCGAAGCGAAGTCGATTGGAAAGAACGAGCGGCTTCTACTTGGATCACCCCTTAAAATATAAATTATTTATTCTTCCAAATCAATTTCATGCCCTTCAAAGTAATATTTTTCTGATAAAATTCTCTTTTGCCAATGGTTTTTCCATTCCTTGAAACAGTCGAGTTTAGTACCTTCTTCAATTTGGGTTTTATCCCCTTAGTCGTGCCAAATTCGCATCCCCGCATTGGTCTTTTGAATTTGTTGAATAGCTAGAACTCGCATGGATTAAAATCAGGCGAATACAGTGGTTGCGGAAAGATATGAGTTGAGTTTTTGGCAGTGGTGAGTCGCGAAGAACCAATAAAATATGATTTTAATTAATAATTTCACCATACTTTTTGATCACAATACTTTATACGTATTCGGGCGGTAACGTATCGCGGGTAGTGACAACTGAAGATCGGGTTCTCCAGTCAATGACACCTATATTTGACAACCGGTCTGATTATTTGGTTCCTTTTTATTTATTAACGTCAGACATCAAAATTTAATATTTACCTCAGCGTCTATCGTAAAGAAAGTTAATATTTTTGGACTCCTTCTGGGGAGAACTGAATCTTAACTGTTGATATAGGTCTGAAGTTACTTAGAAACGAGAGTTATTCGAATAATATTTAATGTAGTCCTAACCGGATACGGGTGTCAACATTTTAATAAATTTGTGAATGAAAAGTTGTCAATTGTAAGAAAAATTAAATAAGTAATAGATGTACAGGTATTTACTGAGGATCTTTCTAACAACAGCTTAGGACAATTGCTATACCCGCACAATGGATAGGCTTTCCACAGAGCAAGTACTATATATGTTTTTTGAGGATTGATCTTATACAAATACATATATTATATAGCTTCAGCTAGTTTTATGTGCTTAACATTTATTGGACAACAAATGCTTCAATCAGATGCTATGAAAGCTCTAAAAGCTATTAAACCTTGATGTATAGGGCGTATCATTATAAAATTACAAATTTGCTACAAATACTGTGTTACATATGTATATATATAAGTTCATAGTCTGTTCAAATAAAGCAAACATTCAACTTAAATAAATCTGAAATATAAAATTGTGACTCCCACTTGGTCAGGTGACATACTTGAAATTGACAAAACAACGACAAAACTACTCTTGATCGCCGAATTGCGGCTGCTGGAGGGCGTAAAATAACCAACTTTTCTATTATGTAGTCTTAAAATGTATTTTGTGAATGCTGTTTTAGTTCTGAAAATATAAAATTTTGTTTAATTTAATTTACACATTTCCATGTAGTTAGCTGTTGAAGAGGTATGTCTTGTTGATTTCAATATTATTGTTATACAATCATATAACATATCATATATTTACACATATCTACATCATTGCCATTTATTTTTGCACCAATAATATTATACTTTTAACCGATATTCTGCTTGCCTTACTCTACAAACCGCACCTAAACACTTGTTTCTAGCAAAAAAGCAACATCTGTTACAGGTAACTCTCCTTTAAGCGAACGAAAATACTCAATATTTGTGTGTGTGAGAGGAAAAAAAACAGCTTACGAAATATATATAAGAGCTTTAAGAAAAACTTAAATGGCGGCTCTTGAACTGGTACTAAACCTGCCACCTATAGATTCCTTCGTTGAAAACTGCTCAGCAATTTCAGCGCGACGACTACCGGCTGCTAAGGAAACCAAAACCCAATAAAAGAGACTGCAGAAATATGATGGGGATACTAACTGGTGCCGTGTGTCGCCACCATATCAGTCCGCCGGATGATCTCTAGAGTAGGGCATCAGGAATATAATGAAACATCTCTTGTGCACTTGTCCCGCATTGGCAAGACTAAGCATCTGGGGTCTCCACGGTATGATACACTGGAGAAAGGGTTGATAGTGAGGTCGCAGAGTCTGTTAATATT
Source organism: Bactrocera correcta (assembly GCA_027475135.1). Taxonomy (NCBI): domain Eukaryota; kingdom Metazoa; phylum Arthropoda; class Insecta; order Diptera; family Tephritidae; genus Bactrocera; species Bactrocera correcta. The sequence continues at coordinate 72,294,399 of CM050325.1, forward strand.
CGCGTCAAGCCCTAAAAGATTACTACTTCTCTTGAATTTATCAACTGAACTCCATCTGGTATCGCAAAGGATCAAACTGGTCTACGTGTGGCTTATTGGCCTAACAGACATAAGGTATTGGGTAAGAAGGATCCCAAAATAATATTTTCTAGTTGCTACACTGAACAGCTGTATGATAGAAGACGAGGTGAAAACATATCACCACTTCATTCTTGATTGTCCCGCCTTGGCGAGATCAAAGTTTAAACAATTAAGTAGGAGCTCATAATTTTATATATTTGAGACATCACTGAGCTGGTGGGATTTTGGGGATCAGCCATCGAACCTAACCTAACACAAATTTACTCTGACCAGAGCTAAGCCTATAAGGTTTGTTTAAAACATTCCCTTTAGTATACAGTTTCATCGGCCTTTCCGGGCAAGAAAACAAAAAATTCCGACTTTGGTTAAGTTGCTGTTCACAATAAAGGCGATGTGTTAACGTGATGCAACTTCCAATCGGATGCGATTTCTTGTCGGACACGATTTACCCTCCGTTTGAGTCTCTTTAAGACTTCCACGTAAAACTTGGCGTTCGCGGTTTGTCCAAGAGGAACAAATTCAGGGTGGACGATCTCTTTGATGTCAAAAAAAAAAATGAGCATCGTTTTCACTTTGGATTTGCTCAGTCGCAGCGAAAGAAAATCAGTACTATTACTTTCCGGAGAAACTCTGTACGACTTTTAACCTTGTTGGGGAGCTCTTTATCCGGTCAGGTTCATGTTAACTTAATTACATACATTTCTTTGGACATCTATAGTTGTAATTACTTAGATAAACCAAAGCATTAACTATTTATAGTTTGACCTCAATTTACCAAATCATATCCTATCCTTGAGTTGAAACTCTCAACATGAGCTTTAAAACCAAATATTATCCGCAGTCAGTAAATGCAGTCGATGCCTAACAATTCCCCATCATAACTTCTGCAGCTCATAAATATATTCTCTAAGCTTTAAAGTAGAGCTACCTCTGACGTTTTCCAATTTCCCAGCACATAACACCACCACATTACGCTTTCACAACTGCTTCTTCTCCTTTTCACTCACTCACTTTTATGTAATTGAATGTGCTTTATTTACCTAGCATTTGTTTGTGTTTTCTCTGTGAGACATCTTTGTAGTTACATATACGAAGCATGATCTTCAAAGAACCGCTTCTAATGTGTCTTCAAAATTTGTCACGCTATCAACAGGTTCGCCGTCGCCACGTAAGAAGCGCAACAACTCAACGCCGGTGAAGAAAAATGCTGCCGAGAAGAAACAAATTTTACAACAACTCGTCTCGCCGGCAACGAATGTGGACAAGCCGAAAGTTAGTCTCGGCGAGCTCATCAACATGACGGAGAATCGTCTGCGCGCTTCGGCCAGCAATGTTGACTCTGAGAGTGATGTGAAAGAGACCACATTCTCTGAGAACTCTGGCTCGCTGACCTCGACCAATGTAGCGAATGTTGCACGCACAATTGCCGACCCGAAACTCGAGAAGAAGGTGACATTCGCGCGACTGCTGAATAAAGTGTCCGCCGAGATGAGCTCTGGTTCGGATATGGATATTGGACACATGACGGTGAGTATGGTGTTGGAAGCTAGGCGGTCGTTAAATAATTACTTGCGTTATTAGCTAATAGAAATTGCTAGTCTAGCCATTGTGAAAGTCTACTAAAATGAGTTTTAAATTCTCAGGCAAAAAAATCAAAATATTTGCATCCATATACTGAGGATCCGGAAGAGAGAGAGGCTTTTCTTTGAGCACTTCTAATGCTATATAGTGCTTATACGCGCTGCACTCTTCATTCCACAAAGAAACAAACAACTGCTATTTGTTAACACAGAACTGTACGAATTTGTAATTTTAGAACTAAGCATTTTCGGACATAAAGCCCTACTTTAAGTTTTAATAGTGGAAAAAATATGAAAATGTGAACGTTGTTGTCTGAAAGCTCTTAAGTCTATTGTCAAATTTTCACATACACTTAGAGGTTATGTTAAATTAAAATATGAAGAGGATGAGGACCGCACCAATCATATTATTTACTTTCATTTCCTGTCATATAACTTTGAACTCATTCACTTACATTGTCTTTTCTCTTTCCTCTTCCCGGGCTACTCCCTCATTACTGCACATCCTTAGAACACACGGAACTCGAGCGCCCTCAGCCTGCCAACTGATTTACAGTTTCGCGCCAGCTCAGTGCCTCCGTCACCGTGCACAAACGATATACGTTCACCGCACAGCACCTCATCGAATCAGGGTAGCGACTCACTATCCAGTTCCGACTTAGCACTTACCGATTTCGGTTTGCGTTCGATGCAGACCAGTGGCAGTGAGATCGGTGGCACAAATCACAATACCCATTTGCCGCTCGGTATTGCCGCGAGCTTGGGCGGAACAACACGTAGTCGTATCGGCACAATTGCACGCCCGAAAGTCTCCAGTGCCGACTCCATTTTAGCTATGTTCCGTAATCTTGCTTCCTCTTCATCAAACGCCAATGCCAATGCAATAACAACTGCCTCAAATACCACCACAAACACTGCTAACATAACGCATAGCGCATCTGTATATGTATCACCATCAACAACCCCAACCGCTTCTAGTCCACAAGATGATGCACCCGGCGATGACGAGTCATCCACCTCGTCTATGCATACGCCGGTTAGTTTTTCGAGTGGTCCACCCGATTCGCCCGTGTTCTATCGTCAAACCACGATTGAGGTGCCCGTCCTCGATGTTCTTAATGCGCACAAATCTTCGTCGACACCATCGTCATCGAACTCGTCATCGTCTACGAACTTATTGCACCCACCGACCATACTGCTCGAGATACCTAGCAATGGTATTAATAATAAGTGTTTGTCGCCAATACGTGAGATGCCTACACCAATGCCGTCGCCCGCTCTCACGCCGATTATGCCACGGCCGCAACGTTCAAACAGCCCGATATTCCAGGAGGATCCACTGTCGACCTGCGATTACAGCGATGATGAGCAGAAGAGCATACGCAGTGACTGCAGCGATGAGCAAATGTCGGTGAGTAAAATTGTCAGCACTAATGTTGAGGTTAGGAGGACATGCGAGCGAGTTAGGAGTATCCTCACCTGTCTTCCATTATCTGTTAATTAAATTGCCTATATTATCTTATTGCACAATTCTGAAGTTGAAAATCCGTTAATCCATTCCGAAGTCGGAAATTAAAGAAACCTTAGTTTATAAGAAAATCCTACCAAAAGCCATTAAAAAGCCGATTTTGCAAATCTTATCTGGGGAAATGTTTTCGTGGATCCTTAGTGATCAACTTTCTTTCATCTTCGATCCATCGCATTTACTATATTTTCCTATCCGTAATATTTTCAAGCTATAGAACTCAAAAAACTTAGTATAAATAAGGGAAAGGTTTGCGCATGAGTAGATTTATCCGTTTTTATTGAAATGTTAAGTTTTTTCCTTAGTCAACCGGTCTCGATATAATGTATTCAACAAATCGGTAGGTGGCGCTGCGATCAAAAAATGTTTAAACTCGTAGGTGTGTAGTAATCTGTAAGGCTGGCGAGCTTACTAGGACAGGTACTTAAGTGTCAATAACTGACGATTGGGAACGAGTAGCAGCTCCGTTAGTTTCTCATGGTTAACTTGCTGGATTGAAGGTTGGTCACCTACCAGGGACTATGCAATCCCAAAGTCCTCTTGTCTCAGCGAAAATCATAACTCGTCACTTCCAGTAAAGTTCACCTTTAAATACTTGTAGGAGTTCCAACTGGACACTGTTTGATTGGGAGGATTCCAGTTGCTGCTTGGAAGAGGTTAAGACATAATCGTCTCAAAACTTCTTCCTCGAATAATCCGCTTTTGTCAGATCAAAGCAAATCAAAGCAGATTTCATTCTTTTAGACAACCAGGTTAAATAACAGAAAAATATATCTTAAGCAGATTTGTGCTGGGTTCAAGACGTTTTTCCAGTAACTGATATCCAACTACAAGAGTTTTTCCTATGTCTACATAAAGTTTGGACATAACAGTCTAATTGTGGTGCCGCGTCATTCTCAGGCATTAGCCATCTAACCTAAGTTTACTTAGGTCTGCCCCATTTTCCTCATTCTCGCAAACTTTTTTTGTAAATGTTATGTTACCTCGGAATCGAGCTTTCGTAGGCCAATCCTCTGCGGTCTTCCTCCGTCGAGTCTGCTAGCAAGTACTGATTATTTTTCATCTGCGTGAATGAAACCGAAGCCTTAAACAACGCGTGCGAACTTCTATTTCCACCGTCTTATTCCTTAATCCAACCACAGCAAGACTTCCAAGGTTAGTAGAGTTAGAGTGTATCGCAAAGTACTATAATACTGATAACCATTTACCTTAATCGCTTTCAATTTTTCATTGCCATATAATTTGTACCTATGTATATTTATAAATGTTTCCTTAAGTGAATATAACATATAATACATTTTGAGACTTATTTATCAGGTTAAACATTTTTTCTTAATAAACACAATCAACGCAGATTGACTCTGATGATGGTATAATTATACAATTCGGACGCAAAAACCATAGGTGGTTTAGCTGAGAAACACTACAAACTCTGTTGCTATGTAAAGCTATTACTCTATTCTTGGACATGCTTTCATATTTCATATTTATGGCTAGTCTCTTAACATAAGTTTATAGCAAATTCATTCTTATAAGGTTAAGGTTAATGATAATCATTTACATCTATATTAATTCTTAAAGATCTTGATTGACTTGCAAAAGGTTTAAATAACGAAAGAAATTACTTTTTAGAGTTAGAAAGAAGAAAAGTTCTCGAATAGATAACTAAGGTAAATAGTACAGTCATCATACTCCGGGAAATTGGACACATTAAATGTTCCAAAAAGAAACGACGTGGGTACCTGCTGACGACAGCCTTACTCCACAGCGCTCAAAAGCAGAAATCAATGTGTTGATCAGCACCTGAAAATGTCAGGATATTTTTATCACCAATTGTTCGAGGTCCATCTAAAACCTCTGCCGTACTTTGAGACCGGCACTCGACTGCAATGCAACTCCACATTGAACTGACAAAGTGTCAGTTCTTCCCACCACAACCACTACGACACTCACTGAGGACCACTCCAAGGCCTCCTGCTCCCTGTGGTACCAGAATTATGTCTCCGGTCCGACCTCGTAGCCGAAAAAACTACCAGTTGAGCTTCCATACTGCTCTGGACTGGTGACCAGGGGTTGGACCCGCATGTGCAGATTGGAGTGAACTCCAAGAACTCCTGTTCGCCGTGGTAACTGCACCGCTGAGAACGTGTACCACTACGCCGCAGAACCTACCCCTAGCGTCATCTTGTTCGCGAGAAGAGGCGCAGTGAGCTTTTTCACGGATCGAAGCTCCAGGAGAAGGCTGCAAGGGGAAACTTCTGTTGAAAGCTCACAATCAACTATTTTTTCTGACTGTTCGACCATAGTAGTGTCTTTCAAGCAGAAGTGACAGCCATCAAAGTAGTAGCTAACTACGCTAACCTAATGAGCTTCGCATCCCTTCGCATTGGTCTAAGTGTCTGGACAGAGCGATATCCTCGAAAATTTGTAAAGCAGCTGAGCTTGCAAGAAAAATTAATATATACGTAGGAGTTCTGGGCGTCACAATAGGCAAGCGTCTATAGCAATTCCAGTGGGATATTGGCCTTCACGATAATCAGCTAATCCTAACCTAACTTATCCTGTGATGAGAAGTAATCGTGCAATAATTTAAAAAACACCTCAAAATTTTTAAAGAAAGAAAAAGTACTTGTGTAATTAGATGCATACCGACTCTGCCACATTGCCTCACAATTATAGCCCGTCAACGTAATTTGATTGGATGAATCACGCGAGAAAATCATTCGTCGAAAAGTCCATAAGCCTGTTTCATTTGAAACTTATCAAACGAGATGAAATAATGGAGGAAAAGACATATAAACTCCCAAAATATTACAATCCAACACTATCATTATCTGAACCACCTCCTACAAACCAAGAAAGGCCCCCAATTTATGAGATAAAACTTGGAGATTTTTTTATTCAGCTAAGTTAGTTTCATTCAACAAAGACCTCGGAAAAACATACTCAAATAGTGTCTAGAGAATATATATGGGACTTTTGGTTCAAATGAATCCAGTTCTCCTAGTTTACATAGGACCGATCGTTTTGTTATGAATCTAGCCTTCGTGGGCGTTTTCTTTAACACATCTTCAGGCATTGATTACTGTAATAATATCAGGAGATTCTTTTAAAACCCTAAAACTTGAGATAAAACTTAGAGCAGCTTCCAGGTAAATGAAAAAGATAGACAGCTCTGGAAAACCAGAGAAAACCAAATACTCAATAAACTGTTTTTAAACCACAAGATTTCATAATACAGTAATTTTCAACAATCAGTTACATTGCTTTCTTTGTACTAAGCTGCTTCAAACCCACATATGTAAAACCATTGAAATTCAGATGTTACTTCTTCTCTAATGTTGCATTTTTCGTTGTCTTTTCTCATAAACTTTGTCCAAGGAGAAGATTGTACTGGATCTGCATACGGGTAAAACGCATGTCATTATTGATAGTGATGTGGAGACGACACCCACTGACACCGCAACCACCTCCATGGCAGGTCAGAACCGTGGAGCGGATTTACTTAACAAACTGCCGCTCTTGAGATTCTCACCACCCACGCCGACAGCAAGCGGTCTCCAGGCAACTAACACTGTTACGAAGGCTGGGGTAGTGGCATTGAAGCCACCAGCGATTGTCATCGATGTGGAACCACCAACACCGGAGGAGAAAACACCGCGACCACGTGATCTCATCATACCAACATTGACCGTGGAGCATCCGAGTCCAACGAGAAATCGTCACCCGATGATCATATTCCCGGGATCACCACCACCGCAACGAGCCAGCATAGGTGAAACCAGTTTTATGTTTCCAAATAAGCAACAACAAAAAAGGTATATAAGTAGTGCACATCGCTTTTCGTTTCTTCATCTTTCGTTGTTCCTTACTATGTTCGAAATTCGATTAATCATTTACCTGTATTCACACTAATATTTATGTGCAGTCGTATTCCTTAGCTTCATTTAGGCGAGCCATTCACAGCGTTTTAGTTCTTTACTCACTTTTTCGAGCGCACATGTTGAAATGTACGTGTGTATTAGTGAATCCACCCACCAAATCACCTAGAAGTTCATAGCTTATCTTTACTAACCTGGAAACTGAAAATAATTCCAAATCATATAAATTGGTTTAAATATCTAATTTTTTCCTCCCGACTCTCTTCGACAGGCTCTTAAAACAATTTGAAAAACCGAACTCGCTAGAATTTCCCTTTGTGCCGCCAATGATTACCGTCACTTCCAATATGAGTGAACTGGAATCGGATGCCGAGCCAATGTCACCAGCCACGAAAACCGGCAATCCAGGCGGGTTGATGCCACCAAACCCCGTTGGTATGTGCTACCTGAGTCCATTTACGATGTGCAGTCGTGCCGATCGCACCATCTCCGAAAGCAATCTTAGCTCTTCCGGCTATTCGAGCATGGCGAGCCCCGGTCCAAGTCGCTGCGGCTCCAGTAATCCATTATGTCCTGGCGAAATGGATGAACCAGGCAGCGGACATTCCGGTGGTGGTCTTTCGCTGCATGTAAACCTTTTGAATAGGCGAAAAAACTCCGCTTTAGCCAGTTGTAAAGAGAACATAACAAATGGTAAAGGTGCCGGTGCTGAAAGTGGCGCGACAGGCAGCAGTACCGATCATTTGCATAGACCACGTTCCGATTCGGAGACGTTCTCAGATGAAATCATATTGGAGTCGAATGACGAAGGTATTGGCACCGATCACGTCGATGAGAAAATGGATGATTGCCGCTTGAGCAGCAATCGCTTCAAAACTCTCGGTGCCTATATGGCCGAGCACGTGCTAATCGAGGTAGACGAACCGCAACAAGCGGCAAATACCAGCACCATGAGCAGCACGAGTGCCAGCAATCAAATGGCACAACTACAACTGCCTTCTATTGTGATACAAATTGATGGTAACGAAAAGGGTCTGTCACCGGTGTCGTCGCGTTCGGAAAGTCCGCTGAGTGAACGCGCCAGTATGGGACGCTTTTCGCCACATTTCTATGGACGTAAAGATCAATTGCCCTTCACCGATTCAGATGGTCTCTATGACTTTCCGTCGTCGGATGGTAAAGGCGGCTCATTCACACATCAGCGTCGCAGCAGCAGTAAAAAACGCGAACGCAAATCATCGAAATGTTCAGCCACACAATCGCCGACAAAGCAACAACTTGATATACCGAGCAAGGAGTCGTTGACTGCGACCACCACGCCGAGCAGTAGTACGCATACATGTAGTAAACATTGTCTTTCGCATCATCACCCCTGTCCAGTTTCGGCAGTTACTACACGTAAGAGTCCAAAGAGACGACTCAATAGCAGACCACCAGTGGCGAGTAGCTCCTCCTCATCGGAGAGTCTAGTTTCACCCAAAGAGTTGGCTCTATCACGACCTCTGCCGCGACGTAAGTTAAAGGATAAGACACATTCTCTATACCGATTCAAACTAAATTTTTTGTTTTTTACAGGTCTCAATTCTCCGAATCGTGAGAAGCGTCCACGAAAACAGGAGAGCCTCAGCGAAGAAGAGGTGGCCGATGTAAGCGGTTTTAGTATAAATTTCAAAATTAATTTCTATGGTTTATCAATTTTTTTTATTTATCTTTTCGAAGGCTTTATTGCGCCGTATATCACCCAGCATTGTAAAGGAAGATACCGAAACTGTTAAGCCGAAATGTAAAATAAATCGTTTGCGTGCGATTGGAAATCAAATAAGGTAAGGATTTTTAACCCAAGTAAAGCCGAGTTGGTTGTATTTACTAGAAGATATAAGATTCCGGTGGCACTGCTGACGAAAATGGACGACGTTCATCTACAACCGTCGGATACAGTGAAATATCTAGGGCTCATTCTGGATCATGAAAGCTTCCTATCCAGGATGAGCCCTAGATATTTCATTGTCGCCCATTTCCGAATATCGAAGAGAGAGCAAAAAAGACAACAATTGTCTTATACTACTGTAAAGGAGCCATTGGAAAAAGGAGGGCCTCTCACCGAAAGTACGCCCCTGGCTCTACGATACCATATTCAAGCCCATTATGATCTGTGGAGTCCTTATGTGGTGGAGAGCTCTAGAAAAGACCACACGTGCCAAGAAATTCGATGAAATGTTTGGTGCACTAAGGTCCACTCCAGTTATGGTACTCAACACCATATTGCACATAGTGCCCGCAGCCATCGTCGGAAGGTGTAAGGCTGCAAAAGTTGCTTTCAGACTGAAGAATCTGGGTTCTTAGAAGAACACGTATCTGAACACTCGAATCCTCACACTCTTTGACTTCATACCGGATCACATCGATCATGGAGTCGCCAAATCGAACTCTGATGGCTCCTTCTCTGCCCATATACCGGCAAGGGAGTTGTGGATGGGAAGAAGCCGTTGGAAGAGAGGCGCAGTGAGCTTCTTTATGTATGGATCAAAGCGTGGTGGAAGGGGGTTTTCCTCTTTGGCCTTCCTAACTATTGCAGTGTCAGTAGATCTACTGATCCGGAGTACAGCTTCTTTCAAAGAAGTGCCAATTCACTCAGATAGCAGAGCAGCGATACCAGCTTTGAACTCAGGGTTAATCAAGAGTGCCTAATTTTGCTATTAATTGCATCGAGTGCCTTTGTGATAAGACTAGTATGGGTGCCAAGCCAGAGCGAAATCGCTGAAAATTTTAAAGCTGATGCTCTACCCTATCCTTCTATCCACCTTGGGCCACCATTGGCACATGTGCCGTCGTAAAGGCTTTTTGGGTCAAGATCCATCACAAAAGATCTAGTGATCTCCTTGCCTCAAGCAAGGCTAACCTCTCACTAGTTGTGGGGCTTTTAACAGGCCATTGCCCTCTTGACGTCCATGCTGTAAGGTTGGGAATCTTACCAGTCACCATTTGCAGAAGCTGCATAGAAGAAGATGAGGTGGAAACTACTCAATACTTCCTTTTTGACTGTCCCGCATTTGGACGGTCAAGACTTAAACACGCATTGCTTCAGACATCCCACCGAACTAACGGGAATGGAAATGGAACGCTTGTGCACATTTGTATTGGGTACTAAGCGTTTTGCCAATTTATGAGTTCGAACACAGAAGTTCTTTTCTTCTACAGAATGCTGTGCAAGAGGAGAAGGTACTCCAATTCTCCCTTCTCTAATGAAAAATACTAAATTAACATTACTAGAAGAAACTGTAAAATGGAAATGGTGGATTTTAGTTGGTACCTTAACTACAGTATGAAGGTTCTGTTTCTTCCAAATCTTACTAGAAGACTGTTTACTGTACCATAAGATAGTATTTTGATTGTTTAGTGATTTATCTTTCTATGTCACACTACACTCTTGCTACAATCTGTTCTCGAAAGAGTTCTCTGAGATCTTTCACTAAATTATAATCTAACTCTTCTGAAACAGATTTTTGCGTCGCTTGAAAAAGTCTATAAAAACGCGTGAGCGTCTAGCCTCACCATCGGATAGTTGTCCCGAAGAGAATACCGACGATATGGACTCGCCACAGGCCACATCGCCGCTGCTACAACCGGCATCGCCCAGCAAGACGCGCATAGCGTTGTGTCGGCAAAAGCGCCTGCCTAGCGGTACTTATGGCATCACAGCGGCCGCACTCAACTCCAGCAACTGGAAGGGCATGGATCGCAGTCTCATCGGCGACGATCTAAATAGCGATTAGACCCAGGCCGCCGTAATGAAGGCGGGCACGCGTTGTTTGTGCTTGTGCCGCACACCTCTAAGGGGCGAAGCGTAAGGCTGAAATTTACGAATATTACGTAATATTTAAATGTGTATACACAGTGTTTACAACCAATATGCATTAATAGCGTCAAGTGTAGTTGCATAGGTTATAGCTTAAAAAGAACTTAGAAATACGGAAAATAATAGTGCTTAGTTAAGTAAGTCTAGGTGTTTAAGTTAGTTAAATATGGAATTGATTTTTTGTGAATGTAAAACAGTGGTAAGCACACAGTTAGATATATATATATAATATATAGTATATATACATATAGGGTATCTACACATACATACATGTTTAAGTAGCAAATATGCATAAGTAACTGTGCCCAGTACTCAGAGCCACACACACACACATGCGCGCAACTGCAGATGTGACTTTGAATGTATGGAGTAATAATTTACTATACTCGCATTAAAATACTGTATTGTGCGCGCTTACCGATAATAGTCACGCCTAAATCAACTACTTGTATGTATGTACAGTTGTATCCGAAGCAATAGCATTGCAAAAGCATTCTAAATTCCACTTGCGCCACACGAAGTTCTTAAAAGTAAAAATTCAAGTGGTTCTTCTCGATATTGCATTGTATCGAGCACACGATGCATACATATGTACATTTAATATTTATATATATATGTATAGTTAGTACATATATTCGAGTGTAAGTAAACAATATAGAATAATTACTTAACTTAAATATTAAATTAGAGATAATAGGTGAAATGTGCTCAACAATTTGCGCTGTGTTAATTTTGTTTGATGATAAACTAACACAAAACAACAACTTAGATACAAAAAAACAACACAAAACTGTTATGTCTTGTGTGGGCATAGAAAAAATTAGTCATATAAATCAATCAGTTAATTATTGAACAAGGAGATGTGGATGTTTAAAGACAAATTCTTTGAACAATTTAATTTATTTGGAGACTCCTTTTTTTCTAATTTGCTGTAACTTTTTTTAATCTTTTATTGATTTTTTTCTAATTTTTTATTAATTTTTTCATAATTTTTTATAACTTTTTTTTAATTTTTCATTGAATTTTTTAATTTTTTTTCTAATTTTTTATTAATTTTTTTTTTAATATTTTTTCAAATTTTTTATTAATTTTTTTTTTAATTTTTTTTTTTTTTCAACCAACGAATATGAAAGTCATCTCTTTATTTTAAATGCTTACATAACCAACTGGACGAAACTAAAGGGTGATGAATTTCTAGTTTCCCCACTTTTATAATGTAAAAACACAGAAACTTCAAATTTAATAGGAAATATTTATTATTATTTGAAAGAAAATTCTTTGACATATAAATTTTGAACATTATCTCGTTCAAATATTGGCGGCGGCTACGTCTCAGGTGGTCCATCCGTTGATTCCCATTTTCGATTACTCTTTCGAGCAGTTGGAATGATAACTGGCGAATGACACGTGTGATGTTTTACTCAAAGGGCTGAGTGGAAGCAGGATTGTCCGCATAGACCATAGACATTATATATCTCCACAGAAAAAAGTTTAACGGTGTGCCATCATACGATCTTGGTAGCCAATCGACCGGCCCGTAACGTGAAATTACCTGCTCACCGAAGAGTAATCTCAACAAATCCATTGTTTGATGCGATGTGTGTGATGTGTCGTTCATTTGTTGAAACCAAATGTCGCCAATATCGAAAAGTTTCAATTTCATTCATCAAATACTAGTCTCCACGGTCTTCGTGTACAGTCTCAGCTAATGCGCTATATTTTCTTCACTGCGTGCTGGATGTGGTCTATTCGATCGAATATTATCCAATAATGAATACTGAGTCTCAAGATGGATGATAATGTTGAATGCGAATGCGAATATACCGATTATGTTGACTATAAGTTGAGTGAAGCACACGAAACACATTCTTTGCGGCAGTTGAATTTTCGTAATAAAGTTGAACGATTTGTAAAGGTTGTTCAGACGTAAGTTTTTCCATGATAAATTCCGAAAATACCGAACAAAAATAATATGACAGCTTGACACGACTCACGCGTGATCTGTCAAAAGACGGCCATTGAAAAAAGTATTTCTACTCGGTTCAGGTATTTTGGCAATCTATAGTTCAAAAATTCAGTGCTAAAACTGTGAGCTTAAAAAATTTGATTCTGATTTCGGACACGAAAAACACATTTTTCCGCATTTGTTTACTATAACATTTGAGGTGGGCTCCTTAACCAAAACAAGCATGCCAACGCTTATTCCAAATTTCTGTGGTTATAAGCATCAGCTGGGATGGCCTTCAGTGCCTTCGAATTCTGTTCTTTTCATTTTCGGCTCATTTCTTGAGACATTCCTTTCATATAGGACAGTTTCGACATCATATTCATAAACTCACGGCTCATCTCTAATAACTATACGTTTGATGAATGTTCCCAGCTTTGTTGCCAGACATCTATTTTGTGACCTTTACAAGACGTCGTTTTTACGTATGATGTAGTTCTTTTGGTTCGAGTCTAGCAGTGACACGTTTCATACTCAAATTAATAACCAAAATGTGCGGAGTCGATTCATAGGAGATGTTGAAACTCATTTAATTTTCAAGCACTGTTTCTTTAATTTTTGTGATTCCGATAGTCATTAACAAAGGTAGATGGCAAGTTTTCTATAACTTCTGCCACATTTTCAACCACTCGGTAAACGTGATTCCAATGAAAATACAAAATTCGAATACCTCAAATCCTCAGTATCTATTTGATTTAATATTTTCAAAATTGATAGAAATAAGTTCAAACTTTTTAACAATTTCACGAAGATATGTTTTTAAGTCTAAGTCTAAGCTCATGATCGTGTAACTGTATGTTTTATCACAACTAATGTGCAATGATTTTTGATGCTCTGATCACGAACTAAATATATGGCATTTGAAGGAAAATAAAGAAGCTTTGCTTATTATTTTTCCTACAAAACTATGCTTTATTCAAAGTATTTTTCAGTTATTGGCATCACAAAAAGAAGGCGATATTCGATTTATAATTTGTGATTTTTAATTTTATTTATACACAATTCGTAAAAACTACCCCAAAACCAAAAGCAATATAATAAATAAGGAAAAATGTGTATGCAATATAAATGAATTAAATAATAAATGTATGCATAAATTAGGTATAATATAGGTATAAAATAGGTCAGTTAGGTATAAAGGTCGCATAATGTTTAGTGAATACTAAAAAATTTAAAATATATAATAAAAAATCTAAGCAAAACTAAGTAAATTATGAGAGTAAACCGACAGGTAAGCATTAGAAAAATTGCTTATGCAAAACTGTAGTAGCGCTAAATGGGTTAGGCATATTGTACATATATAAATATAGTATACTAAGGCCTAGCACAAAGTTGAAAACAGTTTGACATTCACCTAGTTACTTAACAGCAAATGTAGATATGGTAAATTACAAGTAATTTGCAATGAAAAATTAGTATAATGTAGGTTATAAAGCACTTTGCAATTATACAGGGTATATACACCCAAATAAAATTATAAGGCCCATCGAAGAGAATGCAAGAAAATGGAATGGCGGCGCGAGTGCTACTAAGTATATTGATTTTGTTGATTCTTGAGTTATAGAACTGAGTTTTGTTGCAATAAAATAGTGCTGCTTATAAACTTACCGCCATAACGAAGCAGGTTTACCATACCATAATTACAAAATTAAGCGTTTTAGTAGCAAAATATATTTGTTGCTTTGGTTCTGCATTTCCAAAGTTAATGAAATATTACAAAATAATAATTTAAACCAAAAATTACTTAAATATTTTACAAATTTTTGGAAATTTATTTATTAAAGTTGCTTGCCAAAATGAATTTTTAAAATAAAATTTAAGAATAATAACAATAATATTCAGAATATATTTTTTCTTTGAATGAGAAAGAATTTTTAAAACGAAATGTATGACCTGAAATAGTACTCAGAAAAAACATTTATTTATTTATTGATTTCTGTTAAAAAAAAAATTAATTTTATTAACAGTTTCAATATTTTTTAACGTTTAATTATAATAACTGCTTCAAAAAATATTATTTATTTTTTGAAATATATTTAAATTCTTTGTTTTTTAAATATATACAAACAAATAAAATTAAATTCACATAAATACAACAACAATTACATTAAATGCAACAAACAGTTCATTAGTTCTCATTCACCACAGTTAGTGACTGGTCGACTAGGCGTATACGTAACATTAAGGCAAGAAGAAAATTATATGAAATGGTCTGCTCGCCCAGGCGTATACGTAACATTAAGGCAAGAAAATTATATTAAATAGTTTGGTCAACCAGGCGTATACGTAACATTAAGGCAAGAAGAATATTAGTTCATACTTTGGTTGGCTAGGCGTATACGTAACATTGAGACAAAAAGAACATTATAGGAAACAGTCTAGTCGACCGGGCGTATACGTAACATTAAGGCAAGAAATAAAATTAAACGAAATAGTACATATGAACATATGGATGCATGTATAGCATACAAATATATTATATAAGCAAAAGTTTCTTATTTCGCGCTCAGATTTTAAAGTTAAGCAAATTTTTGATGATGGCTTATTGTATTGAGACTGATTTTGTAATAAAAATAAATAAATTTAAACATAATGAAATACATAATTAAGCAAATGTACAATTGGATAACTCTAACGAAAAAGTAAGCAACAAAAAAACAGTGTTATGATAAAACAATTGCAATACAAATCTTAAAAATAATTAATGAATTAATTAATTAAAATTAAATGTGAATAGTTGTGAAATTATTGCAATATTATTTGTGGTTAACTAATTAAACAAACCAAAAAAAAAAAATATTTGCGGTTAGTTGCAAAAATTCATGAAATTTAAATTGAAATGAAATTATATATAATATAAATGTATATGTATAATTAAACATCGTTAAGATACTAACTTTATTTGTTGTTATTTGCACAGAAAAAATATAAATAATTGCAATAAAAAGAAGCTGCAATTTCGGCTGGCAATCACATATTAAAAAAATAAAATAAAATTGTTGTATATTTACAACAAATACTGCACACTACCAAATACTAGCTAGGCAATTAACTAATAAACATATACACATACATATATGCATATATTTGTGTGTATGTTAGCATAAACACACACACGTTCCAAAAAGCTATTTTTCAGAAGAAATACTACACATAAGAATTTAGAAAATTATGTTTTACAGATTCCGCTAACCACATACGAAGGTGGTGCGTTAAGTACTTAGTCTACAAAAGCACAGATTTTGGAAAAAATTATGATTTACTTCTCATAACTTTTCATAGTCGCCTTTTAGCTGGGCCCAGCTGAAAATAAATTTTCTGGTTGTCTTCAAAGTCAGCCTTCGTGGTGGTGACTAAAATATTGGCTCATTTTCATTTTCGTCTAATTTCTTTTTTTTTTTTGAAAAAATAAACAAAATTCTTGTTATTATTGTATAGATTAGTGCATAGCAATTTTTTAACAGCAAACACGCATTACACACACATATACACACAAATTTGCATGAACAAAAGGTACTATATAAATGTGCGTGCGTATTATAACTATTAGATAAAAATTCTGTGATAAAAGTTTCAAAATACGATCCTTGCAGAAAATTAAACGGGTATTAAAAACAAAACAAAACCAACAACAACACTTTACACCACATAAAATATGCTTCTACATAAAACATACGAAATGAGCAAGTCTAACGGAATCCTATAGTAAATGTAACAAAAATTACAAGAATAACAAAAAAGTCAAACAACTTGTTGAAACAGATCAAAACTAAAATGTCGGCGAGGTCTGATGCGCAGACTACATACAGTTGCGAGAGAAAGAAATGGGACACAGTGTAAACAAATCTTTATAGGAAATACTATAGATTTATGAAATATCATCTTATATACACAAGAACCCAACAATTTAAAACTTGCTATGTTCAGCTTGATTATTTTTTAAAAAAATGTTTTGTCCAACAGTTTTCTTTATTTAGACCGCAATTTTTAAATAATTTTTTAGGAAAATGTGAAGTAAATTGTTTATTGAGTGTTGAGGTTGTAACCACCCATTAGCAACTTGGCTTGGCGCATGCCTTGGAGTTGTTTTGGAAATACTTCTTCCTGCTTACTCTTTCCTCCTTGCAGAAGTGCTTTTTTTTGTGGTATGAGGACCAACCGCAATACATAATTCCAGTCCTACTATTGTACAAGAAAGATGTAGAACAGGAAAGCTCATGAACCAGTTTCATGCCCGGCTATACCTTTGTGACCTGACACCCAAATAAGGTACACTTGATTATGATCTGATAGATTGTTCAATCGGTCTATACACTCCTGTACCAATACCGATTTGAGCTCGTACGCAGAGACTGCTTTAAGTATCGCTTGGCTATCGCCAAGGGTTATCTCTACTCACCGATTTATGTAAAATACCTCTGCTTGGAATATACTCAGAAAACTACCCATGAGTATGTAGAGTTTTGTGCGTGGTCCTGACACCACTGCGTCAATTCCCTCCGATATTTTCGATCCATCGATATACTATTTGATTGTACTGTCCCTAAGCAGTAGCTCGAGAGCCGAATCGTTTGTAACCTTAAACTTCCTAGTGAAGTTAACACTTTTGGTAATGCTGTCCCTTGGGTGAAGAGCCAGAGAAACTGCGCCACTTAGGTCCTTCATGCGTTAGGAAAAGATTACCTTAACAACTTGACAGATTATTAAGTGAAGCAATGTGAGATCCAGCGAGACTTCAAGTGACGCCGTCGGACATGTGCTCATGGCACCCAACACGCAGACGTAGTCGAGTCATTGGAGCTTCGATAGTTGAAGTCCTACCTCTCAGACTTCGGTAGGACTTCAAGCCACCACTCCATATGTGATAATCGGTCGCACGATCATAGTGTACAACGACCAGCTAGCCGATTGCACACCATAATCACTTCATGCTAACTCCGCACCATAAGGTTGGTTCTGATGAATCACTATGTTGTTGTCCATGAAGTAATTTCGGGGAGTTCCTTGTGAATCACTATTGGTGGGCTCTGAATTTCTTCGATGAAGCACCATTTCATTCCTATTAGCCAAAGCTGACCGCTTTTGAGCGATTTTTTTCTTCAGACGATCCAGTCGTTGACAATACAGGTCAAAATTATGAGTTTGGTCGAAAGAAAGCTATTCAAAGTAGACGATTCCCTGCCAATCTTAACTAACACATGGCAAAACTTTCCATTTATGCTTGCTGTTCGTCGTATACTTTTGATCACCAGTAACCATCCGTATTAAAAATGGAACGATTTGGTTGCGATTCAGCAGCGATTTGAAGTTTGGAATTTGGTCCATTAGGATTTTTTGCGTTAACTCAAGTGTCACCCGCATTTCGAGCTTTGTTTTGTATCCATCATTGTTTAAATAGTTTCAAACAGTTTTCCGTGTAATGTTTAGCCCCTTAAGAATCGAAGCAATGCTTACATGCTTTATGGACTCAGCAATTTCCATAACGGAGCTTGATTTTAATCCGGTCAAAGATTGTCAACCCGGCACCATTCTGTGTAATGGTTATGTCCTTGGGAGTCGAAACAGTACTTACATGCCGTACGGACTCGATAATTTCCGTGCGTTTGCATGACAGTTGGGTCCAAGTATCCTGAACGGAGCTGGATTTCAATTCGGCCAAAGATTGACAACCCGAAATTACTTTAAAAATGTTTTCTACAGCTACAAACATTTTTTTTATCAATAGTTTCGACTATGGCTCTTTCTGAGTGTAGTGTATCTTTGACATCAAATAGCCGAAACTGAAGACGACGAAACCGAAATTGCTGCCATGATTGGTTAATATAGTATCAGAACCATATACACTATTTACATACTATTCATCTTTTTCGTCTTCATCGTAGAAAAACTGTAAAAAATTTAGATACTTTTACTTTGCTGATGTCCACTTTTGACTTGAAATCACACATTACGGAGTCAAGCAATCAAAAAACTCTGAGAAGTGTTTTTAGTACGAAATCTTAACTTTCCAACGCCATATAGCGTAAACCAGTAATATTTATACATCACAAGATAAAGATTACTTAAGCCGCTACAAAAATAATGCACTTTATATTAGATATTCCACTTGCTTTTCTCCGCTGATCATCTACCACCGATGCGTGTTGTGCAGACGTTGGATTTTAGTACTGCTTTGACAGAAAATATATTTTTTTATTTGTTCAGAGAAACATCTCAAGAAGTTTTTTGGACATAGTTATTTTTGTATTTGCTATATTTCTACAACTTAAGCGCCATAATTATATTTTCCTCTATAAAACCTATTGCTGTGTCCCATTACATTTGCAAGCAACTGTAAATCTGAAGACAGAGATCACTACATACTACTTCATACTACTGATACTTACCTGCAAACATACATAAGAACATAAGAATGTTTGAAATAAGTTCACTGCAATTTCGAAAGTGGTATCTTAAATAGCAAAACTAACTATAAACTAAACGTATTCAATAAGACAAATGATATATTTACACACATACAATATATATGGTATATAGCTAAAAAAAGTACCCGTTATACTTAATATGACAAATGAAAGCGAAACTAAAGTGAAGAATATAGAGCAATATTTATTTTCAAAACAAAAAAAAAACCAAAAGAAGTGAGAATACTCACGCCAACCGTTCGTGTCTAACTGTTAATTCGAAAATATTATATATGGTATATGTATATTTGGGGTAGAGGACCTAACCAGAACAAATCGCACATCCCATTAAACCCCAAAACATAAACCACTCACCTACAATAAGAGTCTAGTTGTAACTGCAGAGCCTAAAAGAGAGCAGAAATTGAACTAGTCTTTAAGCGGCGAACGAATTGTATTAAAGTCTCATTTTACTGTTAGGCATTACACACATCCACATACATACTTACATATATTATATGTTATATATGTACAAGCACAGTGTTGGCTAGAGAAAATGCAATAAAAGTTAGTCAAACAACAACAAAAATTTAGGTAATTAATTATGCAGTTATTGCAATTCAAATTTAACTTAAGCTAAAAGTGAACAAATAGTTATATAAATATATATAAATACATGCAAATATGTTTAAAAAAAATTATTAAAAAAATAAGATAATATAAATAAAAATATTTAGGCATATTTTTTCTAATGCACCTTCAACTCTCACGCCCTCACACTCACACCCACACCGAATAGTTCACTTGTCTATTGCAAAGCCACAAATATGTATTGTAAAAATAAAAATAAAAATTATTTAAAAAGAAACTATCGCATGAAAGAATAAAAGTCACGTGATCCACGAACCCAGAGAATTGTCCGAAAAATAAATGCAATTGTAAGAATACTCGTATGAATAAACCAAATTACGTTGAAAATAATAAATTATGTTGATAATGACTGCTCTGCTGTCTACATAATTCACTTATGGACTTGGGTAAGTATCGGTTATAAGTTTTAGGTTGCC
Organism: Bactrocera correcta; assembly: GCA_027475135.1. Classification (NCBI taxonomy): domain Eukaryota; kingdom Metazoa; phylum Arthropoda; class Insecta; order Diptera; family Tephritidae; genus Bactrocera; species Bactrocera correcta. The sequence continues at coordinate 72,314,798 of CM050325.1, forward strand.
AGCGGGTGCTAAGAAATATGAGCAATTAGAGAGTAACCAGAAAAGGCCTTAAAGCCAAGCCTTTTTATATAAGTAAAACTACTTTTTGATACACTGTTCGGAAGTGAACTGACCGTAGTGCAGTGTGGACGTTCTGCATTGATAAGTAAAAATGGTAATCTGAAGGGGCGAGATACGGTGGGTGGGGCAAAAATTGCCTGCCGCTGTTTTACAAATAGTTTTCAACTGGTCTTACAATATAAGGCCAAGATGTTTCTATTCACTCACGGATCCCGCTAAATACAAAGCATTAACATGCATATTCTACTTTTTTGCTAATTTGGCTGTTTGGTCAGGTTTCATTAATGATTTTTTGAGTTTAGGGTTGTATATTTCATTTGTGGCATTCAAGCAGCATTTCTGACAAGCCAAATCGTTATACAACGTCTCTTGGCTTCAATGCATATGACGCCCAATTTGATTGCTTTTGAAATAGCTGCTTCAGTCACTCTTAAAGATTCTGCTGGCCCTTGCAGTAGTTGACAGCAATTCTCAACAAGTTATACTTCCAGTTTCTCAGCTTTAACATTTTTTGGCCACCTTAGGCGTTCTTCATTTTGCAATCCAATCAGCACTTTTAAATCGTGCAAACCACTTGAAGAGAGAAGCGAAACGCATTTGCAGACAAATAAAAAGAGAGAGAGCGAAATGCGTGAATACGAAGAGCTTGACAAGTGGGCCGACAGGCATAATGTTCGAAAATTCTACAAAAATGTACGGCGAGTAACAGAAGACTTAACCCCCAGAGATGATCTAGTAACTGATACCCACAGCATACCAAAATTATGGAGCGAATACTTCACCAACCTGCTGAATTCCAGTGAAAACATAACACCTGGAGATGGTGAACCTGATTCCCTAACAGATGACCGTTGCCCCACCATGAGGAAATTCAAATAGCAATTACCCGTCTGAAGAACAACAAAGCAGCGGGACCGATGGATTGCCGGCTGAGCTATTCAGATACGATGGGGAAGAACTGATAAGAAACATGCATCAGCTTCTTTGTAGAACATGATCGGGCGAAAGCAGTCCACTAAAAGGTTGCCTTCCAATCTGCTCCAACTACCAAGGGATTAGCCTTCTCCATTGCATATGAGATTCTATCGAGCGTATTGTGTAAGAGATTAAGGCCCACCGTCAACAAACTGATTAGATCTTATCAGTGTGGCTTTGGGCCTAGAAAATAAACAACTGACCAGATATTCACCACATGCCAAGTCTTGAAAAAGACTCGTAAAAAGAGGATCGATACTCACCACCTTTTCGCCGATTTCAAAGCTGCTTTGGACAGCACGAAAAGGCGCTGCCTTTAGGACGCGATGTCTAAATTTTGTATTCCCCGTAAACTAATACAACTGTGTAAGGATCGGGAATGATCTCTACGAGCCCTTCCATACCAAACGAGGTTTCAGACAAGGCGACTTCCTATCGTGAGACTTCTTCAATCAACTGCTTGAGAAAATAATTCGATCTGCCGAACTTAATCGAGCAGGTAAAAAATTTTATAAGAGTGTACAGTTACTGGCGTGCGCCGATGATATTGATGATCCAAACAGTCATAACTTCGAAGTCGTAGAAAATTTCGTCTATCTTGAAATCAGCATTAACACCAACAACAACGTCAGCCAACAGGTGCTACTTCGGACTGAGTAGGCAATTTACAAGTCACTCAGCATCCTCGTCCTACTATTTGGTGCAGAAGCATAGACGATGACAACATCTGATGAGTTCACGTTTCGAGTTTTCGAGAGAAAGGTTCTGCGGAAGATTTATGATCCATTGCGCTTTGGCAACGCATTCTATCGCATTCGATGAAATGATGAGCTGTATGAGATATATGTACGACGACATTAACATAGTTCTTATGAGGGTTTTTATGAGATTAAAATCTATGTCATTACTTATGTGTCCAAATGAAATGGCGTCCGGAATTCAAATAAGCTATGCATATGGTTGCTAAGCGGAAGCAATGCATTACTCGACCTTATTACAGAGCTGGAGTTATAGAAAATAGTTGACCGCAAAAATAGTATGTTTTCTTCGAAGAACGAAAAGAATCGATCAGAAAAAGTATCGGAAGAACCGTCGGTAGTATTCACTTGTTTTCAGAAGGTTATCAATACAAGATTTGGCATGAGAGCATGGCTTTTATCCACCAATATCCGTTTTAATTAAGGGAAAAGATCAACAACATTTTAAAAACATTTAGTGAATTTTTCAGAAAAATTTTTTAGAAAGGCAGCCATTAGCATCTGGTTTCCGAAGTCCCCCCCCGCGGTGGTCAGCAAAACAAACAGATTTCATCGGCTAGTAGTTGGGTATACTTTTATTCCGATCGACTTGAAACATTAGGAAAATATTCTGGAAATAAAAAAATATTTTTTTGTTTTAACTTTTAAGCCCCTTTAAGTTAGGCTGGACTCACAGAAAATCTATAGGCTTCATGTCTTAGGATGGATAGCCAACCGACAATATAAAAGACAGATCATTTCTCACAAGTCTGTTCTACATAAATTTACGAAAGTATGTACTATATATGTATAACGCACGAGTAAACATTAAAACCAACAAAAACAAAATGAATTTGTTAAACATTCAATAAATTTAAATTTTATTTCGAAAATAAATTTTGTAAAAATTTACACAATTTCCTAATTCTTCTTTCTACTTGCTCCACACTAAATTATTTTTAATACAAGCATAAAGGTATGTAAATATATTATTTTTAATTTATAGTACAAGGGACATTGACATTAAAATATTCAAAAAAAAAAAAATGTAATTTAATGCCAAATTTTTGAGTAACAAAATTCACCACGCTGATTGTTTTTTTTTTTTTAATATGTATAAATATTAAAAACTCAGCTCTCTTAAAATATTTTTTAATTGAAATATTTTTTTTTTTTTATAATTACAATAAATTAAATTTATTAACAAAGGAAAATCTTTAAAATTTATGCTTTTAATTCATAAATTTAATTTTTAAGCATAAAAAAAATTAATGATAAAACATTAATAATCTTAGAAAATAATAACAGTAATTTCTCCTAAAATCTTTTTTATAATATATAACTTTTTGTATATTTTTAATTACAAATAATTAAATTTATGAATAAAAGAAACTCTGTTAACTAATTAGTTTTGTTTTTTTTAATCCATGTAATTAGTTTTTATACTAAACACAAATTATTTTTAAAATTAATATTATGTATAATTATTAATTGATTCATTTTATATTTAAAAAATTAATTTTTGCTAAAATAAAAATTTAATTTATAAAATTTAATTAAAGAGTTTAAAAAATTTTAAAATAGAAATTAAAAATTTTAAATAAAAACAAAAAATTAAATTTTTAAAATAAATAAAATTGAATTTTTAAATTTAAATAAAAACAAAAAATTTAATTTTTGTAATAAATAAAAATTAAATTTTTATAAATAAAATTGAACTTTTAAATTTAAATGAAAACCAAAAATTCAATTTTTGAAATAAATAAAAATTAAATTTTTAAAATTTAAAATTTTTTTTAAATTTAATTTATAAAATTTTAAATTATTTTTAAATTTAAAAATTTTTATTTATTTTAATAATTTAATTTTTTATTTTTATTTAAATTTAAAAATTAATTTTCAAAATTCAAAATTTTTTATTTATTTTCAAAATTTAATTTTTTATTTTTATTTAAATTTTTTTTTACTTTTATTTTAAAAATTAAATTTTTACTCAAATACTTGTTCGCCAAAATTCATAAAAATTTAAATTCTACTTCTGTTTATAAATAAATACGCATTTTTGAAAATTGTCAAGTGAAATCTTAAGCTTAAGCAACACCTTTGAAATAACCTTTGGAATTAAAATGAATTTATCTACACCTTAGGCACTTCATTCTAACCAAAACAGTTTGAAATACAGAAAGTCTCATTCCCCAGAATTTTTAAGGCAAAACATAGATATTTTTTTAAACCGAAAAAGCTTATGTCAAAGCAATTCGTTTGGATATTTGATTTAACAAATTTATTATTTGTAGTTTAAGCATTTCGTCACCTAAAATGTAGAACAACGTATCATAAAAAAAAATCGTAAAACGCTTCTCAGATATAATAACCAATATATAACCATTTTATAACCAAAACTCAAATTTTATTTCAGTATGGGTGTATGATAACCAATATATAACCGTTTTATAACCAAAACTCAAATTTTGTTTCAATATGTGGCTTCTATTATAACATTTTTCTTTCGCCTGTAAATGTATGAAAAGTGATGTTACGTTACTTTGCAGTTTAGGCGATGATTTCCTTCAAAATGAATTTCGTTGTAAAAAATTTGGACTTAACGGTGTAGTTAACAAGCGTGCCGCGTGCGTTAGCTGCCAGGAAATATTAAATTATCGTTTTGTTTGTTGTTATTATGAATATATTTTAATTCTTGCAATACACTTTGTTTTATTTAAGCTAAAAATGCTGTTGAGGCTTACAAATCTAAAGATTTCTAATACAAATATTGCGTAAAAGGCCACTTTAACTTATATAATTAGCAATAAAATTATGTGCTTTCGTTGAGTTTGAAGTCAAGCGAAAGCTTTATGTATATTCTATATATATATTTACATGCATCGAAAGCTTAAAACAAATATTTATAACTTAAAAATAATATTTATACTTATATACAGCGTATTACACTAAAAAATAAGTAAAGCTAAATTAATGAACTAAACAATTAATAATTTGCTTAATAAAGGCACTTGACAGACTTTGTGTTTATAATACATAAATATATTTAATAATTTATATATCATATTTATATTGGTAGCTGCACATCATTTTCGAACAGTGAATTTGGCTTGTAATGCATTCACGCTAAGCGAGGTAAATTTATCTATTGTATATATAATATATATAATGCGTGTGTGTTACTTTCCATATTAAGTGTTTTTTTTGCAGACGCTTGCTGAAAGTTCAGTTTTTGCTTTTAAGAGAATTATCCTACGTATGCAAGTAAAGTACACCATGTCGTATGAGCAACACAGCATGTATTAATCACCCACAAATACTCTGTAGATTTAATGAATGACTTTGACTGCGTATAACTTTCAAAGGAATGATGCTTACGAAAAAAATTATTAAGACCGTTTTTGTAGAGCGTGAAATTTTGTTTTAGAATATCACTTTCTAAAAGTTGTAGACTTACTTGCTTAATACAAAATATTACAAAATGTCATATTATATACATGGGAAAAGTAAAATGTTTTAGAAAAAAAATAAATGTAAAATAAAAAAAAATCATTTCATTCAATAACTCTTTTTAGCGCAAAAAGATAAACTTCAGCGGGCGTTTGCAAAAAAAAAAAAAGTAAAAAAAAAAATTATAAAATTGAGGTTATGAAATTCCGTATGACTTTCTGCTAGCTGCTACTCTTCGTTGTTTAATTACAAGCGCAAATTCACTGTTATTTAAAGCTATAATAAATATTTACTAATACCGTTGTGATGTAGTAAAATGTGATTTGTGACCAACACTTGCTGTTTTGTTGTTGTTGTTTTTTTTTTTTTTGGTGTGTTTTATACTTTCGTTAGAATTTTATAAACAAATATTACATAACAATTAGAATATTGAATGCTGTGAAGACAATTAAAAATGTTAACCACTCAGTTGCATAACAATTTAACCTCACTTTCAACCCTTTGTTGTTAGAAAGGGACACCACTGTGCTATAATTTATAAATAATAGACACATCTGACTTTTTTATTGCTTTCACTTGTGCCATGCACACGACAAAAGTCTGCGCACAGCGCACATGCGCGAACACGCTCGGCGCTGCGCTGCGCAGTAGCAGAAGTCACTTGCTATTTCTTTTTGGTACGCCATTGCAGTGTAGATTTAACATATTTCTCTCCAACCTATTTCTTTTACCTCATAGCGGTTATGTAATTTGTGCTGGTTATATTCGCATTATTGAAGGACTGCCGATTATTCGGATGTACGTAACCATCGCCTGCTGCCAAAGCGATCATGAATGGCTTTTCGCTGGCCTCCCTTAGCATGGCATTCGGTAGCACGTAACCATTATCCAACATATTATCCACATTCGCGGGTTTCAGTTGCGTCGGCGCAGTGTTTAGCGGCGTGGTCATTGCCATGTAGCCCGTTTCTGGCACGGGCGTCAGCAATGCTGTGTTGGATAATGTCAAGGGATCTTGTATACAATAATCGTCGGTCGCATGACTGTTGCTATAATCGCTCGTGCTGCTGCTATCACAATAACTACTTTTTGTTGTAGCCGAAGAGCGTGTGCCATTGTAAGAGTAGTTGGAATCATTTGAAATGCTTGTGGTTAGTAAATGACCATTTTCGCTATTATAATGATTTTGTTTGACAGAGGAGCTCATAAACTTCTCATGTTCACGCAGTTTGTCGCCAGAGCCATTGACGAAATTTTCCAAGTTTTGTGGTAACTTGCAGCTAATAGCAGCCATCGCATGACATCTTCTATAGATGAGCAGACCACACATGAATATGAATGAAGCACCTATTATTATGCAAAATATAATAATCCATAGTTTGCTATCAGCTTTAACAGGTGGACTGCAAACTTTTTTGAAGAAGTAAACCGCATCCGATCTATATTCGATGTATTTACTACTTGGCGTCACAAGGGGGATTGGCACCGCCTCAGCGCAACCCAACTCATAATTGTCATATTCGGTATACTGTTTGGCGTGCTGCGCGAGTTTTGTGTCAGTCTCATTTGCATAGGCGATATTAACGCTCCGTATACCAATTGAATACTCGTAATCCTCATTATCGCAATTCATTCTTTTGGGCTTAGTGCATAGCCTCCCACTTTTTATGCGCGAAATATAACGACCTTCGACCACTTGCCCCAATTTAGCTTCGACAATCACTTCGTAGTAGTCCACACGCCCCGACGGCACTTCGGGCTCATCCCAATATATCGTATTGTTTGCTTCGACGAATCGGGGTTGTATGGGGCTGGTGGGCACTGTAAATGCGTAAAATTTATTAGTAAAATACAATAAAAGTAGGGTTGCTCATGAAAAACTTACCGCCCACGTGTGTTTTTACAACCACACAATTGCTGGGAAGCGATTCAGCAACAGTGAATGCTTTGATGCAGATTTTATAATTAGTGAAACTGCTTAGGTTTTGCAGTGTGTACGTTAAATTCTCAATGCCGTAACGTTCACCACGCCCACTTGCAACGAAGCAATGCGGACCACTCAAGTTTTTGCAGTGCACAGTCTGGTTTTCCCGATTATAGCTGCAATGTTAAAGAAACATTAATTTTATTTTGGACAGTTAAATAACGATGTGCACTTACGTCACAATGTAGTAGCGTATTTTGCCGTTGGCCTCTTGCGGCGACTGCCATGACAGCACCACCGACTGGCTTGTTATGTTCTCAAAGATAAGGTTCCTTGGTGGCGTGGGCGCTGCAAAGCAAAACAAGGTTAACCTTTCACAATTTTAAGAAATTATAATCTATACATACCTGCTTCTTGTGTTTGTATGACCCGCTTATTGCTTTTTGGCCCCTCTTTTAGGTCGGAATAAATGTACATCTCCATTTGATAGTGCGAGTTTGGTATTAGGTTCGTAATCTCATATTTGTTGTCTCTTTTGTCCACATTAATGCGTTCGGATTTACCCCAGCACTTTGGTTTCTTGGCGGGTTTCGTTTGGCAATAATTAATTGTATAGCCCTTGATAAGCGAGGCGCATGTGTGCTCCGAATTCCAGCGTACGTTTATCGAGTATGCATTTGCTTCAATTTCCGGTTCTAATTTCTCGAGGTCATTTAATACGTCTGCCGTGCACTTTGCCCAATGCATGCCCGTGTAATAATCGCGGTAATTGGCCGCGACTGCTAAGATCAACGATTCACTGTGTTCTATTGTAAAATTGTGCGCGTTCTTATCTAGCTGTGTAAATCCGATAATGTTCTGCAAATATCAAGGGAGTGCTTGGGTTACTTATCATTTATAAATATCATCATAAAACAATTATCATTAAAACATCGAAATGTGATTCCCGGATTTGGAGTATATAATTTAGATTTTTGTATTTTCTTTTGCATTTTCTGAAAAATTTGGATAGCAAATTATGGCATTTTTTTCGATGAAAATTTTTCCTAATTATATAGTAACATTGTGCAAATGTTACATGACACCCTGCAAAAAATGCGCAATTAAATCATAAAAGAACAAAAAAATAGGACCCTGTTATAAATCAGCTGATGCATTGATTTCGTTTTCATAATTAGTAGTAAAACTGCAATTTACGAAAATAAGCTTGTCATTTAACACATTTTTTTACCCCTAAGGTGAAAAAATTAATATTTTAAATAAAACATACAGTGTGTTTGGAAAGATAAGCCAGGAATGTGAATAATATGGACTCGCTCGCCTTTGAAGGGCATCTTATAGCTGCATGAGAGAACCAAAATAATTCGAATTTTCATCCCACAATCGTTTCTACAACAGTTCGAGTTTACGTGATCGCAACGGAGTCCGTTTTATACACAAACACAGACTGTTGACCTCAGCAACAAAACCATAAACACTTTGTTAAATATAACCTCAAATTGAAAAATTTGAATTTGAATATTTAAAACCACTTCCCGTATAAAGTCAATACTAATCAATATCAAGCAATATAATGGCTCTAAAGTTTCAATAACGCAAGCACACAAAAGTTCATTAAAGAAAGAATTGGAACCACAATAAACCTAAACTTTTCATACTTTCAAAATAACTGTTTGATAAATTTATACATACATGACACTCATTGGAAGCGACGCTCTTAGGTTGACACCAAAAAACCGTATAGTCCTCCAAACCCTGCAGATCTTCCGGCGCATTCCACAACAACGTATAAGTGCGATCCAAAGAGTGATACACATTTCTTATACCAAACGGTGTACGCCCGTCGTAGTTTTTCGGCAACGCAGGCACATATATGCGACTACTACGAAAAGGAAACCCATTTCATTGCTGCTCCAAATGCTGAAATCATAACTGTGCGCGCTGTTCCAGGGAAAGGCTACAGTGGGCACAGCCGTATGCAGCGCTGCTTGGTTGCTAAACAAAATAATAAAAAGAAGTTAGTTAATGCATAAAGAGTTGTTTGTAGTGTAGGCACACTTACACTGGGACGCCATCCTGTTGCGTAAGCTTCACAATATAATGGAAATTCGTACCATTTCTATGATACACCGCCGTGGGATACCAAAACAAACGCAAATGCGTGGCGTTCAAGTAGAAACTGCTCACATCAACTTGGGGCGGCACTTCGGGCGCCAGCGGCAGCGTGCGAAAAACAATGCTGTATGAATCGCTCCAAGTTGCCGCTGGCATTCGCATCTTTATGCGCAAACTTATATTGTATTCATAATAGGCGTAGGGCAAATCGTCGATGGACAAATCGAACATTTCACGATTGTTACATTTCTTGCATGTGAAGTTCCTCGTGCTTTGATAGTGCGGCGATTGTAAATGCACCTCCATTTGCAAGCGATTTAGCTTATACGAAGAATAACGCTCCATTTCCCACTTTAGCACACAAGCGTTGGTTGAGATGTCCTCAATGCGGAAGTTACTAATAGCGGGTTTCACTGTAATTGAAAGGGTGAATTAAATGATTTTGAAAAAATTACAATAATATTGTTTTTAAGTTGATTTTGCACTCACCAATTTCTTTGTGATTGATGGTGAAATTCTGTGTAAGCGCGCCCAATGTATTGTTGCTTGTCAAGCGAAAATTGTAAAACTCAAAGTTGGGCTTATAGCTGCCATCCTCCAAGGTAAAGTTGCAAGTGGCTTTATCGCCTTCTTTTACCAACTTTACACAGTTCAGTATGTAATTCTGTGAATATATCGTGCGATTATCAGCCGTTCTTGCCTTTCATTTATTTATTTATTTTTTGTTTTTGATTTTGTGGTTTTTTGTTATTGTTTACGTTTCGATTGTGCCATATTAGTAAAGTTACATTGTATAGACAAGACACACAAGTGCATGCAAATTTTAGTTGGTGTGTTTGTGGGTGGGTGTGTGTATGTGATAACGAGTAGTAGTTGCAGTAGTATTGTTAAACGTGCCGATCATTCAATGTTAGTAATAAAATATACGTAAGTAAATTACATGCAAACCCAAAATGAAATAAAAAGTCGTAATTATTCAAAAAACAAGTGAAAAATAATTAGTGTCATAGGAAATCAATAAATAATCATATATATGACTATGACTACTTATATGTACATCATTGTATGCATGAATTCAATATGGGGATACAATTAAAGAAAGCTGGCCTTTTCACGTGCTTAATGTTACTTTCCGCCAAATTGAATTTCAAATAGAAAAATGTAACGTTATTTCCGCCAAATTGAATTTTAAATAGAAAAATGTTTCATTTGTTATGCTAAAAGGCTTTGTTACAAACGTGCTATTATTGTTTATAAATTACTAAGTTATTCAACAAAACCATTTAAGTGTTATTTGGAATTTTAGTGTTAATTCTAAAAAAATGTTGTATTAGTAAGCTAAAATATATTACTTTTTATTTAAAGCAGCAGTTAATATTAGGAAATTCAGTAAATTTAACATATACATACATATTCTATAATATAACGGATATTGCTATTAATAAATTTAAAAAATATCTCTTACATAGCAAATTTAATTTTTACTTAGAAATTTGTAATTAATTAGTCTAAAATGCATACTCCAGATACAAACGTATAATAAATAAATAATTTATAAGAAAAATAATATATGTAATAAGCAAAATGTGTTAGAATGTTTGTATGCCTAACAATTAGTGCAATAATCACATGCAAGACCTTTGATCAGCACAATTAATAAGATTATTACTATATTACACACATACATATGTATGTATATAAAAAAAACACATATATCAATAAATATTATTATGCATTTTATAAAACAAAACTATATTAAAAATAAATTTCATTTTGAAAACTTACCGCATTTTGTGTGATATATTTCAAATTATATGTGGTTGGAACCATATTTTGTGGTATTGTAAACGAGCACGTCATGTAGGTGAAGTCAAATGCCTGGCAATTGAAATCTTTAACCTCTGTGGGCTTGGTACCTACGAAAGTAAATTGCATTTATGCGTAAAGAATTTTACTTGAATATAATTTCACTCAATAAATACATTTTTGTTACAAATTAGCTTACCGACAATGACGTCTGTGCTTGAAATTGCATATTGACCACTTTTACACGTGTATGTCGTAAACTGCTCGCTGGCATTGCGCAGCATGTAAACAATCGTTGTGGCGTTAATGATCTATGGCGGATAAGATTAGTAAATAAATTACAAACGCATTGCATGCTAAATTTAGTTTTATTTACCCTTATATTAGTAAGCGCAGCTTCATGTTCTGGTTCATCGGACGTGAAGTATAATGACGAACTATTTTCGCCGTCAAACATTTTCAAATTCATGCGACAAGTGATGTTCGCATCGTCACCGATTTCGATTATAATCCGAGGACTGGTTTCTGAAAAAGTGGGCATACGATGATAAAAAATGTAAAAATATTAAAATTAAATATTTTTATTAATTAAGAATACATACCACCTGGTGATTGCGCAAAAATGTTGGAGATTGTACATAGTGTACATATGCAATAAAGAATAGCGAGTAGAAGACATCTGAAACTATAACAAAAGAATCTTAGATATTATGTTTATTCTATTTGTTTTGCAGTAAAAAAATAGATAATTATGTATATATTATTTTGAAGCTGTAATGTTTCCTCTTTATTAAAAAAAAAACCCCTAAACCTTTAAAAGCTCACTTTTTAATTTTTCAAAAATTATTTACGCATAATAATCTTTATATATAAAAAGTACGTGTCACGTTATATGAATAATAGTATAAAATGTATACAACAGAAACGCGTGGCCGGATAACCTATTAGATTTTTATAACATGATACGGAAAAAAAAAAAAAAAAAAAAAATAATTAAAAAATAAATGTTTTTGGTAAACATAATAGAAGATAAAGCTGATGAAATATGCAAATATTTATAGCGACTATTATGAAAACAGAAAAGTTTGCTAAAGCTTCAAAATAAAAAACGCTGTTATCAAAAAGTCCATATAATTTGTTTACTTTGTTTATCATATTTACCACAATTGGTACGCCATTAACGTACCGAAAGACAACAAAAATTTGTGCTTACATACAATTAATTTGCAAATATTTGTTCTACAAAGTCAAGCGCGTGCAAATTAATTCACAAATTTTTAGAAGACAGTTCATGGATAAAAGCTTCGCGTTTAATGAGAACAAAAAAGTCTTTAAATCATATATGTAGCACATTTCTCAGAAAATGTTTAAAAAGCCATAATCTAAAGAGATATTCCACCACTGAAAACTTTTTAAAATATATTTCTTTCTATTTAATATGCATAAAAATAAACAATTCCCCGAACTCAAAGTCATTAAGCTGATACCTAATAATTCATCGAATTGTACATATTTGTTATTGTTTTCGCTTTATCTTTTTTCTTGTGTTGCGATCTACATATTTCATTTGAAATCATAATAAAAAATTTCAAATTTGGTATTGAAAAACAAGTTTACCACTGTTGCACATTATTTCACAGAAACACTATTATCATAATATAACTCTGATGCCATTAACATATGCACAAACATATTTGCGCATATCTACTTGTCGCTTCTGTTTTTGTTCCTTACTATTTACATTGGTATACCACACATGTACACACATCTATACATATGCTTTTTATATTAGCTACCTACACTTTATCTAAATATACTTACATATATGCATACATTTTACGGCGCCCCTCTTAATTACCAATAACACGGTACTCACCTCATAGCTTGATCGCTAGTATTTCCTGTATTATTCTTCGAATTTTGGAATTGATAAAGCGATACGAAAGCCAGATAATTCAATGAATGAATTTGTAAAGAACACGGGCAAATTGAAATCTGAAATTTAAGGATTTGACACGCTCAAGAATATCGCCTCCATTACGGCGCAACACCACTAAATATTTTTTATCGCTTTTTCTCACGCCTATATTTCAATACCAATTAATTTTTGTGTTTGAAAGGCACTCATGTTATAAATCCGTTTCTTTGCTTTAAATAAAAGACATATTTAACACTAAGGCACAGTATAATTCTAATTTATTTAAGTTATGAATTGTGGCCGACCGAACAAAACAACTGTGAAACACCTATCGATGGTGTGTGAATACTTTCGATTGTTTCATACGCTGAACACAATGGTTGCGACAGACGACAACCGACAACTGTCAAATATTAAAATACACACGTTCTTATGGACACTGTTATTTTGTCAGCTGCACGACTATGCGACGGTAGGCCGACAGTTGTCGTTCTCGCTAACTTCGATATTTTCCTATATTTGCCTGCGACAGTAGGACGACAGTAAAATGGAAGATAGAGAGATGAGGAAGAGTGGTGATGCCACTAATATGTAAAATGTAAAATTATTCACAGCTCTTACAAACTTGAAGTTATTTTACAAATAAAAGCATAAAATAGCTCTATTATAGCTCTGTTATATCATTTGTAATAACAATTGATAATTTAAAACAAAACTATATACCTATTTACTTATTTTTTGCATAAAAACTTTCACTTTGAACAAAATATTAAAATTTCATTGAAGTACAAGGTATTAGTATGGCCACAACGAAATTGTGTACATGCAAAATGGAGAGCTGTGTTGTCTTGTGTACATGCGTTCAGGTAGTAGGATGCACAACGCCGTTTTCAGTTCTCTGTCGTGATGCAATGTTGTGTCGCAACCATTGTGTTCAGCGTATCATGGTTTTATTTTGTGCTTGCGCGGTTTACGACCCTTTTATGTGTTTGCTGATATAACACGATATATACCAAATGATAATCGATACCCAGTTGTCTGTTCAATAATCGCTAGATATTCTACTGTGAATGGCTGTGTTTATCCAAATCGCAGACACTTGTGTCAGAAGTCAAAACTACACTATTTATACAAGAATTGATGAAGTTAAATATATATATATAACCTGTTTAATATAAGAAATCGGTTTGTGTGTTGTAAATGGAAAAATAATTTAGAAATATAAATAAATTTAGTTTTTTAACAAAAATGTTGACTCCATTGTGAATGCTTTAACGTATGAACGCAGAGCACGTAAACCGTTCTCTGTTTCTGCTTTTGAACTGTGAATGATCTGCAAATAAGCTATCATAGACAAGAACCAATAAATGCTACAAACATATTTTTGTGTTGGCAGACGAAATTTAAAATTATAAATTCCAAAGCTTGAGAAGAGCTGAATTGAAAGTGCCATAAACATAAATGAAAGGTAATTAAATTACAAATTATTATTATTACTTAGTATAAAAGTTGAAGTGTTTCACTAAAAAATCTACAATTGAAATTAGAAGATTTGTATGTGGCGGAAATGAAACACATCTGCCGCAAATACAGTAACTCTATATTCAGAAAGCCAAAGGAATTTTTTGAAAGGAGCCTCTTTTAAATGAGATTGATGTTGTTGTTGTTGTAGTAGGCAGAGAACGTTACTGAAGTAATTTTGAGGTATGGGCGGATCCGTTCCTGTTACTTAGACCCGACTGTCGTGACTGGAGTCCACCTTAACATCAAATGTACCAAAGAAAATGAAAAAGGGACCATATTTTGTAGAAGAGTAGAGGAGAAATAAGTAGTAAATTGTTTCTTGGAGTGTATGTCATGGCGGGACCTTAAATCCAATGTTTGTCTTTGCACATTCTCAAGCAGCAAGCGTTCATTCGTTCGTTGTATTTTTTACATGCTCAAAATGTATGTGTGTGCTTCCTGTTTTGAAACACATGCACAAGTTGTGCCCTTAAAATTTTTGTTACGAAAACACATGATCAGGTGTGTGTTTCAAAAATGTTTGGTTTCGTAATGTGTAACTGTTTATCTTCTAATTAGTTTGAGTAAATAATTAGATCTCTTGATGGATCTTGGCTCCCCCATAAAACGCGATTTCACAAAAAATATTGTGCATTATAACTCTAAAACAAATTGAGATAGAAAACTAAGTAAAAGAAAATATATGGTTTTAATCTGTTTGAGAACGAAGCAAGACCCCGCCTGTAATACACTTAATATACGAATATCATAAACTACCTGGTTGATACATTATACATACATACTTATGTATATAACTACACTTAGTAAATATTGCTCTGCGTCGCATCAGATAAGTTGTGAAATATAAAACACGGTGACAGTGCTAAAAAAAGCCTCTTATCATTAATCAATTTATTTGACAAATTAATATATTTTAACTAATCAAGCCTGTCAAAAATTGTGTTAAAATCCTAGAAAATCGATAACTTTTGTTTAATTAATTTGTAAAAAATACAAAAAGTTGTATACTTTCACTATTCCTAAACCGATTCATGTTACTTATTCTGTAAATATGTATTTGCCTTTTTAATCTAAGAGCTAAAAATACACTTAAATGAAAGCAAAAGACTCTTTCCATAATCGTGCCAAATGGTATCTTATCTCGAAGGTAGTCAGATCACTTGCTCTACCGATCTCTAACTACCAAATATTTACACTTTTTTATATGGGACATGTATGCATATTTAGTATTTATTTAGTATTTAATTTAGTAAACAAAATCACTCTATTTGATTTGACCACGCCTCAGCTCCAATGTCGCTTCGTGATTTTCATATAGGGTAGCAGCAAAGTTAAATTTACATTCTTAAATAAACATTTTATTTACATTTGTTAATAAAATTTACACGTCACATTCTCTTTTTTATATTTTCGATAACTCTGTTTTCTTTCCTTTCTGCCTAACATCGATTCGGACCACTATCTTATTTCAGACAAGATCGTCGCCACCACCGTGCAATAAGCCTCCTCATCATTCCATATAAGGTTCTATCGAGCGCATTGTGTGAAAGATTAAAGCCCACCGTCAACAAACTGATTGGATCTTATCAGTGCGGCTTTAGACCTGAAAAATCAACAACCGACCTGATATTTACCATGTGCCAAATTTTGAAAAAATCCGTGAAAAGAAGATAAACACACACCAGCTCTTCGTCGATTTCAAAGTTGCTTTTGACAGCACGAAAAGAAGCTACCTTTATGCCACTATGACTGAATTTGGTAACCCCGCAAAACTAATACGGCTGTGTAAACTGACTTTGAGTAATATCAAGAGCTTCGTAAGGAACGAGAAAACCTTTCCGAGCCAAAGAGGTTTCAGACAAGGCGAATCCCTATGCGACTTCTTCAATCTACTGCTGGAGAAAATAATTCGAGCTGCAGAGCCTAATCGAGCAGGTACATTCTTTTATAGGAGTGTACAGCTGCTTGCGTACGCCGATGATATTGATATCAATGGCCTCAACATCCGCGTCATTAGTTCGCTTTCTCCAGACTGGACAAGGAAGCAAATTGGGTCTGGGAGTGAACGAGGGCAAGACGAAATATCTCCTGTATCAAATAAATAGTCGTCGCATTCGCGACTTGGCTCCCACGTCACTGTTGCAGTCATAACTTCAAAGTCGTAGATAATTTTGTCTATTTGGAACCAAATTAACACCAGCAACAACATCATGCCTCAAAATCCAACGCAGAATAACTCTTGCCAACAGGTGCTACTTCGGACTAAGTAGGCAATTGAGAAGTAAAGTCCTATCTCGATGAACAAAGACTGAGTCGACGTACGATTTTCGAAAGAAATGTTTGCGGAGGATGCAGCTAGGTCATGTAATGGATGAAAACGCTCCAGCTTTGAAAGTTTTCGACGCAGTACATGCCGGTGGATGCTGAGAAAGAGGAAGACCTCCGCTCCGTTAGAAAGACCAGGTGGAGAAAGATTTGGCTACGCTTGGAATCTCCAGCGAAAAGAAAGAACGACTGACGCGCTGTTGTAAACTTGGCTATAACCACGTAAGCGGTGTCTACGCCTAAAAAGAAGTCTTACTTTTTTTTTGTTCAACGCTGTTCTGATACTGCGCAAATCCAAGAAATGCTCAAAAGCACAAACAGGAAGAAGATATCCGTCAACTACCTAGTAATGGTACAAGTGCAATAAATAATAGTAACTACTGTTTAAAATATTTAAGGTAATCTTCATCAAACTTTGATATCTACACAAACAATTCCAAGGTGGGACTTTCGAATCTAAACAACCAGAGAAATTTCGCAAAATAACAGCTATTTTTAACAAATCCATTCTAATCCCGCGCGGCGTTACTCTCATTCAAATGTTTCCCTTTAAGATAAAGGCAATACGATTTGTCTGTGAAACTGCAAAAAATGTAAATAAGTTTATTAGCTACATTTATTTCGAGTGTGTGTGTGCGGCACGTTTGGCAATCTAAGCAAATATTTTGTTTGAATTCATACCAATGCGATGGAGTGATGATTGGTTCAAGCTAGAGCAGTAACGTAGACTCCCATTACAATAAACTATTTAGCGCCTCACTTAGCTGAAATCATACTAAACTAATACATAGTATGCTAGTAAGTAAACTGCTCACTGCACCCTTCAAGTTTTGACGAAACGAACAAACAACAAACAGCAGCGTTGTTAAACACGTTGAGTTGGAAAAACCAGCAACTCTCCTTTCCTTTGCTTACTTAAGACTACAAAGGTCTCTCTGGCACTATTTGAATAATATATTTATGAATTCATATTTTCAAAAAGATTTACACTGGATGTCAAATTTGGATTTACATATCCTCATATTTACATATACATATCAATACCTCATTACGAGTATATTTTATTAGTTACGGAGGATGGAGTCATGTGTAGAAGTTCACGCAAGTGAGGAAAGTTCTCTGATCGCCATTCACTTGGGAGTGGCCAGACACAATTATTTTACATATGGCTCAAGCTGCTCACGACTTCCCTTATTTGATCAAGTATCCTCTGGGTAGCCTAATAACATCCATTTGATGGCGAGCTAAAGTGAGAAGGCGAAACATCCCCTCCGCAGGGTTGTGCGATGGGTTTGGGACCCGCCATGTAAAAAAACGCACCCAATGAAAAATAACAAGCAACCGAATTAAGGATTACGATGTGAGCAATGCACCTGAAATATCCGGTCCTTTAATTGGAAAATTCATTAAGCTACCTGGCTGTCTCCGGATCGAAAAACCAACTAGATCGATTATGTTGTGATAGACCGCAGACACGTCTCCAGTGTTTTAGATGTGCGTGCGCTTCGAGCTCTTAACATCGACTCGGACCACTACCTTGTTGCAGCCAAGATTCGCACCCGCCTCTGTGTAGCAAAAAACGTACGCCAACAAACACAAGGAAGGTTCGACGTCGAGAAGCTGCAATCACAACAGACAGCCAAACGATTTTCTACTCGGCTTGCACTCGTCAACAACTCGGTATAAGGGAACTATGGGACGGAATTTCAAGCTCCTTAAGTACAGCTGCAACCGAAACCATTGGTTTTCGGAAAAAACAGACTACCTACCTCGCGACGTTACAATAGTCCGCAACACGTGCGGGATGGGATAGATACCGAGAGTTGAAGAGGGAAGCGAGACCCTTGCGTGAGTATGCAGAGCCTTAAAAGCTGGCCGACAGGAGTAATGCTCGAAAATTGTACGAAAAAATGCGGTGGCTTGCAGAAGGTTTCAAGACCGGAGCATACTCTTTTAGAAACCCCAAAGGTGATCTAGTGACCGATGCCCAGAGCATACTAAAATTATGGGTAGAACACTTATTCAGCCTGCTGAATGGCAGTGAAAGTATTACGCCAGTAGAAGGCGAACCCTATTCCCCCAATCGATGACGATGGAGCAGACGTTCCATTGCCTGACCATGAAGAAGTTCGAATAGCAATTACCCGTCTGGCCGGCGTGCCGATGGATTGCTGGCCGAGCTATTCAAACACGGCGGCAAAGAACTGATAAGGAGTATGAATCAGGTGCTCTGTAAAATATGGCCAGATGACCAACGATTGGAATTTATGTGTGCTCTGCCCAATCCACAAAAAGGGATACCACACAATCTGCGCCAACTACCGTGGGATAAGTCTCCTAAATATCGTGTATAAGTCTATCGAGAGTATTGTTTGAAAGATTAAAGCCCAGAGTCAACAAACTGATTGGACCTTATGAGAGTGGCTGAAAAAACTAATACGGCTGTGTAAAGCCGAGCCGTTGAGCAACACCAAAAGCTCCGTCAGGATCGGAAAGCACCTCTCCGAGCCGTTCGATACCAAACAAAACAAGGTGCCTCCTTATCGTGCGACTTCTCCAATCTCCTGCTGGAGAGAATAATTCGAGCTGCTGAGCTTAATCGAGGAGGTTCAATCTTTTATAAGAGTGTACAGCTGCTGGGGTATGCCGATGATATTGGTAACCCGCGCCGTTAGTTATGCTTTCTCCAGACTGGACAAGGAAGCAAAGTAAATGGGTCTGGCAGTGAAAGAGGACTAGACGAATTATCTTCTGTCATCAAACAAAGAGTCGTCGCACTCGCGACTTGGCTCTCACGTCACTGTTGACAGTTATAACTTCGAAGATAATTTCGTCTGTCTTGGAACCAGTATAAACTTCACTAACAATGTCGGCCTGGAAATCCAGCGCAGAATAACTCTTGCCAATCTATCTTTTGCTACTTCGGACTGAGTAGACAATTGAGAAGTAAAGTCCTTTCTCAACGAACAAAAATCAAAGTCTATAAGTCACTCATTATTCCCGTCCTGCTATATGGTGAAGAGGCTGGGACGATGACAATAACCGATGAGTCAACGTTGCGAGTTTTCGAGAGAAAGGAAGGATTTATGGTCTATTGCGCGTTGGGATGACCTGGCTTCGCTTGGAATCTCCAATTGGCGTCACGTAGCGAAAAGAAGAAACGACTGGCGCGTGTTATCTCGGCTATAATCGCGTAAGCGGTGTCTACGCCAGCAAAGAAGAAGAAGAACGGAGAAATTTATTATTTGTGTGTATCGCAAGTATAAAATGCGGTCGTCATAATATTATAACATACGAGTAACTGTACCACTTTACTGGAATACTTTTATATAAATAGTTTTACAACTGTTTTGATTTTTTATGCCGAAGCTTTACCTATCTCCGATAGCAGGCCACACTTATTTGCCCACGTCCGTATATATGTACCGTTAAATGTATATCGGTTGTAATTACATTTATTTGTTAGCTTAAGTAGAGTATTTAGAAAAATTTTCCTTTAAGTAATCAGCCAAATTTTAAGCACACACACGCTTGTATGCACACACACACACAAGCAAAAACATGTTAATAGTTATTTACCTAAATGCTATCTCAGCTGCTGGCGTCATAACTCTAACCTCTCATTTTTAGACATTTAAATAAAACCGTAAGGGATTCTCTCATGCCATTTGCTAGCGGTTACCGATGGGGTTTAATAACCGAACGGAGATGACAAATTAAATCTGTGGCGGTCCTCGAGGGAATTCATGTTTCAAAAATCAAGAAAACAGGCAAATTACAGAATTTACGATTTTTTCTTAAAAACGCAGCACTAAAAGTTACTCGAGCAACAAAATGGCGAGAGAGAATGAAGAGGATACTGTGGTTATAGATGAGGCGCTAGAAAGAACGGGTGAGAATCTATCTTTAAAT
Source organism: Bactrocera correcta (assembly GCA_027475135.1). NCBI lineage: Eukaryota > Metazoa > Arthropoda > Insecta > Diptera > Tephritidae > Bactrocera > Bactrocera correcta. The sequence continues at coordinate 72,335,547 of CM050325.1, forward strand.
AGTAAATTGGAAATTTATAAGTGTCGGAAAGTATTCAATCAACAGTGAAATACATTTTTCAATTTTGTTCGATTTTTAAAGCAACAAATAAATAAAATTGTTCGGCAGAAGAGCTATAAAACGACATCGGATCCTTACTGCCTTAACACATTCATTAAATTTAAGCAGAATTTTTTTCCAAAAAACGCAGAGGACCTAACTGTTATACCTAAAACAAGCGATAATATTGCAATTTTAACGATCGTTCTTACGCGGTTTTTGCCTGAAATCCATGTAGATAATATTGAGGAGTCTCGTCAAGTGAAAGAACAAAAAACAAAATATTTAATCAACAAATTTGGCATTCCCAACGATCCAAAATTATGTAATTTTCAGTTTCTTCAGCGAGTCTTCCGAAACTTGCAAATTTGTTGCTGTTAAAAGTTATCTATTATGCAATGCTATTGTCTATATGAAAAGGTTATGTGAATATTTCGCTGAAAAAATACAAAGTGAACACAACATAACCTCAAAATATAAAAAAAACATAGTGCTTACACCTATCGCTAGATGCTTGCGACAGCTGCTCCACCTATTTGTGAGCTGATAGTTTCTGTAATGCGATCAGTTAAAGCACCCACAGTTTTTTAAACCTACTCTTGAGAAATGATGACTTCTTAAGAGAAAACTTTTCACTGTAGAAATATGCTCGGTACTTGACATTACCTCTCGCAGTTATAAACTATTTGAGTTTTGAGTTTAGACAGACACGGAACTTCGAGTTCGTATTCTAAAGAGTGATTCCTACTCTTTTAAAGAAAAAAACAGATAAACTTGAAATTTAGTGGGAAATGTTTATTATCACTCGAAAAATAAAATACGCTGGCATTTATTTTTTGAAGATCCTCTATATCAAATGTTCGTCGCGACCACATTTCACATGGTCCATCCGTTGAGTCCAATTTTCGGTGACTCGTTCCAGCATTTCGATTGGTAATTGACGAATGACACGCGAGATGTTTTGCTCCATGACATGAATCGAAGCGGGATTGTCCGCATAGATTTTAAACTTTACATATTCTCATACATGATATCACACGATCTTGGCTGACCAATCGACCGGCACAAAATTTGAAATTACTTGCTCACCGAAGTGTTCTCTTCAAATGTCCATTGATTTATACGATCAATAGATTGAATTTCGACCCACAAACCACATCAAACCGTGGTTTCCTCTGAATGAAATGACAGCTCTTGAATCTCTTCAATTTGCTCTTGGCCTCAAATGCGCCAGACCGTAGTGATGTCGCTTGGGAAGGTCGACTTCAGTTCTTGCACAAGTCGTTCCATACGTCAGTCCAAGTTGCTGCGAACGCCGCCAAATCGACTCCCATGGTCTTCGTGTACACTCTCAGCTACGGCTGCTATATTTTCTTGACTGCGTGCTGGACGTGCTCCATTCGGTCAAATACTTAATGTTTCTTAAACGTTGTTCTGGCGTAAGTTTTTCCATAATAAAGTGCCAAACAATACTGAACGAAAATAACATGACAGCTTGACACGACTCATGAGTCGCTATTGAAGAAACATCCTTTACTTGGATCACTCGTTATGATGTTTTTATGCAAATTTGTATTAAAAGAGTAACTTTTGTAAGCCGATTTTATTATTAATTCAATAATTGATTCACTTTTTGTTGTATTTTTAATAAATGGTATGTGCATATTTTTTAATTTTTCATCTTCCCACAGGTTATGGCAAATTTAACATATTCGTAATGTTCTTTTCCGCCTTCGTGCTCAACAATGTGGTGCTCGAATCGGTGGGCGTTAGCTTTGCGCTGCCCGTCTTAGAGTGTGATCTGAATCTATCGCACCGAGAGCAGGGCATATTAGGCGCTGTAGGCTTCGCCGGTGTCATTACGAGTTCACACTTTTGGGGATTTCTAGCCGACACCACTGGTCGCAAGCGGATAATGCAACCGGCATTACTTATGAACTTTTTTATTACGGCGCTCTCAAGTTTATCGCCAAATTTCATAACCTTCGCTGTGCTGCGATTTTTAAATGGCATACTGTGAGTATTGTAAACAAATATAAATATTTTTAATGAGTGTATTTGAAATCACAGCTTATTAAGGTTAAGTTGAAGATATCCTAATCCACATCCTAAATGTAACCCACATATGTAATAATTGTAGTAGAATTGTTGGGTCTTTGCCAGATTACTCGTTGTTGTTGTTGTTGCTGTAGCGACAGAAAACATACCTGAAGAAATTTCGAGGAATGATGCCGAGTTGGCAGTCCTTGGTCGGAAAAAATCCGTGTCCGTTTCGGTTACTTAGACCCGACAAATTACTCGTCGTTGTGTGATATAGACGATTTGATCCCAAAAATGATCTGTAAAATTGTTGAAAACATCCCTGAAGCAGATTGGAGTGATACTACCGAGTTGAGAGTCCTTTGTCATATAAAAATCCGGATCCGTTCCGGTAACGTAGTCTCCCAAAGTTTCATGTTTTCTTTTCATTGGAAAGTAATAATTTCATTTTTTTTGAGTCATTCGATGTTTTACGTCCAAGTTTTGGCTACGACGAAAAATCTGGCTGGAGACGAAAAATCTTTTAGAATCCGAAAAAATAAATAATAAACAATTGTTCAAACAAATATGTTTCTACCATTCTGTCAACAGACTTTCCGCCGGTTCTGCAACGATTTTCGCTTACCTCGGAGAGTTTCATTGCCAAAAATATCGCAATCGCGCAATGTTAGGCAGCGCTTTAGTAAATGCAATTATCACAATATTCTTCCCCGTCATCGCCTGGCTATTCATCAATCAAAATTGGGAATTCCACGTGCCCTACATTAACATAGTCTTCAAACCATGGCGTTCTTACTTCCTGGCCTGCGGTGTGCCAGGATTTATTTGTGGTTTGTCAATGTTTTTCTTGCCGGAGAGTCCGAAGTATCTGCTAACTGCCGGCAGGCCTGAAGAAGCTATAGAAGTCTTGAAGCGTATGCATAGGATAAATCTTAAGAGCAAGGACCGCGACAACACGTACAAGGTATGCGCTTAAAAATGTTCCCTTACAATTTTGTTAATTTCTGCTAATATTTGTAGGTTACCACCTTACTGCCGGACGCCGACACGCCAATGGCAAAAGTGAACGGTTTAGAAAAGAACAAATCTCTACTGTCATCCATTCTGAAGTCCATGTGGCAACAGACCGCACCACTTTTCATGCGCGAGCACTTGAAAAAAACCTTTCTGTGCAGTCTAATGTTATACATATTATTCTACAACGCCCACGGCGTCTACATGTGGTTCCCGTATATTCTAAATAACACCATGCAATATACCGAAAAGTTTACCGAGCCTTTGCGCATTTGTGACATTATCAAATTCGTACGTTCGGGAAATCTCACGAGTGTGGAAGCAGTTGTAAGTACCGCTATTGGTCCTTGGTACAGGGTTGAGTTAATAATTTAGTTGTGATATTTTTACATGGACAGCATGGACAGACAGAAGAGTGCGCAATGCATTTGGAATTATCAACCTACATGCATACCCTAATCTTGGAATTTATATATGTATCACTGCTACTGATCGTTATGTTTCTCATTAATCGAGTTGGACGAAAGCCAATGTTTTGTAAGTACCCGAAATGTGACTCCTGTGCATATGTCATCTAATAATTACTTTATTTCTTGTAGTCATAATCCTTCTTGTTTGTGGAATTTGTGGCATTCTAGCCTTTACCATAAAAATACCGTTGCTGGCCATTTATCTCTTGGTCGTTCAGCTTTCCTGCAGTATTGGTACAACGGTGCTCAATGCCATTTCCGTCGAAATATTCCCTACAAATTTAAGGTAAATAGCAGAATGTGTCTCAAATCGCAATTAGTTAATGAGTTGAGTAATAATTTCGGCGCGTATTACGTGGTATTCGTTGTTTACGTAACATTAATCCTAAATTTTGAGAAAATTTAATAATATACATATATTATGAGGGGAGGAGTCAAGTTAATTCGTGTAAAATAATGCCCATTTTGGACTTTGGACTATGTCAATGTCATCGTTCCATCGAATGGCATATTCGCCGTGGCCAACACGCAAAGGACCAAAAATCAGAACTTTTCTCTCGAAAACTCGTAACGTAGACTCATCAGATGTTCTCATCGTCCATGCCAATGCCCCATATAGCAGGACGGGAATAATGAGTGACTTATAGTTTGGTTTTTGTTCATAATTATCAAGCTCGCGAGAAACAAATCCCGGCTAATTGTCGCATGTTAACGGGCCATTATAAACTCTAGGAGCATTTATTCAAAAAAAAAACAAAAGATGCTCTAGCATATAGTGCAAACTGCACGATCCGAGATTGTAAACGACCAAAGTTCGCAAGCTTCAGATTTTATCGAAGTAATAACTTCCGCCAATTTAGAGCATATTTTCCATTCTAAAAGTTTGTGCATACAATTTTTAAGCCAGCTCGAATCTTTAAAACGTATCCTTGTCTCACCTAATAATATACACAGGCAAATAATGGAAATATGAGTATAGTATGTATATTTGAAAATATTTATATAAAATTCTATAATATCTTTCAGGGGTATGGCCGTTTGCATATCTCTGATGATCGGACGTATTGGCAGCGTGTCGGGATCCAATATTTTGGGTTTACTCATTGAAACACATTGCGAGCTGGCGCTCTATAGCCCGCCGGTGGCGCTAATCATTGCCGGCGCTTTAGGATTCCTTTTGCCGAATTCCAACAACACCGCTAAGCCAAAAGATGTAGAAAGTACTTCATAACTTACCTGTTAAATATTATTTGATTTCTTGGCATAAAATGCAAACGTAGTTTGGAATTAATTAATTTAAGCAACAGTGAAAATAATTTGATAAAACTTTTATTGTGTAGATATATTTAAATAATCATAAATAATAAATATTTTATATTTTTCTTAGTCCAAATTTTTGTTGTAACAGTTATTTTAAGTATGTATGTATGTGTGGTACTGTGAATGGCACGCTTCCGATTACTTTGGCGTTCGGGTGTTTACAATTATGAGGAAAACGAGCGTTGCCACATCTTAAACACTAAATATATAGAATTTTGAACGATTTTTCTTTGTTTGTATTTTCGCGTGATTCTTTTTTCTATATTAGCTGTAATAAAAAATACTTTTCAACATTTTTCAAGCTATAATTGAGTTGTGAACACACTTTCCTTATACATGTACATATGTATATGTGTATAATATGTGAGGGTGACTGAAGTATTTTTACTCCTTTAAATAGCTAAGTATTTTATTTCGTAATATTATTATTTAATATTACTTATTTGTTTATTAAATTTAAATAAGAAAATATCCATATGCATGGAAAGATTGTTTATACACACTTTAATTGGAAATATAATTCATAGATATTTGTTTTTATTAGAACTAAAATTGCTAAATAAAGAAAGAGGAATTATAGCGAAAAAGAGAAATTTCAGCAAATTGCTTATATTCGCTTATTATCATATGGCAGCGCTCCATTTCCTCATAATTGTTAGCACATAAATGATGCTCACTACGAGTGTAAAAAGCAGAGATAATGGGATGCCCAACTTATTCCAGTGTGAGAGCGCCTGGAAATAAGCGTTTTTGATAACATTTTCCATTGTGGCCAGATCGAACAAAATAAGAATTTTTGGGCATTTATCAGCTCAACACCCAACATTTATTACGATTGCAAATTATTATATATTGGACTTTTAATAAATGGCGAAACTAATTAAATCCTTTTTTATGATTTTATAGTATATTAAAACAACTAACTTTTGATCTTTCAATACTTAAAAAGGTGAATTAAGTCTGTTAGTTCTCAATTAATATAGGTTTTTAATTGAAATATAATTCTACAATCCTTTCGTTCAGATATATTTTTGGTATAATTTCAGTCTGGCTGTTCCAGTCATTCCAATTGCAAAATGTCAAAACCTACCCAATCCAATCAACTGTCAAATTTTGGTAGGTGTGCGGCTCTCACATTTCCAGTGACAGTACAGTTGGGCATCTCTCTATCTCTGGTAAAAGGTAATTTTTAAAATATGAATACATATATATATTTTAATCGGAGGACTTCCTCTTTTCAACGGTACCTTCAGATCGCTGCGCCAAAGAAATCAGAATTGCGCCGAAGCACGCAATAGAATGGAACATGAGTGCAACAAAATTTAAATATTGCTTAAAACCGGGTTATATTTGATAGCAGAATCTTAAAATGTTGGACATACTGTGCCCAAAAAATAAGGTAACATTGTATTTATTTTGAAAATTCTTTATTTATTCTTCCAAATCAATTATCCCCTTCAAAGTTATCCCCTCCCGATGCAATGCACTTATGCCAACGGATTTTCCAATCTTCGAAACACTGGTTGTAGTCACAGCCAGAAGTCGCACGGCACCAGATCAGGTGAATACGGTAGTTGCGGAACCATGTGGGTTGAGTTTTTGGCGAAATTATCACGAATTACGAGGGCAGTATGGGATAATGCATTATCGTGGTGTAAAAACCAAGAATTGTCTTTCCACAATTCCGGCCCTTTCAGGCGGATAGCGTTACGCAAACGACGCTTAACGTTCATTAATAATATTCCTTGTTGACTGTTTGACCGGTTGGAGGGAATTCATAATGCACAACACCACGATAATCGAAGAAAACAGTCAACATGACCTTGATTTTTGAGCGACTTTGGCGCGATTTTTTTGATCTCGGCTCTCTTTTGGCACGATATTCGCTCGATTGATCGGTTGTTTCGGGGTCGTAAGCATAGATCCAAGTCTCATCGCCAGTTATAATGCATTTCTTGACACCCTGGTAGTCGGAAAGCATCGTTGCACACACTTCAACGCGACGCCTTTTTTCCAAAAAATTCAATGTTTTCGGTACCAGTCGAGATTTGACGCGCTTGAAGCCCAAAACATCCTTCAAAATGGTATTGGCTGAGCCTTTCGATATGACAACTTCATCAGCAAGGTCTCTTATTGTTAATCGACGGTTTTTCAACACAAAATCTTTGATTTGTTGAACGTGAGCTTCGTCGGTTGAGGTTGATGGTCGCCCTGGACGCTCTTCGTCTTCGACACGTTCACGGCCGGCTTGGAACTCACTATACCACTTCTAAACATTTTTTTTTAGACTTACCCTTTATCACCAAAGGCTTTCTGCACCATCCTCAACGTATCCGCAGCAGAAAATTGATTCCGTAAATAAAATTTTTAAAATTTGCAAAAAACGAAAAACTCACTTTTAGCAGCTCACAAAACGACACGTTTCTCAAACACTAATGAATATTTTGACATGAAATTTGACATAAATGTGACTGACAGTACTACCAACCTAAAAAAAGTAATTCTCCAAATCCTTCGACGCGCGCTTTTTGTTTTTTTAAGAATATTTTTATGTAATTTGAAGTAGCGGATCGTTATCAATGAAATTCTCAATTTCGAATTTTTCGATCAAACATTATTTTGCATTTTAGGTGACGATATGTAACTACACTTAGTAAATATTGCTCTTTGTTGCTTCAGATAAGTTGTCGTCTGCTGCAAGCGGTCCAGTTGTTCGCAGCAGATGGTAGAATTAAGAGCCTGGTCATATGGGAGCAGCTCATAGTGTATGATTCCCTTCCAATCCCACCAAACACACAGCTAAGCCTTCCTGGCCGTCAATCCCGGCTTGGCCACCGTTTGGGACGATTCACCGTCCTTCGAACACAACCGTTTTCGCTTGATATTGTCGTATGTGATCCATTTTTCGTCGCCAGTCACCATCCGCTTCAAAAATGGGTCGAGTTCGTTCCGTTTCAGCAGCATATTGCAGGCGTTGATTTGGTCCAGAAGTTTTTTTTGCGTCAAATCATGCGGCACCCAAACATGTGTGTGTGGATTTTGTATATCCAGCCTTCTGCAGATGGTTTAAAATGGTTTGGTGACTAACTTCCATCTTCTGGGCGATGTCACGAGATGCCACATGCCGCTCTAACACAATGTTTTCCATGATTTGATCGGTATTCGTCATCAACTGCCTTCCGCCGGGTGGCTTATCCATGGTGTCGTTTTCACCCGCTCTGAATTGTCGAAACCATTCCTCCGCAGTTCGAAATGATAGAGTACCATCTCCCAAAACAACATTAATCTCACGGAACGTTTCTCTAGCGGATTTGACCTAACGAAGGAAAACTTTAAAACAGCGCGAATTTCGGCGTTAGTGAACTCCATGTATACACGTCTATAACTGTTGAACGCAATATCCAAACTAATCATGCATAGCGTCGTTTCGTTACGAGCTCTGTAACGCTTTATACATAGCCGCGGAATTCAAAATACAAAAAGGCGGAAAGAAGATATTTGACAACCTAATATGTAAAACCCGGGGAAGGTGCTAAAACCTCTTATATACCAAATATAACGATTTCCAGCCATCTTTCAAATTGTGAAATTCCTCGAAAACCTATAACTTTCATTAATTTGCGAAATATACAAAAAGTTTTATACTTTCACTCTTTCTAAGCCAATTCTTGTTATTTGCATATTTAATCTAGCGATCATCTCAGCTAAAAATACACTTAACTGAAAGCATAAGATTTTTTTCATAATCGTGCCAAATGGTATCTTATCTCGAAGATAGTCGGATCATTTGCTCTACCGATCTCTAACTACCAAATGTTTACACCTTTTTTATACAAGACATGTGTACATACTTAGTATTTGATTTAGTAAACAAAATCAGTCTATTTGATTTGGCCACGCCTCAGTTCCTATGTCGCTTCGTGATTTTGATACAGGGTAGCAGCAAAGTTAAATTTTATATTCTTAAATAAACATTTCAATTTACATTGGTTAATAAAATTTACACGTCACATTCTCTTTTTTATATTTTCGATAATTCTGTTTTCTTTCCTTTCTCCTAACATCGATTCGGACCACTATCTTGTTTCAGACAAGATCTGCGCAAACTACTTCGGTATAAGCCTCCTCATCGTCGCATAAAAGGTTCTATCGAGCGCATTGTGTGAAAGATTAAAGCCCACCGTCAACAAACTGATTGGACCTTATCAGTGTGGCTTTAGATCTGGAAAATCAACAACTGAACAGATATTTACCATGTGCCAATCTTGGAAAAAACCAGTGAAAAGAAAATCGACTCACACCACCTCTTCACCGATTTCAAAGCAGCTTTTGACAGCACGAAAATGATATCTGCCTTTATGCCACTATGTCTAAATTTGGTATCCCCGCACAAAGGTTAAGTCGTAGATAATTATCTTGAAACCAGTATTAACACCAACCACAATGTCAGCATCGAAATCCAACGCATAATAACTCTTGCCAACAGATGCTACTTCGGACTAAGCTCCAGTTCTGATAGTTTTCAACGCAGTACCCGACGGTGGAAGCGGAGGAAGAGGTAGACCTCCACTCTGTTGGGAAGACCAGGTGGGTATGGACCTGGCTAAATTTATAATCTCCAATTGGCGTCAAACAGCGAAAAAGAAGAACGACTAACGCGCTATTGTAAACTTGGCTACAAGGTGCTTTCCACAGTAAAGAGGACGTTTTGAATCTAGCGCCCCCTGGTGGCGCCATCTAAGAATCTGCTATCTTGATCGTTCAGTGAGAATTTCATGACGGTTCATTGATTGGAAGTGAAGTTATTGCGTTTTAAGCGTCAGTATGTTTGTGTTATCGGTGCGAAAATGAGCTTCGAACAAAGAGACAACATTAAATTTTGTTTTAAAATTTGCAAAACTTTTACCGAAACGTTTCAATTGATGAAACGAGTTGATAGCGATGATTGCCTATCCCGTAGCAGAGTGCACGAATGGTTTCAACGTTTTCACAGTGGTCGTGAGGACATAAATGACGATCAACATGTGGGTCAATCAAAATCCGTGATCACCGGAAATTCCATCGAAACTGTGCCTGAATTCATCAAAAATCAGCCGTAATCATCATTGAAATTCATGGAAATGGAATTGAACATCTCCAAAACATCGATTTATCGCATTTTGACCGAACATTTGGGCTTACGAAAGGTGTGTTCACCGTTTGTTCCGCACAAGTTGACTGACGACCAAAAATTGCTCAGAATCCGTCTCAACGATCTGCGCTTGTGACCGATTATTTGACCAAAAATCACATTTTAACCATTAATCACTTGCCGTATTCACCTGATATGGCACCGTGCGACTTCTTCATTTTCGAAAAAATGCATTTGCCCATGAAAGGAAAGCGTTATGCAGACGTAGAGACCATTCACCGGCATACTGGCGGCCATACCGACCAACGACCAACTATTCTTCATCAAATTTTGTTATCTACACAAACAATACCAAGGTTGGACTTTCGAATCTAAACAACCAGAAAAATTTCGCAAAATAACAGCTATTTTTAACAAATCCATTTTAATTCCGCGCGGCTTTACTCTCATTCAAATGTTTCCCTTTAAGATAAAGGCGAAGCTGCAAAAAATGTAAATAAGTATATTAGCTACATTTATTTCGAGTGTGTGTGTGTGCGGCACGTTTGGCAATCTAAGCAAATATTTTGTTTGAATTCATACCAATGCGATGGAGTGATGACTGGTTCAGACTAGAGGAGTAACGTAGACTCCCAATACAATAAACTATTTAGCGCCTAACTTAGCTGAGGTCATATCACACTTAAGCTAATACCTAGTAGCTAGTATGCTAGTAAGTAAACTGCTCTCTGCACCCTTCAAGTTTTGACGAAACGAACAAACAACAAACAGCAGCGTTGTTAAACACGTTAAGTTGGAAAAACCAGCAGTTATACAACTCTCCTCTCTTTGTTTACTCGAGCAATTTGCCGAGACTACAAAGGTCTCTGGCACTATTTGAATAACGGTATAGCATGCAAAATATTTAATTGAAATTTATGAATTCATATTTTCAAGAAGATTTACACCGGCTGTCAGATTTGGATATATTTTTACACATCTTCATATTTACATGCATCAATGCCGTCATTACAAGTATATTTTATTAGTCTAACGGCAAAATTTATTATTTGTGTGTACCGCAAATACATAAGTATATAACGTCAGACCTCTGTATTGTTGTACTGTCTTAACATAACTGTACCACTTTTCTGCAATACTTTCATATAAATAGTATTACAATTGTTTTTTGTTCCGAGCTTTGCCTATCTCCGATAGTAGATCTTTATTTGCCCACGTCTCTATATATGTACCGTTAAATGTATATCACTGGCAATTATATTTATTTGTCTGCTTAAGTAGAGTATTTAGAAAACTTTTCCTTTAAGTAATCAGTCAAATTTTAAGCACACAATTAGATGCACAGACATACACACATACAAACAAAAACACGTTAACAGTTATTTACCCAAATGCTATCTCAGCTTCTGCTTTCTATCTAACCCCTTATTTTTAGACATTTAAATAAAACCGTAAGGGATTCTCTCATTGCATTTGCTAACGGTTAACGATGGGGTTGAATAACGGAACGCAGATGACAAATTAAATCTGTGGCGGTCCTCGAGTGAATTCATAGTGCAAAAATCAAGAAAGTAGGCAAAGTGTAGAATTTCCGTTTTTTTTTTTTTTAAACGCCCAGTTCCAAAAGTGACTCGAGCAACAAAATGACGAGAGAGAATAAAGAGGATACTGTGGTTATTGATGAGGCGCTAGAAAGAACGGGTGAGAATCTGTCAATAAATAGTAAATTGGAAATACATAAGTGTCGGAAGGTATGCAATCAACAGTGAAATTCATTCGTTCGATTTTTGAAGCAATAAATAAATAAATAAAATTGTTCGACGAAAGAGTTATAAAACGACATCGGATCCATACTGCCTTAACACGTTCATGGGATTTAGTTTCGTATTGCAGATAAAATGTTAACTAACCGGGATATTTTTTTTCAAAATTTTAGAATAAAATGTTAGATATTTTTCCAAAAACGCCGTGCTCCTAACCATTATTCCTAAACAACGATAAAATTGCAGTTTTTAATGATCGGTCCCTACGAGGTTTATATCAGGAATTTTTGCGGATAATAGTATCAAGGTGTTTCCTCAACAAAAAACAAAAACAAAAATTAAAAAAAAAATTCGGCAACCTCAACCCGAAATTAGTGTAATTTCGAGTTTCTCTTCGAAACTTTCGAATTTTCGAAATTTCTTCTGTTAAAAGTTATCTATTATGCAATACTAGTGCTACTTTTATCTATTGTACATGTAAAAAATAAATGGTTATATTTCGCAGAAAAAATACAGAAAAAAATAATAAGTGAACATAACATAACCTCAAAATATAAAAAACATAGTGCTTACAACTGCGCTATACCGTTATGGAAATACAAATAGCACACTTGGTCATTCAATAAAACAAAAATCCTTAAGTTTATCAATTACGGATTTAGAAAGGCATGGGCTCTATCCTAAAAATTATTCACTTTCATATTACTAAAACACCAAATCAATAAATATTCTATTATCGTTAAAAAAATACAAAAACATCAATACCCAATATGGCAGCCGGAACACATAAATAGCACCATATGAAAAGGATTTTCAAAAAGGCACTAACATTTTATTTAGTACTATATCTACCAATTTTAGTCACCTCTTCGCTGTATGCTGTCTACCAGTTTTTGACATCGAGACCATCGGCCTGCTCAATTCCAACCCATAAATCATCAAATTTTTTTTTAATTTTTTGCTTGCTTTTTTGATCCTGACAACAGGCCATCAATTTTCTATTGGATTCAGATCCGGGTTTTGCGCAGGCCAATACAATATTCTAATTTTTTCATCGTCGAGTCAATGTTTTACTAGTTTTGCGGAGTGCTTCGGATCATTGTCTTGCATAAAATGTCCAGTTTATGGGGATGTATTCAAATACAAATGACTCCATTTTATTTTTCAGTACAACCCAATACTGAAACCGGACCATTTTACTATTTATTCGAACAATTGCCCGACGCCATGCCATAAAAATGCGCCCCAACCATGATACTACCACCGCCGTGCTTAATGTTATTTTTTTTTTTTCTTTCTTGGGTGTACCAAAGGTTTAGGGCTTGACCTTGTGTACGACATACAAATGTTTTTCCATGTGAACCCATCTTATTTATCTTGGTTTCGTCGCACCAAAGCAAGTTCCTCCAAAATTTTGCTGGTTTGTCTCTGTGTATCTTTGGAAATGCCAGTCGAATTTTAATATTGTATTTAGACGGGAGTGGTTTCTTCCCGCTAATTCATCCAAAAAGTTGAGCTCCGTTGAGTCGTCTTCCCACAACCATATTCGTCATTAACTTCGATCATAATTTCTCTAGCTAACTTAAAAGGATCGGCTTTGCTCTTATACTTATATCTTATACTACAGTTTTCTCAACACTAATATTGTGATCTTGGTTTTCTCGGTATCTTTTTGTTCACACAAGGTGGGTATTTCTTGGTACATAAAGTATATTACAAGGTGTATTCCAAAGTAAACAGGACTTAAGAAGAAAACAGAACAAATAATTTTTTCGGCAAAATTAATTAATTTCATTCAAAATAGTCTCCTTCTGCTTCAACTCAGCTTTTTGCTCGGTCCAAAAGCATGTCGAACGAGTGTTGTAGCTCGTTGGCCGGTATGGCCGCCAGTATGCCGGTGCAAGAATTTTGAATGGCCTCTACGTCTGCATAACGCTTTCCTTTCATGGGCAAAAGCAGTTTTCCGAAAAGGAAGAAGTCGCACGGCGCCATATCCGTTGAATTCGAGTAGTGATTAATGGTTAAAATGTGATTTTTGGTCAAATAATCGACCTTCGAATGTTGGATTCTGATCAATTTTTGGTCGTCAGTCAATTTGTGCGGAATAGACCGTACACACGCCTTCCGTAAGCCCAATTGTTCGGTCAAAATGCGATAAATCGATGTTTCAGTTCCTTTTCCATGAATTTCTATGATGATTTCGGCTGATTTTTGATGAATTCACGCACAGTTTCGATGAAATTTCCGATGATTATGGATTTTAATTGGTCCACATGTCGTCATTTATGTCCTCACGACCACTTTGAAAAGATTCGAGATTAGACTTAACATTATCTCTCACAATTAGAAACAATTATTATACCCTGAAGTGTATATTAAGTTTATCACGAAGTTTGTAACACCCAGAATGAAGTGTCAGAGAAACTATAAAGTATAAGTACGAGTATATATAAATGATCAGTATGTTGAGCTGAGTCGATTTAGCCATGTCCGTCTGTCTGTCCATCCGTTTGTATATATACGAACTAGTCTCTCAGTTTTTAAAATATCGTTTTGCAAATTTTCAAGAAGAAAATTTTCTCTTTAAGAAGCTGCTCATTTGTCAAAACTGCCAATATCGGACCACTATAACATATAGCTGCCATAAAAACCGAATGATCGCAAAAAAGCTCTTGTATAGAAAACTTTTGCATTTGGCAAGATATATTCACGAAATTTGGTACAGATTATTTTCTGAAGCAGAAATGTAATCTCCGAAGAAATGGTTTAGATCGGCTTACTATAGCATATAGCTGCCATACAAACCGAATGATCGGAAAAAAGTTCTTGTATGGAAAACTTTTGCATTTGGCAAGATATATTCACGAAATTTGGTACAGATTATTTTCTGAAGCAAAAATGTAATCTCCGAAGAAATGGTTTAGATCGGCTTACTATAGCATATAGCTGCCATACAAACCGAATGATCGGAAAAAAGTTCTTGTATGGAAAACTTTTGCATATTCACGAAATTTGGTACAGATTATTTTCTGAAGAAAAAATGTAATCTCCGAAGAAATGGTTCAGATCGGCTTACTATAGCATATAGCTTCCATATAAACTGAACGATCGGAATCAAGTTTTTGTATGAAAAACTTTTGCATTTGACAAGATATATTCACGAAATTTGGTACAGATTATTTTCTAAAGCAAAAATGTAATCTCCGAAGAAATGGTTCAGATCGGCTTACTATAGCATATAGCTTCCATATAAACTGAACACATAGTTACTAAAAGAAATGCACATATGAAGGGTATATTGGCTTCGGTGCAGCCGAAGTTAACGTTTTTTCTTGTTTTTCATTTTAGACAGACACTGAATTGGAGTCCATATTCCAATATCTTTTAACACAAAATTTTTTTTGAAATATTAATTTTTGTAAACCGATTTTACTAATATTTCAAGAAATTATTATTTTGTGTGTTTTTAATATTTCACATGTTTGTATATATTTTTCAACGTTTTATCTTCCCACAGGTTATGGCAAATTTAACATATTCGTAATTTTATTTTCCGGCTTCGTGCTCAACAATGTGGTGCTCGAATCGGTGGGCGTTAGCTTTGCACTGCCCGTCTTAGAGTGTGATCTGAATCTATCGCACCGAGAGCAGGGCATATTAGGCGCTGTAGCCTTCGCCGGTGTCATTACGAGTTCACACTTTTGGGGATTTCTAGCCGACACCACTGGTCGCAAGCGGATAATGCAACCGGCATTACTTATGGGCTTTTTTATTACGGCGCTCTCAAGTTTGTCGCCAAATTTCATAACCTTCGCTGTGCTGCGATTTTTAAATGGCATACTGTGAGTATTGTAAACAAATATAAATAGTTTTAACGAGTCTATCTGAAATCACAGGCTATCAAGGTTAGGTTGAAGAAGCTGAAGCAGCTTCGGAATCCATAGCTCAAATTTAACCTTCATTAAACTTGTGGTAGGATTGTTAGGCCTTAGCCACATTACTCGTCTTTTTGTTTGCTATCGACGACTAACTCCAAAAATTAAGTTGTTGAAAACACCTCTGAAGTAGATTGGAAAGATGATACCGAGTTGAGAGTCCTTCCTTGGATAAAAATCCAGATCCGTTGCAGTTACGGAGACCCCGATTCCGACATAATTTTTCTGGTGAAGTTTAGTCCTACATTAATTAAATTTTTCCATAACGGTTCTAATCGGATTCTAATGGATATATAATGGCTCTAGTAAAAATGACATTCTCACATTATTGTATATACAAGTACTACCAAAACTAGGATCTTAGACTATAGGGATGTAGCAATTTTTTCAACAATAAATTTTTCTACATTTCTGTCAACAGCCTTTCCGCCGGTTCTGCAACGATTTTCGCTTACCTCGGAGAGTTTCATTGCCAAAAATATCGCAATCGCGCAATGTTAGGCAGCGCTTTGGTAAGTGCAGTCGTCGCAATATTCTTTCCCGTCATCGCTTGGCTATTCATCAATCAAAACTGGGAATTCCACGTGCCCTACATTAACATAGTTTTCAAACCATGGCGTTCTTACTTCTTGGCCTGCGGTGTGCCAGGATTTATTTGTGGTTTATCAATGTTTTTCTTGCCGGAGAGTCCGAAGTATCTGCTAACTGCCGGCAGGCCTGAAGAAGCTGTAGAAGTCTTGAAACGTATGCATAGGATAAATCTTAAGAGCAAGGACCGTGACAACACATACAACGTATGAGCTTAAAAATTTTCCCTTACAATTTTGTTAATTTCTAATATTTGTAGGTTACCACCTTACTGCCGGACGCCGATACGCCAATGGCAAAAGTTAAGGGCTTAGAAAAGGACAAATCTCTACTAACATCCATTCTGAAGTCCATGTGGCAACAGACCGCACCACTTTTCATGCGCGAGCACTTGAAAAAAACCTTTCTGTGCAGTCTAATGTTATACATATTATTCTACAACGCCCACGGCGTCTACATGTGGTTCCCGTATATTCTAAATAACACCATGCAATATACGGAAAAGTTTACCGAGCCTTTGCGCATTTGTGACATTATCAAATTCGTACGTTCGGGAAATCTTACGGGTGTGGAAACAGTTGTAAGTACCTCTATTGGACCTCGGTACAGGGTTGGGTTAATAATTTTGTTGTTATTTTTACAGGGTCAGCATGGAGAGACTGAAGGGTGCGCAATGCATTTGGAATTATCAACATATATGCATACCATATTCCTGGAAATTATATATGTGTCTCTGCTACTGACCATTATGTTTGTCATTAATCGGGTTGGACGAAAGCCCATGCTTTGTAAGTGCCCAAAATGTGACTTTGGCATAAATTTCATCTAATAATTACTTTATTTTTTTGTAGTTATAATACTTTTTGTTTGTGGAACTTGTGGCATTCTAGCCTTTACCGTAAAAATACCGTTGCTGGCCATTTATCTTTTCGTCATTCAGCTTTCTTGCGGTCTTGGTACAACGGTGCTCAATGCTATTTCTGTCGAAATATTTCCAACGAATTTAAGGTAAATAATGGAATGTGTCTTATATCACAATTAGTTAATGGACTGTGTAACAATGGTTTTCGTCTGTTTGCGGAACATTAGTCTTAAATTTAGAGCAAATTTAACAAAATAAGTATGTAAAGAGGGGAGTAGGGTTAATTCGGCTGAACAGCCTCTCAAACCGTAATCAAGTGCACCTTATCTGAGTCACAGGTGCATAGCAAGGAATGAATTGACTGACTGATTCTACAGCTTCCTCTAGAATGGTAGGACTGAATTCCTGTATTGTGGTTGACATACTATAAAGGAGCTGCTCCGCATGGAGGAAAGAGGAAGCAGGGAGAAATATTGGCAAAACCTCCAAGGCATGCGCCAGGCCAAGTTACTAATGGGTGGTTACAACCTCAACAGGTTAAAAAAATAATGAACCTCCCGAAAAACAAATTCCAGACTGGATTAAGGTTCTTGGATCTATGTATCCAAATAGAATCAAATCAATACAACGTAGAATTATCCCGAAATTTGTTATTATTGGGCCTTTGTGAGTCGTTGTGATATAGGAGAGGGCCCAATAGACCTTAGGCGGTGAAAACCTCAACTAATGTCTTCGATATCGATCTTAAAAGAATTAAATTTGTAATTTTTTTTAAACGAATCCTAATAATATAAAATTATTTGCATTAAAATCTATGATTTCTTTTAGGGGTATGGCCGTTTGCATATCACTGATGATCGGACGTATTGGCAGCGTGTCGGGATCCAATATTTTGGGTTTACTCATTGAAACACATTGTGAGCTGGCGCTCTATAGCCCGGCCGTGGCTCTAATCATTGCCGGCGCTTTAGGATTCCTTTTGCCGAGTTCCAACAACACCGTTGCTAAGCCAAAAGATGTAGAAAGTACTTCATAACTTACCTGTTAAATCAAGCCAATATTTGATTTTTTGACATAAAAATGCAAACGTAGTTTGGAATTAATTAATTTAAGCAAGAGTGAAAATAATTTGTAGATATATTTAAATAATCATAAATAATAAATATTTTATATTTTTCTTAGTTCAGATTTTTGCTGTAAAAGTTATTTTAAGTATGTGTAGTACTGAGATTAGATAATGTCATTCAATCCGCCTTAACAGAGTTGAAATTTGGATATAGCGCTCCGGATTCGTAATCTTAACGATAGAGGCAGCGCTGTTATTCAGTAATACTGCTAGGTGGACAACATTTATACCCTGAGAAAGGTATATTAAGCTTCCCTCGACGTTGTAACACCCAAAAGGAAACGTCGGAGACTCTATAAAGTAAGTCACACTGTCTGTACATACGCGATCTTGTAAGATTTCGATCTAAAACCTCCAATATTGGATTACTATACATATAACTGTCATACAAACTGATCGATCAAAAAAAGGCCTGTGTTTGGAAAAGACTTTTATTTGACAAGATAAAAGTAACGAAACTTTGTACAGATTACTCACCACGGCAACGCAATAATATGTGGACTGATCCATCAATAACGAGATAAAGATCTTTTCTTCTATTTTTTGATATAAGAAATGTACCTGTGAAGGGTATAATAGCTTCGATGATGTCGAAACTAACATTTTCTCCTGTTTATTGTTATTTTCGAACTAAGACAGGTTAGATAAAATCGCTTGTAGGTATGGTATGAAGAAATTATGTCTTTTCTTTCATATATTAAACAAATAACAATGTGTCTGATGATATACATTTTTATTGTCCAAAATTATGTGTATGTATATCTCGAAAAAAAAAAATCTAGTTTATACCATAGTCTTTGGGAAACAACACAGCCCAATTTAATTTGTTTCAAACTTTTTAAACTAAGAATCAATTTTTACACATTTGTATGCATACAATATACATTTACTTCTTTGATTCGACACTATTTAATTAGACACATAAAAATTGACTTACTTTCGAAATCGATTAATAATGCCATAAAATTTTAATTCAACGCTAAAACACACTTATTAAAATATAATTACTCTGCTAGTGTACACCCAAACATACATACCTACGTATGTGTGTTTTCAATTCACACCTATTACAACAATCACAGTATAACTTTGTATGTCACATTATTGATTTTCAAATCTATTTTAATTCACCACAATCAGCAATAACAATTTTCTTCATTGGCCCGCCACTTGCACAGCCCAAAGCCTCCATGGCTTTTACGACCTCCATCCCTTGAATGACCTGCCCGAAAACTACATGTTGCCCATCCAGCCAAGGTGTCTTTACAGTGCAAATAAAGAACTGTGAGCCATTGGTATTTGGTCCGGCATTGGCCATAGACAAAACACCAGGTATGGTGTGCTTCAATTTGAAGTTTTCATCCTTGAATGTATTGCCATAAATAGACTTTCCGCCAGTGCCATCATGGTTCGTAAAATCACCACCTTGACACATGAAATTCGGTATGACACGATGGAATGTGCATCCCTTGTAGCCAAATCCCTTCTTGCCGGTGCACAAAACGCGAAAGTTCTCAGCAGTTTTGGGTACAACATCCTTACGGAGCTGGAAATAATTGATTTTTGTTTTTTCTTTAGAAAAAACATTTTCCATTACAGCACAAAACTTATGGAATCGTTTAATATACTCTAATGAGTTCTACAAAATATGTGCTGATGCCGTTAGTCAAATTTTTACGGTAATGCTTTTAAAATATGCGCACATGCGTGTAAAAGCGGTGATGTTTATGTAGTAGTGCATTCCAAAATATAACTATACTATTTGATATATTTCAATATTTTATTTTAAATGATTTATGGAGATAACAATTTCATTAAATAACGCAGTCGACATCGAGATCATTCCAACACAACAACCAAACCAAGCTCGCAAAATGTGTTTAAAACTAAAATCAATAAAGCAATAATAATTCCATTACTCCAAAACGCCAGAGTCGGCAATTACAATCTTGCGCTTGGTCTTGCCAGAATCAGAACCGAAACCTTCAATTTTCTTCACAATATCCAAGCCCTCGACGACCTTGCCGAAAACCACATGCTTATTATCCAACCATTCAGTTTTCTCAGTGCAAATGAAAAATTGAGAGCCGTTTGTATTCGGACCAGCATTTGCCATGGATAGTGTACCAGGACCTTCGTGTTTCAAAGAAAAATTCTCATCCTTAAATTTGGTGCCATAAATAGACTTGCCACCAGTGCCATTGTTATCGGTGAAGTCGCCACCCTGACACATGAAATTCGGTATGACACGATGAAAAGAGGAACCTTTGTAACCATAGCCTTTTTCACCAGTGCATAAAGCACGAAAGTTTTCACAAGTCTTTGGTACAACATCTGAACGAAGCTGTAATTTCGGAAAAAATTATTTGCTTTTTGCAACACTTAAATTTGCATTATCAATAGACATTTCCGGACATGTATTTCAAATTCATATAGCTGTTTGTAATATTTCATTTAACCATGTCAGGATATGTCTACTCAAATAATAAAACTACTCAGCAAACACTACAGAAATTTACTCCCATAAAAACAAATTTTTTTCGTCGAAAAAATTAGAAAATAAAACAAAAAATTGTGATTATTCTAATAGAGTTCCAAATTGAATTTTTATTCGCTCATGATAGAAAAAATAAACTGCAGGGGAATCATTATTAAACTCATGTTTCCAAACACTTTACTAGAAAGTCGAAGTACTGATAAATTTAAATGCGACAATGCTGCTTGAATGTTACATTATACTTAGCTATTTCTTTTAGCTTTTATATATATTTATATTTTAGTGTGTAATGTTTAATTTATAACGCTGCTTAAAGCGCTCCAGACTCAGCGACGACAATCTTCTTGCTGGTCTTGCCAGATTGTGAACCCAAACCCTCAATAGCTTTAACTACATCCATGCCTTCGACAACCTTGCCGAAAACCACATGCTTGTTGTCCAACCAAGCTGTCTTCACAGTACAAATAAAGAACTGCGAGCCGTTGGTGTTGGGTCCAGCGTTAGCCATTGACAAAATACCGGGTTCGGTGTGCTTCAAGGTGAAGTTCTCATCAGCAAACTTAGCGCCATAGATCGATTTGCCACCAGTGCCATTGTGGTTTGTGAAATCACCACCTTGACACATGAAGTTGGGGATCACACGGTGGAAACAGGAGCCTTTATAACCG
Organism: Bactrocera correcta; assembly: GCA_027475135.1. Taxonomy (NCBI): domain Eukaryota; kingdom Metazoa; phylum Arthropoda; class Insecta; order Diptera; family Tephritidae; genus Bactrocera; species Bactrocera correcta. The sequence goes on from CM050325.1 coordinate 72,357,000, forward strand.
AAGCCTTTTTCGCCAGTGCACAAGGCACGGAAATTCTCAGCAGTTTTGGGCACAACATCGGGGCGGAGCTGTAACATATTACAAGTTTATTTACAATGATTAGCAATTTCGATGTTAGGATTTCATCAATAATTTTAGCTTATTTACGGATTAGACGACACACCAACACACGTCAAATTTAGCACATTTCCATTTTGCAAACAGCACTTTATGAATTCAATAACAAAATCACAACAATCACAAATAAACATGATACACATAAACACACATATTTTCAACTGTCAAATTAGCACACAAAGGGTTTGGTTAAATTTCACACCAAAGGTGTTCATTATAAAATCTCATACAAATAAAATAAGCTATATAGTTTAATTTAATTTAATATAAGTTCATACAATTTACAAAAAATATTCGAAATCTGTAAATCTTTAAATTGTTTTATTCCAATTGTCCTGAATCTTCGATGAGAATTTTCTTAGATGTTTTGCCCGATTGACTACCAAGTGCTTCGATACGTTTTACAACATCCATTCCTTCCACTACCTGTCCAAACACGACATGGCGATTGTCCAACCATGTAGTTTTCACGGTACACACAAAAAACTGCGATCCGTTGGTGTTTGGTCCAGCATTTGCCATGGATAGAATACCGGGTCCGGTATGTTTTAAAGTGAAATTTTCATCATCAAACTTATTGCCGAAGATTGATTTGCCGCCAGTGCCATTGTGTTGTGTGAAGTCACCGCCTTGGCACATGAAATTCGGTATGACTCGATGAAAGCACGATCCTTTATAGCCGAAACCTTTTTCACCAGTGCACAAGGCACGGAAATTCTCGGAAGTTTTGGGCACAACATCTGTGCGAAGCTACAAGAATGATGTATAAGAGTTTTGTACAAACATATGTAATGGAACCTCCTGCATAAGTACTAATTATACCAAATTATAAATTTTATTAAACTAATCATTTTTACATTTCTGACTCATTCAATATTTTCACGTGAATACAATAAAATAAATTAAATTTAAAAAATACACACATACATGCACACGGTTTAATAATCTCACAACTAAAAAACAAAGCTTCTGTCGAATACTTGTTTCTAAAACATGACATCAAATCAAATTTGTGTTACGTAAGCTACTTTATAAGCGGTTTATAATGAACAACAAAGTGAAACATTCAAATACATGTATACGGTAGTTATGACTCAATATTCAGCCACCTACATTGCCAAAGACATTTGTTGAATTGTAGAAAGGTAAAAAAAGGTTAAATGACCATTAATGACAATTGGTTCTAACATGATAGTTGAATTATTTTGTATTTCATCGTACGCGCATTTAAAGTTTTTCATACAAATGTCCTCTGATAGATATTGTGCTTGTTGTGGCCCAATTCTGATGGTAAATAGCATAAATAATTTAAAAATTTAGTTTATAGTAAGTCCTTTACTTTGAAAAGTTACCACCTTTATTGTTTTCGATCGATAAGCCATTCCAGTTGGTATACAGATCATGTATTTGATATTTAAACCAAAGCATTTTAAAATGATGATAATGTAGGTAGGTGTGTTATAGCATGACTGAGTACAATTTTGTGCTCCTAAATTAAAACACACAAATTTACAACCATTTGGAGTATCTAATTAACCCCCCACTTCGACCAAACATACAAATGGTTCATGCAGAATTAAGGACAGGAGGCGTAGCCTCACGACACGTCGCGACACTATTTACTGTCTGGTGAATGTTCTCTCACAACCAAACTTGACTACATCATTCATATGTACATATGGAGATAAAATTGCACGCATTACTATCGCAGACATAGAAATTAATATACAAATATTGTAATGGCCCAACATGATATTGCAGCAATTATTTAGGTAAAAGAATTTCAGTCAACAGATTTTTTACTATAAGCTTTTTCACAAGGTTAAAGGTACTAAGACTGTCAATAAATAAACCAAATGTTGGAATGAATCCAATGATTACCTGAGAAAACAAAATAAAATAACCCACAAATTCTAATATATGTACATATGTATGTAAAGAATGTATATAAACATTTAGAAAGTCCGAAGAAACATTTAAATACAATTTGTTCTAAAATTACTAATTATGTACATATTAACATTAGCAGTAATTCTTCCTATGTAATTTTAAAATTTATGAAGTTAAATATATAGGACCTACACAACATCTAAAGAGTTTCTATTATTCAAAGATAAATAAACGGCATAAACATATCTTGAAAACAAAATTTGAATAAATGTACTATTTTATAAAAAAAAATTTACTATTTTATAAAAAAAAAATTTAATATTTTAAAAAAAAAAAAAAATGTACTATTTTATAAAAAAAAAAAAAAATTCATGTATAGATTTAAATTATAACCCGAGATTGATTTATTTTTTAAATAAAACCGAATTCGATCGAAAATGCAGCATGTATACCACAAAAAAATCAATATTTAAAATTAAAACTTTGGACACTGCCCATTGAAATTATAGATACAAAAGGTAGGTGACATATCCCCATCCCTTTCCTATACCATTTACTAGAACTGTCGTGCAATGCCATTTACAACTTGTTCACTCAAGGTCACATGGTCATTTCGGCCATACACGTTTATTAAGTATACACGTGCAATATGCATATACAAATAACAAATATGTTAAATTGATATCGATGCACACCCATCAAGCACACATTATAATATAGTTTTTACGATTTGCTAAAAGTGAGTTTGGTAAGGTAGGCAATGGAAAATTACTATAAGTCTCCCCTTTATAATATTACTCACACATTAATATACCTATTCTCAATATAATACAAGCAGAGCTGCAAACATCGGCATTTACACGATTTCAAGCCATCAACATATGAATACTCACCGAGTATCCAACCGGCCATTAACCGACATATCATTGGAACTGATTAAATAAAAATAGAAACGAATATAATCAAAACACTTAAACCCTCTAAAATGCAATTTAAAGAAAACTTTCTAGATTATTCAAATTAACACGTGTCACAGCTACCTCAAATATACTATTTGATTCAATTACAGCCGCTTCAAGAACTAATAGCAAATATGCAATGATAGGGAATCAAGAAGGGCCTTTAAATATACAAAAAACTTCACACAATTTTCTCCCAATATATGGAACTAAAATAAATACTAAAGAATAAATTATAAACAGGCCACTTAACCAAAAGTTGGCGTCATCGGCCACCGCATAACCAACACATGCAAAATCCGGCGAAAGCAAGTTCTACGTGTGTATTCTCGTATGTATACATATGCGCAACGATGTAGAGAAATTGCACTGGGGCCCCGCCATTCGCAACTACCTACATATCACATATCCACATACTTGTAAGTTGTAATTTAATCACACATTTTTCTCAAATTAATCGTACTTTTCCACATTCGGTCAAATCATCATAACCTCAAACTTGAAAATGTTACTGTTCCTTTGATTAAAAATCTCATACATTTTAACGTTTTCACCTTCAGTTATTCACTCAAACCACATTTTATTCTAGACGGCTAATTAGATATACTTAAAATTATGAAAATTCTATGTTACATGTATGAAATGATGCATTTCCTAAATTTTCATTAACATATGGTGATTGGAAATGCAATGCTTACCTCCATAACGATGCGTCCAAGCGGCTGTCCGTCAGCAGTCATATCAAAAAATACACGGGGAAGACCCATTTTGCCCTTATTACTTTTACTGCTATTACTTGCGAAACGAACACCAAGAAATCCTATTTGAGACTGAAATTCAAAATGAAGCTGCCCGACTTCGATTCCGGTTTGTAGAAAATTCGATTTTTTTGCCAAGATGGCGAGCGGTCGTTGCTGGCGGCAGCAGCCTCGTAACAGTGTTGCTGTTGCACCGAAAAGCGCCATTTTCACTCGATAACAACACGTGCGAATAGATAAGACCGATTAATGTTTGAGCACACTCAAATTCCAGAACACACCCAAGAAGAGACTTGCAGCTGGTCTATCTACTGGACAGTGGAAAAAAGATCAGCTATTTTATTTACCGTTTGCCGGTCAAGATTAGTGTTACCTAATCATTTTTCTTAGTGATGGAAAATTTGTTATCGCTTTTGAGCAAGGCAGCGTTCTTGAATATACAGGGTTGATATTCCTTTGCCTAGGGATACTAAACAAAGAAATGAATTAATGTATCACAAATAATTATACATTAATTTAGATTTACAAAATAGAATAATAGTGAATTTAGAAATTATAGTAACACTATGTTCACATATAATATTTTACATTGAAATATTAACTTCAGTATTAAAATAAAAAGTAATTGTATTTTGCCGCTTCTTATGTTTATGTAGATGACGGAAACCTAATCTTAAAAACTGCTGTATACAGAGTTACTTACACTCTAAGCAACTCTGAGGGTTGACAATTTAAAATTTTTATTAAACTTTTTTCTTACCAGTGACATTCCACAGACTTGGCAGCATCGTTGCCCATACTGGACATCAAAGGATGCATTTGCTTTGTTGAAGAAAACACCAATTTGACAATCGAGTATATATTTTGTAAGAAAAATAAAATATTGAATTTTTCAAAACTATAAAAGAAATCAAGTTTGTCAACAAAAGCACATAAATCTTTCTAAAGATATAAATTACAAGTTCAAAACTAAAATTAAGGTATGATATCAGGATATGTTGACCTTCAAAAGCATTTCAGTCATATCGTAAATAACAATCGCTTTAATGATTGTCTAAATGCAACATAAGACAAATTGAAAAATTTTGATTTTTATGTAGAATGCCCATGGGAGCAGAGCCTGTTTATCAACCGACAACCGTCTCGGTCTCCTACGAACCACGACCAGGAAGAAACAATGTCCGTTTACTACCATTTAAAATACTGAGGAATTCGCGATTTCAGGTATTGATGAAAGGTTCTTTTGTTTTTATTATTACCAGAGTGTTATTAAGCTTGATTTAATTTACTTACTGGTATTTAAAGTGGAAATTTAAATGCCTTTCAATACAAAATAATCAACAATAGTTTTGCAGGATAAACTATTTTTGGTTTATTTGTTTTTCGGATCCTCCTAAATTTATGCTTTTAATAAGCAAAATATTTTTGAACATACACTTACTTATGTATGTTTGTATATGCATACATAAATTGTTTAAAAGTGCTTGTGCAAACGCTCAAACGATAGACTGAATTGTTTACGCATTCTGCTGTATAAATGTTCATACTTATGTATACGTATGTACATACTATATACATATATGTATGTTTATATCATATACATATATATGTATGTCGTGAAAAGGAATGCACCCATGCAGTGTTTAATATGCTATGTTAAAAATGCATTTAATGCTAAACTATTTTATAAATAAAGCTTTATTTTCTTTGCCTTTTATTCTTTATTCTAATTACGACTACTTCCAGCTATTTCTGCTGATCTTTGGACTGTTGTCTATTGCAACTGGTGTAGCAATATTTTCTAGCGCTCTAGCAAGCATGCCCAGTAATTTATTTTACAATAAGCATACCGAAGATCTGCCCGACAACGATATTGTGGTGACCTGTTCAGAAATTCCAACTGGAATTGTGGTTCTGGTTGTATTTTTTATAGTAACCGGTGTGGTATGCATTGGTAAGTTGCACAATTTTTATTCTTTTCATTTTACGGTAGCTCTTAACTTGTTCAAATGTTGCATACTTTCAGGAGTCTATGCATCGGTTGTTGATTGGCGACGCAATTGTGTTTGCCGTTGCCCATTATTTGATAAAAAGAAATCATTAGCCAGACAACTGCAATGCCAAAACGGAGGTGGTTGTGGCGAAGGCATAATGGCGTTAAATCCTTCGACAGATCCGCTGGTTTCACACACACAATACGCACCGGTATCAGAGCTGCCACATCGAGGCGATGAAGAAGAACGCAGAAACTTGATGCCGGACAACAAAGATTGGTGATTTTATCATTTATCGTACATAAGATGTTTTACAGAATCACAATACATATACTATTAGCATGTATATTTATAAATTTTGTTCTCTTCTAAAATTTACAGTCTCAGTAGCGCTGAAGAGTCGGACCGTATGTTGGAACCCGATCCGCGCATTGTTTTGCGGCCAATGGGTCGCTTAGATGATGCTTAAGATCGACCGGAAAGGAGGAAATTGGACAAATTGTGCAGCTGGCTGACGAAGTATGGCAGTAACTGGACTGTTGCAGTCGATATAATTGTAGAAATTCTACTCATATTTTGTGTACCCACTAAATTATTACAATTTTAATTATGTTAAGCTAGTTAGAGCGGTGTGTTATGTAATTAACACTTGTTTTGAATATTTCAAATGCTTTAAATAATATATTAAGTGAGATTTTTTTCATTTCTGTTGATCTTAAGCATCCAGGATGTAATAAATTTTCACAGAACAAGATTTTTTAGCTCTCAATTGTGTAATAAATTAAATTTTCCATTGGCTTATTTAGCAAAAGAATTGAAATAATCTCGTAGTCGTAAGCTACTATTTATTGCTTAGACAAAGTTCAGCAATTTGTTGATCCACGCACACACAAAAACACATTAATTCGTGTAAAATGAAAATGATAAAAAATTTAAATAAAAAAAAAAAAATGTAACTACAAATAAGTAACTCTAAATTATTAGTATTTTTGGAAAATGTCCGTTCACATATTCATAAGTATTTATAAATAAAGCACTTAAGCAGTACACGAAAACGAAGCTCGAACCATGTGGAACTGTTTATCTCGTGCAAATAATATTTTACTCTAAACGTATTTGTTGTAATTCAATTACGTACATAATTTGCTTTCATAATCAATAAAATAACGTAAATACTTATTTTTTAAATCAAATAACGGAATAGTTTGTCATTTACTTAAGCAAAATTATCGATTATCCAGGTGAGCTTGTGATAACGGTCACCACAACAGCTTTTAGGCTTGTTTGCAGTTATACAAATACCCGAAGTGTCGCTATGAGCCACAATGCTTATTCAGCGACAAACTAACCCGAAAAAGTAGGGCCCAAATAATCTGGATTTATATCTTTGGATAGTATTTACCCTAATATTATTCAACAGAAGGGTCTACGTAACTGGAACGGACCTGGAATTTATCCGGCCAAGGACTATCAATTCTGCCGCTGAACAACAACAGGAATTATTTATGCTGTTATAAGTACCAACAATAATCCTTCTTTTAAAATAAAATAACAACAATAACCAAATGAAGCACATTTCACTTCGATTTCGATAAAACCGATTAATTCAAAAATCGATTATCTCCAAACTTTACGCCACGCTTTGAAAATAAAGTGTTGAAATATTTTCCGTTAGCAAACCTTTGCAACCTTTTATTTTATTATATATATATATATTTGAAAATTCATTAAATATTTATTAATGTGTATATGCGTCTAATCCTTAGCCAGAGGAGTATTCGCATAACGGGTTGTGTTTAAGTGTAAAGTTATTCTCGCGAAGATGGGACAAAGTGTGTAAACGTTATATAAATATTTTTAAGTTCACATATAACCACAACACGCAAAAAACACTTATTACACCAATGCTACACGATAAATGCATTTTTAGTCTTCCATTGGTTCCTCCTCTTCCTCTTGCTCATTCTGTTCAGTTGTATCTTTTTCTTCTTTTGCGGTTTCAGCTTTGTTAACCTCATTTTTATTCTTGACTTCATTGGACTTCTCAGCATCTTTGCCTGAATCCTTTGATTTCTCTTTTTCCTTATTCTTCTCCTTCTCCTTATCTTTATCTTTATCCTTTTCCTTCTCCTTCTCCTTATCTTTGCTAGACTTGGTACTTTCTTTAGTTTTGTCCTTCTCTTTATCTTTATCTTTATCCTTATCAGCATCCTTATCGCGTGCGCTAAACAAATTGCGCATTTGAAATATTAGCAATAATAAAAACAACGGTTAACGGTATATTTTACCTGTCAGACTTGTGATCCTTGTCCTTCTCACGACTGAAGTATGGCGCTACACGGCTGTAAATGAGCGAAAGTGTGCTGTGTTGATCCCGATACTTACGCTGGAAACAAAAAGGCATTAAAGGGGTGTCCACTTTTATAACTGTAATGTCAATCTACTTACATTCAGCGCGAATAGGTCTTGATCTGCATCGGACAGTTTACGTGTTAAGCTTTTAATTTCCGATTGCAAGTCTTTGACTTTGGTGCTTGACTTGGAATGATCGCGCTGCAAATCGGTATGTTGCTTTCTGAGATCGTTATATAATTTCTCCAAATCGCCATAGTTCTTTTCGGTGCGTTTGATCTGCTCCAATAGCTTGCCAACGTGTATGACAATGCCATTATAGTTGACTAGACCTGTGCAGCGAGCAAAAATAATTATTTTCTCAATATTTACGCAGAATTTTAATATTGACTGTTATGTAATTACCATCATTATCATTCGTGTCGTTATTGGAGGCGATGGCTCTCTCCTCACCGCTAAACTCATTCTCTTTCGGTATGTAGATACAGTTGCCCTGCGCAATTTTCCGCAACTCCTCACTGGGTATATCGTCAGCATCCTCAATTTTGGGTGGCGCTTCGGTGGATTCCTCCTTGTCGGTTAGTTTTCTAAAAGTAGCAAATTAATTGATTAATTTACTTTTAAACTAAATGTTGGAGAAAAAAAAAATTACCGGTAATAAAATGCTTGACGTATAGAAAGCTTTCCAAGCACACGACGTATTTGGCCACGCGACAAATTCAAACCCAACACCGTGAATAAATCCTCCAAATCTTTTTCAAAGACATAACCACAATGTGTGGTGTCGAAGTAGATGAAGGACAGCAAAAGCTGTGGCTTCACGACAATCATTTTTTTGTCCGAAACATGTTCACGCTCCTTTTCTTTTTCCTTGCCGTTGACGGCCGCCGACTTGTGCTTACGTTCGCCCTCAGCGTCATCGGCGGCAATACTACGTTTCGAAGCTCTACGTTCGGATATGGATTTGCCGTTGCCGCCTTCAGTGTTGGATTTAGCATCGGCAGAGACTTTGGACTCTTCGTCGACTTCCATGGTTTGAGCATCGTCCGTTTTATTGCCACCATTAGCGGTCTCTTCGTGCTTGTCTTTGGCGCCATCTGCAGACTCATTGTTTTCCTCTTTGTGTAGATACATCTCTTTGTAAATGTTGAAACCGAAATCACGCATTAACATTTCGTTAAACAACTCAGCGAAAATGGACACCTGGATATATAAGAAATAAAAGATTTAGGTTATGTTAAGTGCAAGTGTCAAAAATTGATGGTAGATGGGCATAGGCGTTGATAAAACAAAGTTGATACAAAAAAATATTAAATATATAGTTTTTCAGTTCTCTTTATTAATTTATTTCACTATTACTTGTCTCGTACTAACCTCAAAGAAGCGCTCTTTGGTATCTGCTGGACCATAATCCAACAACACTGATAAAGACATCATTGAGCAATCGAATTTACCACCTTTAACGGTTTTATTGGGATGTACAATAATATGTTCTTTAGTCGGCAATTTATAACGGCGAATTAACTGATTTTTCTCCTTTTCGTTCAATTCTTTGGGAGTTTCCTGTGTATTATAGCAAGGCAAATTAGGTTTGTTTGACAAACAAAGAAATTAAAATAAAAAAGAATATAATAATAATAACAAAATATAATAATAATAATAAAATATAATAATAATAAAAAATATAAAATATATAATAAAAAGTAGCATATTACAAAAGCAATAAAAAATAACTAAACTAAATAACAAAAAAAAAAAATAAATAAACAAATAAAAATTCTAACCACAAAAAAAAATTTAAATTAATGGAAGAAAAATTAAAAAATATTTATAATAATATAATAAAAACAATATATTATATCAGAACAAAAAAAAAATTATAATAAAAAATAAAAACAAAATAATAATGACAAAACAAAGAAAAAAAAAAAATTTAAAATTAAAACATAAAACCGCAAAATTTAAAAAAAAAAAAATATATATGCATTGCTACCTCCGGGTTCTTGCTCGAGTCATATTCATCCAATATGACTATGTCACTCATATCCACATCAATAACATCGTTCCACTCCTCTTGCTCTTCATTATCTTCATCCTTTGGCTTATCGTTTTCCTCTTCTTTCTGTTCGACTACTTCAGTTTTGGTTTCGGCTTTCTTAGCGCTAGTCTCAACCTTTTTAACAGGCGTTGGTTGCGCTTTGGCGGGCTCAGTCTTCGGCGCTGTTTTCTTTCCAGCCTTGTCCTCGGACTTTTCTGTGTTCAAAGCCTTAGCCAAACGTGCCATAACTATATTACGAGCACCTATTGAAGAGAAAAAATATTTAAAAACATAAAATAATTAAAAAAAAAATTCTTAGTAAAGCACCTTTTGGTGATAGATTACGTGCGGCTAACTCATCGCGTATGTCCTGCACCTTCATCGACTTCAAGTCCAATTTGGAATAATGTGTAGCTTCCGGTAGGTCATTCTGAAATCAGCGACAGTCATTAAAATGAAATGCGCACGAAGCTTTCAACAGTATTTTGTTGCTTGTTTTCAATTATTCATACTCAATTTTTAGCTAGTATAAGTATTGTTAACGATACACATATAAATATGTACAACTGGGCCTGGTCACGAGGTGTGTAGATTTTTACCGATTGCAGACCAACTTTGCTGCTACTATTGATACATTTGCTTTTTAATTTAAATATATTCAAAGGGATATGAATATGAATTTCAAAATTTGAACAGAATCTGCGCATAAGCTGCGTGCGTGCTAACTAAACGGAACGGTACGCTTTGAAAGTCGGTCGTTAGGCTTAAATGCTATGCTGTTTTAGCAGGCGCAGTTGCGTGCGCATGCGTTACAACGTGTGCCATTGCTGCGGGCATTACATAAACGGCACGCCTTTACAAGGATTTACAAAACGACATGCATATATATGTATATGTAATGTAAAACTTTGTCCTTTTTTTCGGTGTTGTTAAAACGACAAAGCGTTTGTATCTAAACTAGGCGCTGCGGTTGGATAACAATTCGTTTTATGCTCGCTTTATAGGAAAGTGAGCATAGGAAAGCGTAACCGAATCGTACGTAAAACGAAATCGACGAAACAGAAAAAAAATGTGGTTCAGTACTTCTACAACGGCATACATACAAAACATACTAAAGAATCAAGAAAAAAAAAACGTATTTATGTTAATAACTTATAATTAGCATTTGCATGTGTGCCTTTAGATCATCACTGTTGTCGCCAGCAACGCTTATTTCTACCTCCTCTATAGTAATAACTTCCACCGTGGTGTCCGCAGCAGCAGCAGCAGCAGCCTCGTCGTTTCCGTTCGATGTGACAGTTGTGGCTTCTGCATCGTTTTCATTATTTGCTGTGTTGTCGGCAGCTTCCAAAGACTTGTCCGCATCTTCCGTTGTAGTGTCGTCTGCATTTGCAGCATCAGCGGCAGCATCGTCACCATCACCGTTTGGCGAGGCTTCTTCAGCTAAATCAGCAGTGGCATTATTGTTGGTGGCTGTTTTTGCAGTGGCACTTCTACGCGCGATTACATTCTCCACGGCGTTCTTGTAGACTTGATTGAGCTCTTGCCATTGCGCAGTATTCGGCATGCACGAATGCACATCGGGCAAGTACATAACAACAGTTTCAATACGCGGTGGTGCGTCCTTCTTCTTGTGATCTTGACGATGATAGTGAAGCTCCACAAAGCGATACCTATGCAAACAATTTCGAACAAGAGAAACCCCAAGCGATTACATCGATTATGGATCATCGATTTTCAAGCGCCGTTGCGACATTTGACCACATCGCATGCAGCCCCCGTCATATTGGTAGAAGTTGCAGCAGCAGCAACAGCAGCGGCATCATTGACGAGTTGCGGTTGGTGTGTGGAGTGTTTTTGTTAAGTTACGTTTCACCAGCAGGCACGTCGTTTCGTTTGTGGGTGTTGAGTTTAGCACATCGAACAACAATGAGAAAAAGTAACAAAATATTAGAGAAGGAACGCAGTTGCAATTAGCCACCATCGGTTCCAGTTACAGCCAGCCAAGCCGCGTGCATTCAAATTGTTGATTTTTATATTTCGTTGTACCAGTAGTTGATGTGTTGAAGATTCGTTTCGGCCGTTCCGTTGGGTTGTTGTGGTGTGTGTCCGTCCCGAATGCAGTTTGTGAATTTGTTTTTTTGATAATTTTTATTGTTATTGTATATAATGAGTGCAATCACCAGTGAAATGGTGAAGCAAAGCAGACGCATTTACGAAACATGGAAAAGAAAGAAAAAAATCATAAGGAATGTGGAAAATTTTTATGTGCTCGATTTGATTTTTTTTGTTTTGAAGTTATTTAATTTTTTGTTTGTTTTTTTAATGAGAGAGGGGAAACGTGGTTTACAATCACAATAGATATATATTGTCGTTAGGTAATAAATTTTGTATTCGTTGCATAAAATTTTGTGCACCTTGCTGTAAAGAATTATACTTCGTTAATAATAAATACAATGAAAATACTTTTTCAATTCAATAATTCATAACATACGGTTAATTAGAGTCGTGTATGCCTTCTTAATGCACGAAATTGCATACATTTGAAAACTAAAGTAGGCAAACTTACATAACCTAAACTTTTCAGCACAATTATTTTGTTTACCAGTATTTTATGTGTAGATAGTAGACACCTAAACACCTATAAATACTATTTAACTGAATATGAGTACGCGTAGGTTATTTTTATACTGAAAAGTGTGTTTTATAATATGCGGTCGCTTAATTATATGGGAATGAACTTTGGTTTCAGAAATTTTGCTATTTCATTTTTTAAGCAAAAAAAAAAAAAAATAAAAATAAAATAAAAAATACACTACTTACTAAAATATATATCATAAGAGATATTGAATATACATATATATTGAATATGCTTTTAATACCAACTATGCAATATATAATTTTATACCAACTGATCAAATTTCACCCGGACTGGTTCATTTAACCGAAACGAAAAAAGAATTATGTTCGCATGAAGTTTGATGTTGTTGTTGCAGCAAGTGTCGAGGGAACGGTTTAAGTTTCATCTTTTTAAGTGATTAGCTCGAAATAGTCTCTCAAATTTTGAGATATCGATTTGAAATTTTGAACACGTTCCTTTCTGCCCAAGAAGCCGCTCATTTGTCGGAACTGCCTATATCGGACTACTTTAGCATATATGTAGCTGCTATACAAACTGATCTTTCCAAAATCAAGTTCTTATATGGAAAACTTTTATATTTGGCAAAATATCTTCGCGAAATTTGGCATATTTTATTGTCCAAAACAACTCTACCATCTCCAAAGAAATTGTTCAGATCGGACCACAATAGAATATAGTTGTCATATAAACTAATCGCTCAAAATCCAGTTCTTCTATGGAAAATTTTTATATTGACCAAGATATCTTCACGAAATTTGGCACTTTTGACCAATCAAAATAAAATTCTCATATGGAATCATTTGTAATTGTGAAGAGTATTATAACTTTGATGCAACCGAAGTTAAGGTTTTACCTTTTTGTTTTTTTGTCAGTCCGGGTCAAATTTGATCAGACAGTAATTAAGTAACTATACCTCACTCTATTCTTCTTGAACCAATAGTATTTTGCTGGATAAAGTACTTTGCAAATTGCTGATTTTCTCTATCAAGCCTCTAATTTAACCCCAAATATTTGTCAAGCAATAAAAATTGAGACTTGGAATATTTTGAAATAACCTATAAAACCTATTTTCAATACTTTATATTCAACTGCATATGTCCATAACGGTTCGAATAAATTTGTATTTGAAATTTGCTACTTTTTCAAAACATCATTATGAGATAGTTTCATAAGTGTTGCCTATTAGAATATTATTTATTAAACTATTTAATCAATGATTAATAACTGAGTTATAAAAAAAAAAAACACTATTCTCACCCCATAATCAAAATAATATTTGCTTTTCGGAACCCTACCTTCAACTACAATCCTATACACATACATATAACTCTTCTTATGGCGTACTTTCTTAATAAAATTCGTAATATCGCCCTAAAAATACCAGAAAATACATACCATTGTGTGCATTGTGACAGATCGATGCCAGTTAAAGCTTTGCAAGTGCGTATAGCTGTACGTATCAATACGGCCGGATCCTTATCAGGATTTTCACCATCAAGCGAGGGGCTCCATGGACCACCAATTGCCATGGGCTCATTTCGTCCCCTAGTACCTACGAGGAAACTAATTAGACGTGAAGGATGCACCGTGTTCTGCTCGTTGTCGTTATCGTCGTCTTCAAAGCATTTTTGATAAAGGTCGGCTATGGGTGGGCATGCCATAAGCATAACCTTAGCAGAATATAAATAATCTGCATCTGATGGCTCTAGTACATCGTTGTTTTGCTCGAATGGCGAATCCACAATGCGATGCATTATATGAAACTGACATGGGCGGCGTAGTGAGAAAGCATTTTCAGGTGTGAAAACTTTAGGCCACAAAATGTTAGCATGAAAGAAGTCCGATGGAATGTACAATGTTGAGTAACGTTGACGTAATTCTTGCAAATCAGCTGAATTACTGGAAATTTTCAAATTAATATGTATCAAAATATATTTTCTAGTAAATGTTTTTTTTTTTTTTTGTTAACTTACTAGGCTAATATGTTTTTGGGTATTTGCACCATATAGCGTCGAATAGCACGAGTACGACGTCCCTTCGCTGGTGGACGATGTGGACTGCGTTCAACACGATCCCCACGCTCTCTATCACGTTCGCGTTCACGTTCCCTTTCCTTTTCTCGCTCCTTTTCACGTTCACGCTCCCGTTCACGATCTCTACGTTCCAAAGCGTGATCAGGCTTGCCTTCAGGACGACCACGTTCTCTTTCGCGTTCATGTTCACGGTCTCTTTCATGGCCTCGTCCCATACCAGACATGGTGCGTTCACGACTTCGTTCATTATCTTCACGACGACGCTTCCGCTCTCTTTCCAACTGCTTTAAGAAAAAAGTATATTTTTAATTTAAATATATATTTTTTGTCAAAATGTGTTTACTTACATCATCACTATCACGGGAGCGAATATTGCGTTCACGTTCGCGGCGGTCTCGATCTCTGTCATTTCTTCGTTCACCACGCATAGGTGAGGAGTGGCGCGGTGAGCCATGTCGTTGTAGCTGCATTTGCGCCAGTTGGTATTCATTCGGTGGCGGTACGGCGTTATAACCACTTCCACTTCTACCGCCGCCGCCGCTGCCCATTAAAGATGGCAATTGCTGAGTTTGGTGCGACATATTGCCACTTTAGAAAAAACAGTAAACATACATATATAAATTTTATTTTTTATTGTAATTATATATAAATTAAAATAAATTAATAGCTTACCCCATTAGTTGTATCAGCGTTGCATTCCACTTAAATTGTCCCGTTGTAGAATAGGAGGCTTCAAACAATACGCGATCGCCCAATTTAGGAATGGCTCCCTTACAAGCATTGCGGTAGAAAAAGACTTCATCGTTGATAAGTCCGCAATCATTATTGATTTTTGTTACGGTGCCTATAGAATTGGTCATCGTTTGTCCACCAGTATTTGGTTGCTGAAAAGCAACTGGGTTCAAAGATGTCGACCGCTGCTGTGGGTAAGCTACAGAGGGTGTACCGCCACCACCTTGCGAAAAAATGGCCGAATGTCCAAAAGCCGACTGGGAAGGAGCATGTTGTTGCTGCATAAACATTCCGCTTTGATTATTTCCGCTCTGATAAAAACCGCCTTTTCGCTGCCAAGGCTGATTTTGTTGGCCACCATAAGACATTATTATCTTTTTTTAAAACAATTCTATTAGCAGAAAATTAATTTTTTTCGTTAGAATTACACGCTTATACACTTTTCTTGCTATGCCGATAATTGCAGTTGTCAAACTTGACAGGGTGGTTTTTAACACAACGCAGTATTGCATTTGGATGGTAGTGTTTATATTAAGGATGTTCACGCTTTTGTTGTTGATTTGCTGATTAATTTTTTCGGAGATTGTACTATTATTTTCGATAATAACGCATACCAAAACAATTATAAATGTTGCTATATGTCCGATGTTGTTGATTTCCACAAAAAACAGCTTCTTGGGGAGCTTTATATATTTTTTTAGGATTTCCGATTTTTTTTTGTGTTACAAACATTAGGACAAAATTCATATATTCAGGGTTTAAAGGGGGAAAAATTGCGTACTTCGAAAGATATCGAGCAATATTTTTCATTAACTATTCTCTGAACGGTGTGTTATGGATACTTAGTATATTCATAATATCGTTAAATCAGGTCTTACCGGGGCGAAAATTATTTGCACTAGTTTTTTCAAAACTGAGTAACTTTAAGCAACATGGCAATCAAAAACTCGTTCCTATGGAAAGAGAATAAAATTTAATAAAAATTATCTGTTTTGAAAATTGAAATAAAAAAAATTGTAAACCAAAAATATCAGTCGAAATACAAAATTTTCTAGTTATGAGCGGGACAAACGGAAATAATCGCACCGATGTTATCGGACGTCCGGTTGTCACTAGTAGGTACCCTTGTAATTCCTGTGTATATACTTAAATTTTAAATTGCAATGTCTCTTAGCCGAAAATCAAGCCAACAGTGCTATCGAGAAAGTTGCCTCTGTGACTTCGTTTATTTTATTTTTAATCTTTTTCCCGATTTCAATATTTGCATGTCTGGTTGTAATGTTGGAGTTCCAACGTGCAGTTGTGTTTCGGTTGGGGCGATTAAGGTAAACCACTGCTAACAATTATTTCAAATATACGCTTACATACATATAGCTTTAAACTATTTGTAAATATTTAGAAAGGGTGGTCCGCGCGGTCCAGGCATTTTTTTCATTTTACCTTGCATTGATAGCATCGTCAGTGTTGATTTGCGTACGGTTTCAATTGATGTGGCGCCGCAAGAAGTACTCACAAGAGATTCAGTCACAGTTACACTCGACGCTGTCATCTACTACCGCATAGATGATCCTCTACGAGCAGTCATTCAAGTTGCTAATGTTATGTCATCGACAATGTTGTTAGCTCAGACCACGCTGCGTAATGTGGCAGGCACAAAAATGCTCATGGAGCTATTGGCCGATAAAGAGTCCATTTCCAAGTCTATTGAGGATATTTTAGATGTAGCAACCGATCCTTGGGGAGTCAAGGTGGAACTTGTCGAAATGTAACTAAACTGCGTAACTGTATGCATAGAGAAGTAGTTAACATCACTCCTTCTGATTTTAGCAAAGATGTTCGCCTGCCTTTTTCGCTGCAACGCGCTATGGCCGCTGAAGCAGAAGCCACACGTGAGGCCAAAGCGAAAATTGTTGCTGCAGAAGGTGAATACAAAGCGTCGACTGCGCTGAAGCAAGCTTCGGATATAATCGGAATGAATCCAATTGCATTACAGGTATTTCTGCTTGAATTTTTTTCTAGATGATATTGTAATATTTATTTTTCAGTTGCGGTACTTGCAAACGATGAACACAATATCGGCGGAACGCAATTCAACAATTATATTTCCGTTTCCGATTGAGCTGATGGATATTTAGGGTTTTTTTATTAGGATTGTGGAAGGAAGTGTTTTTATTTATGTGCATGGAATAAATTAATATGTGTGTATGTTAAGCTTATCTGTGATAGGAGGAAAGGAGGGCATGAAACTTTAACCTCCTGCAAGAATTACTCGACAATGGAACTTTTAGCTAATGATACCTGCGCCCGGTCGATCGAAGATATCCTCTCCTCAATTAGTAAATCACCATTAGAGACCAAACAGGAATGAAGATCTGAAAATCTTGAATCCTCTGATGTGAATAAACTGTGTCAACAGTAAAGTGGTTATTCATCTTGATGAAATATAATGTCCACTTTGAATTATAATTTGATGATAATTTTTGCCGTATTTAAAGAAGTGAGCGAATTGTATAAATTATTTCACCGAGGTTCTTTAATTATCTGTTACCCATACTAAAAATTCCATGGAGGCTGGGAATTCGAAATATTGGTACCACTATTAACAAATCATCCGGGAAGTCACCGGAACCGCCTCCTGGAAGTATCATGAGGTCGACCAGACTTCGGACGCAACTAACTTCCGACAAGTACTGAGCCCTATTCACAGTGGAGCCATTAAGACCTTCAACGACTCCCTTTTAGTGAATGGCGTACTTAGGGCCAAACCACCACCCATTGCAAACGAAGAGCTCGAGTTGCCGTGAAAAACGAGAGTGACCCTTGCGCAGCTTCGTTCTGAATACTGTAGCAAGTTAAACTCCTACTTATCCAGAATAAACCATAACATATCTGATATATGTTCAGCGTGCAATGAGTCCCCCTTTCTCCCTTTGGTCCGACGTCGACGACACGCGTTACAAACAACAACGCATGATCGAAAGTGCTAGTGCCAATTAGCTGATTTTCCATGCTGCTTTACTGCAAAGGCTAACATTTCCTAGTTACTTACAAAACCAAAAGCAAACAAAGGATTACAAACTTAAAATTTTATGTCGACGACTTCAAAGTTCCGACTGTGAATAATACGAAATAGGTATTCGATATTAACCCCTAGCGATTATGATCAAATGATTTGTTCTTAAGGCCAAGTAAAATACAAATGAAGAAGTACGAAATCTTTGAAATTCGCACTTCGATGACTGTCAAATGCTTCTTAACTTCTTGTTCAGGGTAAGGTCGTAAGAACTTTCTTCAAACAATGTTTCTTCTTTTTCTCACCATAGCCACCATCTATTGAGAGCGAACATCCCGAAGCCAGAGTAATCCTTGCCAATTACATTGCGGATAGAGTAAAGGGTTCAGATCCTATCAATTCAGACCAGAACATATCACAGCAGATGAATTTAAACCCTAAACCTTCATATCTGAAAATCTTTCCATTACGGATCGAACCCTTCAAAACAGTTTGTTGAAAGGGCTATCGATGTAGTGAAGAACTAAGAAACGTATTATATATTTTTTATCTTCGAAAAGTTTTTAAAAATTTTAAAATTCAGACAAATAGATAGGTTATGTGTTGACTATATGTCACCACATCTTCTTCTTCTTTATTGGCGGGGACACCGCTTACGCGGTTCTAACCGAGTTTATGACAGCGCTCCAGTTGTTTCTTCTTTTCTCAATTTGACGCCAATTCGAGATGCCAAGTACAGTCAGGTCTTTCTCCACCGGATCTCTCCAAAGAAGTGCAGGGCTTCCTCTTCCTCTGCTTCCTCCAGCGGGTACTACGTCGAATACTTTCACAGCTGGAGTATTTTCATCCATTCGGATGACATGACCTAGCCTGCGTAGACGCTGTTTCTTAATTCACTGCATATGTCAATGTCTTGGTATATCTCGTACAGATCATCGTTTCATCGAATGCTATATTCGCCGTAGCCAATGCGCAAAAATTCTTAAATTTAAACCTTTATTTCTCCTTTTCGTGCTGTCAAATCAGCTTTGAATCGACGAAGAGATGGTATGTGTCGATCTTTCTTTTGGCTCATGGTCAATATCTGGTCAGTTCTTGATTTTCCAGGCCGAAAGCCACACTAATGAAGTCCAAACAGTTTGTGGCTTTAATCTTTCACACAGTACACTCGATAGAACCTTATATGCGATGTTCTCATCCGGCAATCCATCGACCTCTGCCGCTTTGTTGTTCATCAGATGGGTAATTTCAAATCGAATTTCTGCATGGTCAGGCAATTGAATGTCCGCTCCATAGTCATCTATTGGAAGAATGGACAAGAGTATGCTCCGGCTTGTCCACCTCTTCGTACTATCACATTTGGGTTTCTCTATTTTTTGTCTCGCTTCCCTCTTGAACTCTCGGTATCTATCCCATCCCGCGATATACCATAAAATGTAAACAGAGAACCCTATATATTTAAGAAACTGAAAGAAAAAGTGTATAAAATAAAAAGTCAATTGGAATAAAATTAAAGTCTTTCAGAATTCACATTTATTTTAATTTGTTTCGCAAAATTTTCAGTCAACAAAATATGACTCGCCAGCGAAGAGAAGTCAAATATTTTGCAACAAGTGAGATTGCACACACAAAAATATCATATAATTGAGGTTGCGAAATATTTTCAGGCGAAAACAATCCACCCAGCGGCATCGAACAGGCCGTTGTCTTCATAAGCCACATATTGATTATACTAACGTTTCCGCTCTCGATCTTTCTGTCTCTGATCGTCTTATCCGAATATCAAAGGGCCGTCATATTTAGATGTGGACGTTTGAAGTATTGCTAATCCTTATTTTTTCGTATGTTATTATTAGAGACTTTATTACTTCGTTGCAGACGTGGTGGAGCACGTGGTCCGGGTCTAGTCTTCAGAATACCATGTGTAGACTTTTGTGTTAAAGTTGATTTGCGAACGACGTCATACCATGTGCCAGCACAAGAAATTCTCACGAAAGATCATGTGACAATCAGCTTGGACGCTGCGGTTTACTATCGCATATTCGACCCCTTACTGGCGGTAATACAAGTGGAGAATGTGCATTTAGCCACCAGCATGTTGGCGCAGGCGACACTGCGAAATGTAGCCGGACAGAAGCACGTTCTGGAATTGATGTCCGAAAAGGATGCGGTCTCAATGGCCATGGCGGCGTTACTGAAAAGCGCAACAGCACCGTGGGGTGTATTAGTTGAGCGTGTTGAAATGTGAGTTTTTTAGTTTCACCAAAAATAAACCGTTAGTGACGAAATGGTAATTTTCAGCAAAGACGTACGCCTGCCACTTCAATTGCAGCGTGCTATGGCCGCTGAAGCGGAAGCTATACGCGAAGCAAAAGCGAAGGTGGTTTCAGCCGAGGGTGAATTGAGCGCCTCGAAATCTTTGAAGGCCGCATCCGATGTTATAGCAGCAAATCCTGTAGCGCTGCAAGTCGGTATCTATATAACGGTATATGAATAGTTTTAACTTCAAATTTTCAATCATCTTGATTTTAGCTACGCTATTTGCAAACCCTGAGTCTTATTTCCGGTGATCAGAATAAAAATATCATATTTCCATTCCCCGTGAATTTGATAAGACAACTAATGATGGGCAAGTGCGCTGAACCTAGTCAGGAAAGCTCATCAAAGAAAAGAGCTTCAAGTAATCTAAAGGACGAGTTAGGTAGATGTCTTGGGCCGTTTTTTCAGTGTCTGATTAGCAGCCATCAACAGTTAAGTTCTGGTTAACTTAACCAAGACTCATTCTTTCGGTGCTACGCAGACATTGAGAAAGCGACGCTTACTATGTAAAAACATTTTTAAAGACATTAATTTATTTAATATTAATAATTAGAAATTAATCGAGAGGTGGACGAAGCATTAGAGGAAGCATATAGAGTTTTGGACGGCAAAATTGTAAAATTATCACAAGAAAGCTAAAAGGAATATAAAAATTCGTGCGAGTATTTTAATCTACCCCGTTTGAAAAACGACGGCTTGATAAAATCTGTCGTAATTTAAATTATACGTAATATGGTTGTTATCTGGCTAAATGTACAATAAATATAATCGTATTATTTGAAAAAGTCACCGAATTTGATAACAAAAATTTAATTTTTTAAAATATATATTTTCAATAGTTTTTATAAAATTGGTTTTTAAAAAGATCGATGCATACCATCTGATCAAATTTGACCCGGACTGAGTCCATCTTTAATTGGATTAACGCATATAATTTAATGATATGATTAAGGATGCAGGATGGCCTTAGGTACCGTTTTTTCTCCATTCAGACTCTGCAGCTCGAATTATTTTTTCCAGGAGTAGTTGAAGTCGCACGATAGTCGCCTTGACTGAAACTCGTTCGGAATTGACGAAGAGGTTAAGTGTGTGGATCCTCTTTTTACAGATTTTTTAATTTGGCGCATGGTGAATATCTGGTAAGTGGTTAATTTTCCAGGCCGAAAGCCACACTGATAATATCCAATCAGTTTGTTGACGGTGGACTTTAATCTTTCACACAGTACATTCGATAGAACCTTATATGCGATGTTGAGAAGGCTCACTTAAATTTCAATCGTCGGGTATGCTTTCGTGAGACCATATTCTACAAAGAAGCTGATGCATGCTCCTTATCAGCTCTTCGCTGCCGTATTTGAATAGCTTGGACGGCAATCCATCGGCCTCCACCGCTTTGTTATTCGTCAGACGGTAATTGCTTTTCGAACTTCTTCATGGTCGGGCAACGGAACGTCTGTTCCATAGTTATCGATTGGGGAATCGGGTTCGCCATCTCCTGGTGCTATGCTTTCACTGCCATATAGCAGGTAATCAGTACGCTCCGGTCTTGAAACCTTCTGTTAGTCGCCGCATATTTTCGAGCATTATTGGAGGATTGGATTCACATGGAAGTAACCAAAAACGATTCTATTACATATGACTCAAGCAACTCACAACTTCTGGTCTTAGACTAAGTATCTTCTCGGTAGCCAAAACACATCCGTTTGAAGGCGAGATGAAGTGAGAAGGCGAAATATCCTTCCTTTGTACCATGGTTTGGGACCTGCCACGTAAAAAAACACCCCCAATGAAAAGAACACAATAGTCTCGGATGAGATTCTCGCACAAATATTACGGCTATGTAAATTGACGTAGAGCAATACCAAAAGCTCCGTCAGGATCGAGAAGGACCTCTCAGAGGTTCGATAGCAAACGAGGTTTTAGACAATTCGACCCCCTATTGCGCGACTTCTTCAATCTACTACTGGAGACAATTATTCGATCCTCAATTTTCGACCAAATTTTGCAGATATTGGATCGTATGTAAGCAATAACGCGCCGAATATCATTTTCTCTCCTCTTCGTCAATTTCAAACAGAGAATTTCTGAAGATGTAAAATCGTCTCAACAATGCCTTGTGTATTATCATCTCACATAAAGTATAATTTTATTTATTAACGTACCCATTCAACTTCATCGCTGAACAAAATCTTCTTGTGTAAATCCGGATGTGTGGCCATCACGTTTTGGGTCCATTCACCAAACTTGCGTTGCGCTTGATGCGATCAAGCCTTAATTCTTAAACAGGCTGAATTTCGTAAGTCCGTAATCCAAGATCCTTCGCAAAATCTTCCATAAAGTAGATTGGCACAGCCCCTAATCGTTGCGCGCTGTGGTAGCTGGATTCATTCGGGCCCGCTTCAGTAGTCTGCTCCACAGCAGCAATAGCGTCTTCGGTGCGTACTAAACGGCCCTTCATGAGGATCCACTAGGGTAAACGTGGTGCAAAACCACTTCATGTTTGCTCGAAATATCGATTCTGCTGAACGATTATATCAACTGATTATATTTTACACGATGTCTCAGCGCGAATCGAACCACTCTTTTGGTAATAAATTTGCTCAATTTGCAAAAGTTGTTCCGGAGTGAGTCTATACATTATGAAATGGCAAGCCAAACTTAGTATAAATCATGTAACAGCTGTCAAAAATACATACCAATACCGAGAAAAGTATGACCTCATTGAAAACCACACGTATAAAAAACCGTTATGAGGTATATCTATAATTAAAATTTGATAAAAACTCTTAATTGGCAAAAATGGGTTGATGAGAAGTAAGTCCACACCTTCTCATAGCGCCCATATATCAAGTATAATGAGTCTCCGTCACTCTGAATGTCTTATATCGTATAAAACGATCGGAATCTTAGATATCGTAAAAAAAATATCGATACAGTTAGTATCAAAAATATATTCTACACTACAATTGCTTATGGTTTCTGAAACTAACTGATATTTAGTACCACCCTAGCTTGGACCTTCTTTTCAGCTTGTTTACATTTATTTTAAAAGGCAACATTTTGTTGAAAATATTTTTTATACATTTATATGATATAGTTTAAGCATTAGCAATGGCTGGCAATACATTTTCGAAAATTTCTATGCCCTTCAAATAGACGTCAGCCTGCAAATACTCGTCATTAGCGTGCAGTAGAATCGGCGTATTCGCCAACGGGCAGAAACACAAAGTTGGTATATTCACTTGACGCAAGTAACGACCGTCTGTGACACCGGGCAGCACTGCAGTACGCACTTTCGAACCACTGAAAATTTTTTAAATAAATTGCTAATAAATAATAAAAAGTTTGGGAACGCCTGAACATACAGTTTTTTCAACGCATTTTGCATAGCAACCCAATAAAGATTGGTTTCATCTATAACAGTGGGCGGAGTTTTTTTGTCTTGAGTTGGGAACTTGATCGTTATATCACCGCCAGCTTCTTCACACCAATCTTTGAGCTGCAATTAACAAAAAAAAAAATATTAAAAATCAATAAAAATTTTAAGCAATTATTTAGCTAACCTGCTTTTGTAGCGCCTCAAGATCTTCTTCGATACCCAAGCGTAGATCGAAAGTTGCCTCAATCACTGGCGGCACGACATTGTTCTGCAGGCCACCTTTCACTACTGTCAAATTAACGGTACTCACATTACCAAGATCTAGCGGGCGATCGCTTTTTAACTGATTTTCCGCTTTTTTCCTTAGCTCCAACATTTTACCGAGAATATAGTGGAATTTTTCAGCTGCTGTATTTTTGTGCAACAAGGATCCATGCCCGGTTGTGCCACTTATAATGAAATTAACATCTGGACATAAAGTTTATAAATTATAGTTTTATATTTATTCCAGGCTTTTGTTTTTGTACTTACACCATATAGTCTTTTGCGCATAGTATACGACATATTCATCGTTTACGTTCGCTACGCCTTCGTCTAAACAAAAACCGACATTTAATTTTCGAAAATCTTCACTGTGTACGAAACATTTCATGCCCAGAACTCCACTTATTTCTTCATCTAAAATATTTGCAAATTTAAGTTGTTCAAGCACTTTGGTCTATATTTTCTAACAAATATTTCCTGAATATCTCCATTCCAAATCGAATTATCATATAATTTTGATGCTAAAATAACAATAATCCCACAACAGATCGCTTACCCGGCACGAAAGTGACGTGTATAGTTCGTTTAAATGCCGCGCCTTTCTTTTTAAGCGCCCGTATAGCTGCCAAGTACTGCATGCCCAAACATTTTACATCCTGTGATCCACGCGCAAATATGCGTCCTTGCTCGTCTATCTCGGCAGCAAAAGGTGGATGCGTCCACTTTTCCGGATAAACCGGCACCACATCCATATGCGAATTGAGCATAATTGTTGGTAGTTCCGGTTGTTTGCCCAGCCATGTCATAATCACTACGGGCTTGGTGGGACCGCCAGGGTAGACTATTTGTACAGGTAGACCCAAATCTTTGGCTTGCTTTTTCAAAAAATCCACACACCGTGCTTTTTATTATGCAAAAAAAAGTAAGTTTTAAGTAACTTTACTTCTTAACAATATATATTACATATTTAACGTACTGTAATCTACATTTGGATGGACGCTGGGTATCCGCAAATATTCGCGAAACAATTGTATTTCCTTATTGTTCTCCCAGTCGCTCATATTTTCAACCATAAATTTGTTTCAAACAAAATTTAAGAAAAATTAATTTTAATTTTATGCCGTAATTGGTTTAATAAAAATTGTTTTTTATTAAAGTGTGCGTATTATTTTTGTTATTAACTCTTATTATGCCCAGTTGCACTTCAGGGAGACCACTTGCTGAGTAAGTACCTATAGAACTATTTGTTATCTCGCTGAACTTCTCATTATATACTATCAATGTGGAAAGCAAGGAAGTAGGTAGTATATATTTAGCAGAAATGCCTCTGATTTATCGGTTTTCGATAAATATCGATAACAATATCGATTAATAAAATGTATCGATTAATTTAAAATGTATAGATTTGGTTGAAAACCAGATATGGTTATCATTGAAACCTTAAAAATTATTTCTCCAATAAGTTCGGGGAAGGTAGATCAGAGTGACGGAATTATTTTCTCCAGCAATAGATTGAAGAAGCAGCATGAAAGGGAGTCACTTTGTCTGAAACCTCGTTTGGTATCGTACAACTCGGAGAGCTCCTTCCCGCCTTGCTGGGGTAAGGCCACACTGATAAAATCCAATACCTTCGATAGAACCTTATATGCGGGCAGAGGCCACTTAAATTCCAATTGTCGGGCATGTCTTCGTCCGATCATATTCTATAAAAACGCTGATACATGCTCCTTATCAGTTCTTCGCCGCCGTATTTGAATTGTTCGGACGGCAATCCCTCGGCCCTCGCCGCTTTGTTGTTCTTCAGACGGATAATTGCTATTCGAAATGGTTGGGCAATGGAACGTCTGCTATGATTTCACTGGCAAAGAGTATGCTCCGGTCTTGAAACCTTCTGCTAGTCGTCGCACCTTTTCCTCGAATTTAAGAGCATTATTGGAGGATGGAGTCATGTGCAGAAGCTCACGCAAGTAAGGCAAGTTCTCTGAGCGCCATTCACTTGGAAGTAACCAAGCAGTTCACGACTTCCGGTCTTAGACTAAGTACCCTCTGAGTAGCCAAAGAACATCCGTTTGAAGGCGAGCTAAACTGAAAAGGCGAACCATTCCTCTTCTGAGTTGTACGAGTTGTGGGTTTGGGGTCACCCACGTTAAAACGCCTCCAATGAAAACGAACCAACAGCCTAGGAAGATAAACCGTCCTTTTGATGAGGACCAAGCTGATCATTTTAGAAAATATATGGCATATTTTATAAGGTCTTTGACTTTTCCTTCGGGGTGTTACAAACTTCGTGGCAATCTTAATATACCCCGTTCAAGGTATAATTAGCTTTTCGATAATAAATATGTATCGATATCAGGTATATCAGGTCAGGGCTATCACTTTCGAATTGCATTTTTTTCTTAGGACGTAATGTTTAACAAATGATAAGGAATGATTTACACATACTAAGCTTAGGCTATATAACGGGTGTGTGTTATAAGCTTTCAGTCTCTTTTCTATCTATGAACCTTATCACTAACATCATATTATCGTAAACAGTAATTATACAATTAAACTTGAATCAAGTGATCGTTAAAAATGTTTATTTAGACTTAATTGAATGCACTTACTGCAAATGAATATAATACAGTTATAACCAATTTTTTATACTGTAAAAAATGCTTAGTAAAATTGTGTTACCAATAAAATTATATTTTTCATTAGGAAATTAAACACTTTGTAAAAGTATTTAACATTTAGAGGGTCAAACAAGTTTTAAAGATCTTCTCTAGGAATTTTGAGAGTTTTTGGATTCCTTTCAATACCAAAAATGTTATCCAATTTTTGATAACTGAATGAATCGGTCTCGAAATTTGTTGAAATCATTAAATAATATATTTTATCTTTTTAATAAAAAATGAGAGAAGACTTTAGAAATTCCTTCTAACAACCCAAAGTACACTTAAAGAAAAAAGGTCGACTTGCTTAATAATCCTAGAAAGCTGTAGCCACATGCAGTTTTTTAAAATTTGTTGGCTTGAGCCAAGTTAATTCGAACCTCTACTGTTAACTATTGTACTGATTAAAGTAAGCCGTAGTCCAGAAGCGAACAGCTTTGGAATTGAAGAATTGGGTTCTAACAGAAGTATTCCAGGTCAATAGTGACACGCTAGAAGCTTCGGGAGCTTGGTTGGGTAGTTCTTACGTAGCCACTCTATAATCCCAACCCGACATCGAGTGATTATTATTATCTGTTCCGGTGTATGATGATAAATTCGCTTCAAGAATCTTATGAAAATCGACTGTGTGAGTTTTTAGCCAATAGTTCATGTGACGGCATTATATTACCTTCAAAATGACAATAAGTCATCGAACAAAGCTTTAACCTAAATCGGATCATCATAACTATGCTAAATACAGCCTAAATTTAAAATTTTACATTTAATTTTAATTAAAATTTTAAATTTAATTTTAAATTTCTTGTTATATGAATTTACTTGTATATGTTTTCGCATTGTTCGAAAGAAGTAAAATCCTCTCTCGACGAACAAAAGCCAAACTCTATAAGTCACTCATAATTCCCGTCCTGCTATAGAGTGCAGAGAATTGGACGATGGCAACAACCGATGAGTCGACGTTACGAGTTTTCGAGAGAAAGGTTCTGCGAAAGATTTATGATCCTTTGCGCGTTGGCCACGGTGGATATCGTATTCGATGGAACGATGAGCTGTATGAGATATACGACGGCATTGACATAGTTCAGCGAATTAAAAGACAGCGGCTACTCTGGCTAGGTCATGTTGTTCGGATGGATGAAAACACTCCAGCTCTGAAAGTATTCGACGCAGTACCTGCCGCGGGAAGCAGAGGAAGAGGAAGACCTCCACTCCGTTGTAAGGACCTGGTTTCACTTGGAATCTCTAATTGGCGCCACGTAGCGAAAAGAAGAAATGGCTGGCGCGCTTTTGTTAACTTGTCTAAAATCGTGTAAGCGGTATCTAGGCCAGTAAAGAAGAAGAAGGTATATGTAATATATTCGCCAAATATTATTCTGTACTACTTAAACAAACTCATATACCCTCATATACCATTAACTAGAATGTTCATATTGACATATAAAATCGCTAAAACTATGAAATGGTATTGGCATAACATTGAGAACACTTGTAATCTTTTCTCTTGCTTCTGCCTCATTAGTTTCGGTTTTATCATAAATATCATATCAGTAATGTACGGCAGTATTATTGCATATAATAATGAAATTAAATGTAAATTAAAGATAGGAGACAGCTGAAGCTTATGTGGGGCATAGGAAAATATTAACCGATTTCATAAATTTATCATACCATATCGTACAATGCTACAACAAAGTGATAGGTGACATTTTACATATTATCTTAGGTATCTACTATATAAGTATCTGATATTAAATTAACCGGAGAATGTACATAAGTTATATACCCGTCCGGTGAAAATTAATCCGGACTGACCAAAAAAACTGTCAAGTATGACGTAGGTTGCATTTTATATTTCAGGTTGCATTTTATTCGAGAACAAAAACAAATTTTAATCACCTAAAATAGCTTTATTGTTTTTCAAAATATTCTTCACACTTTTGCAAGTTTTGAATCAATTTTCGAAGCACTTTCACCAACCTGATTAAAGTATCTGCAAAGCATGCCTTTCGAACGCATCATCCAACTTTTGTTGGATTCGGCTCATCTTAAACAACCATAAAGGCGACTACATTTTACTTTCGTATTCATTCGTATAAATCTATGTCCTTTAACAAAGTCATGGTGTGTTTCGAAGTATCGTTATCGTATTTCGTTAATATGTCTTACGATCAATCGACACCAGCCTTTTTTTGAGCGATTGGCAAATTGTGTAGGGTCCAACTGGAACAATATTTTGACAGCCAAATACATAAATACATAGAATGTTTGCTACTCCCACGAATGTCTATGGTTGTCTCTATCTCACGATAGGTCACATGGCGATCTCACTCTATTGGATTGCGTACAGCAACAAATCCCGAAATATAGAAGGCAACCCACGTATAAAAAAAAATCTTCATTATGGTCTTTTGAGCCAATACAAGTCACATGCAACGCTTAGGCCAATTTTCCATACACTTGTAATAAGATTATGCTTGAATGGTCTTTAGTGCCTTCGTCGGATTTTGGTTGTTGCGGTTTCGGATCATTTTTGGGTCGCCATTCGCCAGATTATTGGATAATTTCGAAGTCACGATCATAATTATCATAATTCCCGTGTCGTCAGCGGCATGATGTCTTTGATAAATGTAGGGTCCTGAGCTATCTATCAGATCTGTCAACCAGTTTGTATACAGCAACTGCTTAAGTAGATATGGTACAACTCAGTAGTGCGTTGCGAGAAAAGTAGAAATAGTTTGTCTCAAATATTGTATTTTTAACCAAATTTCGTGTGCGGAATCATTGGGAATGTTGAAAAAGGTTTAAGGCGTTTCAGTTTTATCAGAAACGCAAGCCACCTCTTCAACTGATGAAAAAAGTGAAGGATATTGTGCTTGAAAATATTGCGACAGAAAATTGTTGTGAAAAGAGAGATGGCAGGAGA
Organism: Bactrocera correcta; assembly: GCA_027475135.1. Taxonomy (NCBI): domain Eukaryota; kingdom Metazoa; phylum Arthropoda; class Insecta; order Diptera; family Tephritidae; genus Bactrocera; species Bactrocera correcta. The sequence goes on from CM050325.1 coordinate 72,387,069, forward strand.
TGAATAATTAAAATTTTGTTAGGTTAGGTTAGGTTAGATGGCTGATCAAAGATCGCACATGGACTGATAGTAGTGGTCCTTCGTGAAGCCATTGAAAATCGAACTCCCGTGTTCGGACTCAGATATCGGCAAACCGTTTAGTATCCAATACAAATTTGCAGAGGAGCTTAATTTCTTTGCCCGCCCGGTCGGCGGGTAGTCTGAAGCTATGTGCTCCCAAGTGTCTAAGTCTTGATCTCCCAAAAGCAGGGCAGTCAGAAGGAAGTACTGGCTAATTTCTACTGCATCTTCTTCTAAGCAGCTTCTGCATGCGTCGTCCGGTAAGATTCCCAGTCTTACCGCATGTATGCCAATAGGGCAGTGGCCCGTCAAGGCCCTTGCGACTGCGCAGGTACCAATGCTGGACCGAGCAGCCGTGAGGCCCAGCTATCCAGTAGTAGAGAACAAGAGGATGCAGGAGCACCTACCCGTTCCCATTCTACCGATATTGATTCTGGGGTGCCTTTTCTTGCTAGCTCATCAGCCTTGCAGTTACTTGCGATTCCGCTGTGGCCCGGTACCCACACAAGTCTTGTAATAAAAGCTCTCGCCGCCAGAGACAGTGACGCCAGACCAACCCTGAACGCACTGTGAATGAGTTCAGGGCTAGTATCGCCGCTCTGCTGTCTGAGTGAATGGTCACTTCTCTGAAGGTAGACATTCTTTTTAACAGCATATCTGCTGCTACCTTGATGGCTGCAACCTCAGCCTGGAAAATTGTGTCACAATGTATAATTTTTATTTCAAATTAAACACAGGAAAAAAGTTGGAATATAATGGTACTTTTTCACCAAAGTTTTAACACAATTCTCCCCTAAAATATTCATCTGTAAGCTTTGTAAATTTTCTTTATTTTAAACTTCTCATTTTCTATGTTAAGCCTTACGACTTTTACATTGAATAATTCAAATAAAATATTAAAAAATCGGAAATTAGAATTCCAGTTTAATTATTTTTCAACATTAGCAACAGCCGTTATAACGTTTTTGTAAATTTCAATGCCCTTTAAGTAGACGTCCGCTTGCAGGAATTCATCGTTATCATGCAACAACACGGGAGTATGGTTCATAGGCGAAAAACCTATAGCCGGTAAACCCAGTTCGCGTATATAATAGCTATCCGTGCAGGCAGGAAACACAAGTGGTTGGATTTTAAGATTTCTAAAAAGTGGCGTAAAGAAAATTTTGATACCTACAACTTTTCAAAAGTCAAATAGAAAGCTTCAAAACATACAAATCTTTCATAGTTTTCTCAAGTGCCAACCAATATGGATTGGAGTTATCAATTTTTGTAGCCGCAACCTGCGGCTCTTTCTGCTCATATACGATTTCCACACCACCGCCAGCTTCTTCGCACCACGCTTTGAGCTTTACAACAAAAAATTCAGAAATTGTGAGATTTAAAAAAAGTAATCATAAGCTTACTTTAATTTCGAATAAAAATATTAATTATATGCTTAGAAATCTATTTACGTACCTGTCTATCAAAAACATCGTGGTCTACATTCAACGCTAAACGCATGTCGAAAACGGCTTCCATAACCGGTGGCACCACATTGCTTTGTACACCACCTTTTACAACGGTTAAATTGATGGTTGTGACATCGCCAAGTTGCAAAGATTTATCTTTATCCAAACGATCGACTTCGTGTTGTCTAAACTCAAACAATTTATTGAGAATATAGTTAAACTTTTCGCCAACCGTATTTTTGTGCAACAGCGAACCGTGTCCGGCATTGCCACTAATTATAAAATGCACATCTAAAAGTAATAAAATAGTCAAAATAAAAAAAAAAGAATATTTGAGATTTGGTTTTGCTCACGCCAAAGACTTCTTTCCGCATAGAAAACTGGAAATGTTTCATCGGCTGATGCAATGCCTTCGTCGAAACAGAAGCCAACATTTAGTTTTTTAAAATCTTCAGATTGCAGAAAGGCCCGCATACCCATTGGACCAGTGATTTCCTCGTCTGTGAAGAAATCATAATTCATATTGTATATTTCAGTTCAATTCTTATGTCGTTCTTACGAACCTGGTAGAAATGTTACATGTACTGTGCGCCTCAGGGTCACGCCGCTTTTACGTAGCGCACGTATGGCTGCCAGATATTGCATACCCACACATTTCATGTCCTGTGACCCGCGTGCAAATATTCGACCTTCCTCGTCGATTTCGGCAGCAAAAGGTGGATGTGTCCACTTGTCGGGATAAACTGGCACCACGTCCATGTGTGAGTTCAACATAATGGTCGGTAGTTCCGGCTGTTGCCCCACCCATGTAATTACGACAGTTGGCTTCTCCACACTGCCGGGATGAAGCACCGCAACTGGCAATCCTAGCTCATTGGCCTGTTTTTTCAGAAACTCCACAGTGGGTGCTGAAAGTTATGAAAATTGTTTTACAAATCCGATATAATAAGTAGTGTATTAATATAAATAGTCAGCAACTTAATATGAGCTTTGTTCTTTATAGACATTGGGATTGGTTTCATTGTTTTCCCCAACACATTTTTCACGTTATCCATTTGAAGTTTTAATTGTACCATTCCGAGGATTATCCAGTATAGCGATTTTTAATCAGAGTGATATTGTTTCTTTAAAAAAAAATACATTAGTTTTTGGACTAGACTAGTATAATCGATAAATTATGTTCTGAATATAACAACGAATTCGACGAACCCAATTTTCGAGTTTTTCACTAAATCATGTTGCACAAGGCTTATCCGGAAAGTAATTGGGCTGATTTTCTTCTGCCGCGAATGTACATCATATTCGGTAGAGAGCGTTCCTAGCAAACGAACGAGAGGCTGGTCAGTTGTCTTCGAGCACCTGGATAGTCAGGGCAAACATTTTCGCGTAACGTTTTTCTGTCAGTGGTGCAAGTCGAAAATGTAGTGCTCGTTAGAGCAGAGGTGCGTAATTAAATTCTGTGTGAAACTCGGTAAATCTGCGACAGAGACGTTTGATATGATCAAGCAGTGGCACACTCCGGTGTTTCCTTGCCCAAAAAATGGAAGAATGGGCAAATCAAAAAGTGAAAACTATGCTCATTGTCTTTTTAGACATCAAAGGCATCGTCCACCACGAATTTGTTCCTCCTGGACAAACAGTCAATGCTAAGTTTTACAAGAAAGTGTTCAAGAGACTCAAACGAAGTCAATTGGGTCCGACAAGACATTGCAGCCGATTGGAAGTTGCACCACGACAACGCCACGGCTTTTACCGCCTTTCTTGTGAACAGCTACCTAATCAAGTCCGGCATTCCAACACTTCCGCAACCACCCTGCAGCCCAGATGTGGTCCTCGAACTTTTTTGTTTTTTTGCTCGAATGGGCTGATGAAAAGCAAGCATTTTGAGGCGATAGAAGGAATCCCTCCCTCACCTCGGCTCTCAAGGCTATTACGGAGAAAGCCTACCGTGATACCTTCAACGCTTCGAAATCGCGCTGGCAGCGATTCATCGACGTAGAAGGAGCCTATTTTGAAAGTTTTTAAAGAATCATAACGATTGGCTCAACAAATTTTTTTAGATCAACTCAGTCCTATTCTTTTCCGGACAAACCCTCTATGTCAGGAATAGCACGTTCAATATTGACTTATAAGATTTGAGAGTCAGGTTTATTGCCAAAGCCCAATGACTTCAAATAACTCCACAAAAAGTCATCTAATGGTGTTCAATCACAACTTCCTGGAGGACATTCAATGTAACAATTTCTTGAAATAATCGAATCTCCAAACTTTTCTCGCAACAATTCGGTTGTTGCACGTGCTGTGTGGCACGTAGCCCCATCTTGTTGGAAGCAGATGTTGTCAAGATCAACTTCTTCCAATTGCGTCCATAAAAAGTTCAGTCTTTGAGTGAGATAATTGGAGAACGATTATTTCGGTATTAGAATTGAATAATTTTCAAACGTTGATCTTGCGTATAACTCTCCATGATGAAATTGTAAACAATACTGTATACAAAAAAAAAAAAAAAAAATACGGTTAACAACATATTAAAAATGTCCGAAACGACATTTAGAAACCATATCATTCCTGTTGGGAAACTCGGTAGTTACCATTTGGCTTTTTATTGGCCTAACCCCATTAGTGGTGATTTCTGACAAGGACCTCCCAAATGAGTCACACAAGGAAATTATCGTAATCTCGATTTTTTGTGAAGGAAGAAAAAGATGTTGTAGAGATGCACAACGAAAATGGAAAAATCGCGTACGCGAGAAATACGCTTCGATCTTTCTAAACAACTTTGGCTAAGCCTACGGGTCTACAACCGGTTTGGAGTCAGCGAAAACAGGAACATCATGGTAAAATAATTCGATGTTTGGATGGTCAAAATAGCTTTCTTAAGGTCGATAATATGGGAGCAAACATTGCTTTCGTACAGGATGAAAGTGATTTCCTTGTCTTCTTCTTTTTGTGACTAAAAAATTGAGGAAATCAATTGGAAATCCAGGTGACCTTTCTTGCCTAGATCATAGCATTTGTAAAAAATTTGAATCCGTTGCTCAAAATACGTGAAATGTTAAGATAATCTAAGAAATTGGGGAATATGCCAATTTTAACCAAAACGCGAATGGTATTTTCCAAATTTGACTAGCGGTGACTTTTTTTTTCAGCAACGATCTCATCGAAAGATGGCTACCAGAAGTGCTTTCAAGAAAATATGTCGTACAAGAAAAAAACCAGACGGCGAGCTGGGCTGAGCGAGTGCCTAATGCCATGAATTCAAGTGACAAACCACGTAAAAAGCTTTTCGAACTTTTAAAATAATAGCTTTATAAAGAAAAGAAAACGAACTTCTTTCATTTCAACACTTTTTTTACCCACCATAGTCTATATCTGGATGTACACTTGGTATTCGCAGATATTCACGAAATATTTCGATCTCTTTATTATCTTTCCAAGAGCTCATTGCAACAAGAATCCTCAATACAAAACAAATCGCTTAGATTAAAATCGAGATTGTATCAATACACTTGTTTAGAATTTAGCAATTATAACATTCTGGTTATCAGTGGATATAATAAAATTTTTGTTTTTTGCAACTTCAATTTCGAGTTCCACTCTTTTTAAATAAATTTGTTCTTATCTCTACTATTATCTTTATGATACAATTTGCACATTCAACACAATTAGACTTTCACACTCTTAAAAATACAAATTATTTAGCTTTGTCTCGTTGGAGAGACCATTAAATACTGAGCATTTGTGACAGTTTGTTGGAATATTTATAAACAGTTATATGGTTTGGTAAAATGTTGACCACTGAAAAATCAAGCAAAGATTACGTTTGAACACTATGTAATATACACATATCTATTTTGTCGGTATCAAAGTGTATTCAACAAAGTGAACTAAGTATATGACATTTAATTTTTCTTTACGCTTATTTGACATGAATATTGTCATTGACTTAACCCTTACATTTATTCAAAAATTCAATTCGGAAATTCAAAAGTAAGCAAATTTCAAAACAAAAAACAATATTTTTTTAAATAACTGAATAAAATGCCGAATACTTGTTGCCTATGCAAAACAACTCATGGAAGCAACTTTTTGTGCTCCAACTGACAAATCGCAATGGAAGGAATGGGAAAAAGTATGTGGCGTACAACTCAGTTTGTCATCGAGAATATGTGGGCTACATTTTAAGGCGGAGGAAATAAAAGAATCTCCCCTTAAAAAAAGACGACTAAGCCCCGATGCAGTACCCTCATTAAACTTACTTCCCAATCTTCAAGAAAAAAAGTAAGAAACCCTCATATTTTTTGCTATTGATTAGGTCTCAAGACAAACTTGTTTTTTTTTTTCTTTTTTTGTTTTTTATTTATCATATATATGTACATATGTATGTAAAGCAAGTGGCTTCATATTGTTCAAGATAAAAAAAAAAAAAACACACGGGTTAATATAAACAAATACATGAATTGTTTACTATTTTATTGTCAAATAAGCGTAAGTCAAATACTTAGTTCACTTTGTTGAATACACTTTGGTCGGTATATAGTATATTCGATGTCCACAAATGATTTTACTCAACCACAATGCGGTTCCTCTTTGTTTGAGTTCTATGTCATTGTTTAAGTGATTATATGTTTTTCAAATCTTGCTGGAAGTTTGTTCGAGGGTTGACGAATATTTAGATTAAATATCCAAGAATGGTCGTAAATAACGGGTAATCCAAATAGAGGTACTTTTTTCAATATCCTTTTTTTGACAGATCACGCGCCAACTCACACACATCGCATCAGTCAATTTCAAAATTTTAGACAAATTCTTGCTTCATATTTTCATTCACTGCATAAATTCCAACGCAGTCCAGAGGTGTACCGACTTAAGCAGCTGCTGCGCTCATATTTGGCTTAGTAATTAAGGGTAGTCCTACCAGCTTAGCAATATATAGTAAACATAAATTTTTGAAATTTAATTAAAATTTCCGGTTGCTTTTTTGCCACAATATATACACAAACACGGCGGCGAAGAGCTGATAAGGAGCATGAATCAACTTCTTTGTAATATATGGTTGGACGAAAGCATGCCCAACGATTGGAATTTAATGCTATGCCCAATCCATTAAAAGGGAGACCCCACAATCAGCGCCAACTACCTTGGGATAAGCCTCCTCAACATCACATATAAGGTTCTAGCGAGCATATTGTGTGAAAGATTAAAGCCCACCGTCAACAAACTGATTGGATCTTATCAGTGTGGCTTTAAACCAACCAGATATTCACCATGCGACAAATTTTGGAAAAGATCCGTGAAAGGAAAATAGAGACACACCATCACTTCCTCGATTTCAAAACTATTTTCGAAAGCACGAAAAGGAGCTGCCTTTATGCCGCGATATCTGAATTTGGTATCCCCGCAAAACTAATACGGCTGTGTAAACTGACGTTGAGCCAAACACCAAAAGCTCCGTCAGGATCGGGAAGGACCTCTTATAAGAGACCTTTTATAAGAGTGTACAGCTGCTGGCATATGCCGATGATATTGATATCATCGGACTTAACACCCGCGCCGTTAGTTCTACTTTCTCCAGGCTGGACAAGGAAGCAAAGCAAATGGGTCTGGCAGTGAACGAGGGCAAGACGAAATATCTCCTGTCATCAAACAAACAGTCGTCGCACTCGCGACTTGGCTCTCACGTCACTGTTGACAGTCATAACTTTGAAGTTGTAGATAATTTCGTCCATTTAGGAACCAGTATTAACACCACCAACAGGTGCTATTTCGGACTGAGTAGGCAATTGAAAAGTAAAGTCCTCTCTCGACGGACAAAAACCAAACTCTACAAGTCGCTCATAATTCCCGTCCTGCTATATGTTGCAGAGGCTGGGACGATAACAGCAACCGATGAGTCGACGTTACGAGTTTTCGAGAGAAGGGTTTTGCGAAAGATTTATGGTCCTTTGCGCACGGCCAATACCGCCTTCGATGGAACGATGAGCTGTACGAGGTATACGACGACATTGACATAGTTCAGCGAATTAAAAGACAGCGGCTATGCTGGCTAAGTCATGTTGTGCGGATGGAAGAAAACACTCCAGTTCTGAAATATTTAACGCAGTACCTGCTGGGGGAAGCAGAGGAAGACTTTCACTCCGTTGGAATGACCTGGCTTCGCTTGGCATCTCCAAGTGGCGTAGCGAAAAGAAGAAACGACTGGCGCGCTGTTGTTAACTCGGCTGTAATCGCGTAAGCCGTGTCTACGCCGGCAAAGAGTATAAAGTATTTATCCGCCAATCAACTGATAAAGAAAAGTCCAAACATATGTCTAAAATTACTGTTCGTTATATTATATAAGGGTTTCGGTGACGTTTAATAGCATATACTTAACTTCATAGTAATATGCTTTAAAACGTAATTACATTTGAATACAATTTCACAGTTAATCTACACGAAGTTTATTGCACTCAATTTGCAAGAGAATTGAATTATTGTTGCTCTTATCGTTGTGACACCACAATTTAACTGTATGATAACGCATATAACAATTATTCTTCTGATAATGCAATGCGAATAGATAGCTAGCATGGGAAAGTACTTAATAAATGCATGCGCAATTGCTAGCAATTACACACATGCTTAAGTAAATAAGTTTATATTTATATACATACATATGTATGTACAATTAACATCAAGGAAACAGAGAGAACTCTTTTGGCACTATTCAACCAACCAAGAACTAACCCAACAGCATTTTTTTATAAAAAAAATAATAATTCTATAATAAAATCTATAAATCAATAATTTTTGTATTTAACTTAACACCATCAAATCAACAATATTATACAATTAAACAATGAGAAAAAGAACTAAACATTTGTAACAGCTGGTATGATTTTTTTATAGTATTCAATTCCTTTCAAGTAAACATCCGCTTGTAGGAATTCATCGTGATCATGCAACAATACGGGTGTGTTGTTCATTGGTGAGAAACCAATGGCTGGAACGCCAGCTTGACGTATATAACGGCTGTCGGTGCCACCGGGGAATACAAGAGGGGTGATTTTCAAGCCACTAAACAGCAACAATGAGTAAAATAAAATGAAATAAAATAAATTAATTAAATTTAGAAAAATTAACAAAATTCAATTGACGTTCGTGCTTACAGCTCCGTTGTCGTCTTTTTGAATGCCAGCCAGAAGGGATTGGAATCATCAATTTTCGTGGCTTCAACTTTTGGTTGCTTTTGTTCAAATTTGATTTCGATGCCACCACCAGCTTCCTCACACCATTTATTTAGCTGCATAGTTGGGGAGAAAAATAAAATTAGTTAGTAAAAAAGAGATATACAAGGTCTGTCGCAAAAGAAACAGAACTTTTTAAATATAACTGTTTCCGATGGCGCCACCCATTGGTTGGTATATGAAATAAAAAGTTTGATATCTTGTTGACATTTCGTAAAAATTTTAAGACAATTGAATAACTACAATCGATGTTATCGATCAAAAAGTGCAGCAGCTTTTGGTCATCGGTCATAAAATGCATTTTGAACAAAGAGCAAATATTTAATTTTGTTTTAAACTTGGGAAAACGTTTACTGAAACATTTCAAATGATGAAAAAAGTTTATGGTGATCAGTGCCTATCCCTGTGGTTTAAGCGACTCAAAGAAGATCGTGAGAACCTTTGTGACGATCAGAAGTCGATTGTCTTCAGAACTCAAAAATAAAGACAATGCTGATTTGTTTTTACGATTCCGAGGGTATTGTACACCGAGAGTTCGTTCCACCTGGCCAAACGATTAATGCTGTGTTTTACCTTGGTGTTATGAAGTGTCTTTTGTCACGCATTGGTCGTGCTCGACCACAATATCGTGAGTCCTGGCGCCTGTTGAACGATAATGCGCCGCGTCATCGGTCGACGCTTGTCACTGATTTTTTGACAAAAAAACTCCACCCTACTCACCTGATCTGGCACCCTGTGATTTTTACCTATTTGGAAAACTTCATTTGCCCATGAAAGGACACTGGTTTCAGGACATTTCCGCTATCCAAAAGGCGACGACCGATATTCTCAAGAGCATTTCGAAAAATGACCTTAAACACTCATTTAAAATGCTAATTGACCGGGCTAAACGCTGTATCGAAGCACAAGGAAACTACGTTGAATAAAAAATAAAACTTTTGAAAAATATTAATTTTTTGTTGTTTTGTTTAACTGTCCTGTTTCTTTTGCGACAGATCTTGATTGTAGATACACATGTACACACATATGTATATGGTATGTACAGATAGATATAAAAAGAATTAGAAGAACAACTTAGAAGCATATAAATATATTGCATTTATCGTGACAGCTTTTAAGATTATGAATACGAGGGCAGTCTGATAACTACTCGCAAGAAAAATTCTGCTATCGAGCACAACATTCAGCCGAATCGAAATCATAGTTTTGTTCTGACTACGCGTGGCAGCGGGCATATCCGCGGAATTTAGAAGAATGAAAGAAGAGCAATGTCGGTCGGTGTTTCAAATTTGTATTTTTGGAAGTGAAATTGCGTAATGAAGTCACGATGGCAATACTTGGTTCAAAGTATCCGCCGTCAGTTTTTATGAGTTTATCGAAAATTACCACAGAGGATACCGAGATCAAAGTCCACAATCTTTTATTGGCAGGCCGCCAAATAAAGGCTGAGGCAAAAAATTATTCCAAGTAGTGCGTTCGCCCACTCCGAATAAGAAGCGCAATGTAGAAAAAACGTTAAAGCAATGTCTGCAACGCAAACCGAAAGAGTTTCTGTGTTGTCTCGTAACCGTCAACGGAATATGAAATCATTAATACAAAAGAGAATCGAAGGAATAAACGAAGTAATACTCGAAACGGGGAACTTCCACCGCCAACCTGCTCCGAAGATGACGATGATTTCTTCACGGACTGAAAAGTGATAGCTAACATTTTATAGAATTCACAAGGTGTCTTTTATATTGACTACTGGGATGTTCACAAGACAGAACAAGTAAGTAAGAGCCAAGTTCGGGTATAACCGAACATTTCATACTTTGGCAACTTTGAAGGACTAAAGTCAGGTACCTAAAACCTCTTAGTAACGTGAGGTCTAGAGCGAGTTTTCACCCGATTTTATTCTTTCTAAACACAAATATGCACCGTTATAGGAGAAACACGCTCTCTCAATTTTATTAAAATAACTCACATACTATGCGGTATAAAGTCATTCGGAAGTTCGAAAATATTTATATTAGGTGTCCCTTGCTATTGCGACACCCTTGCCAAATGAAAGTTATACATACATACATGTATCTTAAATTAGAGTTTGGCACTTTATAGATTTTCGGGTATTGGCATTTTGTGGGCGTGGCAGTGGTCCGATTACGCCCATACTCGTATTTTTTTATATTTTTTTTTTGCCGAAGAACGAGCATACGAAGTTTCATCAAGATTTCTTAACTTTATCCTTTATCTACTTCGCTTACTAATAGGTGATACGTACAACCGTTAGGTGAACAAAACTATTATACTCTGTAGCAACCTCTTGCAAGAGTATAAAAACGACCTCTGCTGTCGCCATGGCTAAATGGGAAGAAAAATCCCTCGAACTGCTGCTCAGATTTAGGTTGGTGAGACTTCTTATGATTGTCGATTTATTTAAGTTATCACTGAATTCCTGAAAACATATTTTTCTGGCGTGTTAAGGAATCTTGGACAATTCAGTTTTTGTGATCAAGGAATGGCAGTTAACATTCATCCATTCGAATAAAACTGATGAATGAAAACGGATGTTTGAAAGTCTTCTTCTGCCTTCTATCTTCTGTCTTCCAAGAACTTTATAGACAACCAGTTGATTGAAGGTAACTAACTAAGGACCTACTGAAATAATAGTTTTTTCCTGGCAATACAACAGCATATAAGTACTAACAATAGTTTTTTTAGAGAAAATATTTTTCTTTTAATAGAAAAAAATTGCTATCTCAGGGAGTAATAATATTTTAGCCAGAGAATGCTAGAGGGATTTCGTATCTCTAATATTATAAGAGGCAACTTTTTCTTAACTTTTCTAGAACTCTATTTGCTGATGCTAGAAAATATTTTCGAAATACCTGTTTCTCGTAGACATCATGATCAACGCTCAACGCCAAACGCATGTCGAAAATTGCAACTAACGTTGGTGGCACCACATTGCTCTGCACACCGCCATTCAGCCCGGTTAAATTGATGGTTGTGACGTCACCAATAGAAAGCGAACTATCGTTTTCTAAACGCTCCACTTCGTGTTGCCTGAATTCCATCAGTTTATTGAGAATGAAATGGAGTTTCTCGCCAACGGTATTTTTATGCAACAAGGAACCGTGACCGGCAGTGCCGCTAAATATAAAGTGGACATCTGAAAGAAAATTGATAATATAAATTAGAGTTTATAATGCTGAAAGCATTCGATTCTTACGCCAGATGCTGCGCTCCGCATAGTAAACTGGGAAAGTTTCATCCGCCGAGGCGATGCCTTCGTCCAGTGAGAAGCCCACATTTAGTTTTTTATAATCCTTCGATTGGATGAACACGCGCATGCCCTCGACGCCACCGATTTCCTCATCTATAAATAAATAAACGTTTTATAGTCAAGTTTATTGTTTGATAAAAGGTTTATCACAAATGCGACCACGATACGAACGAATCATAAAACGCAAAGCATAGCATACACTGAGATTACTGAGCTTAATACTCTTACGTGATGTTTGCGAGCAAATATGTATTATACACAATTACTTACCTGGCACAAAAATCACATGAATGGTGCGCTTTAAGATCACATCGTTTTTACGCAGCGCTCTTATCGCAGCCAGATATTGCATACCCACACACTTCATGTCCTGTGCGCCACGCGCATATATTCGGCCCTCCTTATCGATGTCGGCACCGAATGGTGGGTGAGTCCATTTCTCGGGAAACACGGGCACAACGTCCATGTGTGAATTCAAGACCACCGAAGGCAAATCTGGTTGCTTTCCTACCCATGTTATGACAACAACCGGTTTTGTCGGGCCCGCGGGAGAGTAAATCTCAATAGGCAATCCCAAATCGATAGCCTGTCGTTTCAGGAACTCCACGCAGGGCGCTGAAGAGAGTGAAGTATTTTGTGAGTTTTTGAATTCGAGATGATTTCGATAGTGTTTTGAGGCAATCGTTTTTATAATAGACTGGAATAAGTATACTAAATACGGTAGGTTAGGTTAGGTTAGATGGCTGATCAAAGAACGCACGTGACCTGCTATATGTTGTTCTTTCTGATGCCATAGAAAAGAATAACTCCTATCTTTGAACTTATAAAATAGTAGCCAATATAAATTTGCACAGGCGCTTAATTTTCATTCCTGACAGCTCGGTGGGATGTCTGAAGATATGCGCTCCCATGTATTTAAGACTTGACCTTCGAACCGCAGGACAGTCCAGAAGAATGTATTGAGTTGTTTCCACCTCAACTTCTTCCATACAGCTTCTACAGATGACGTCTGGTATGATTTCCAGCCTTCCTGCGCGGACGCCAATGAGGCAATGGCTTGTTAAAAGCTCCACAACTAGGAAGAGACCAAGCTTACTGAGGCCAAAGAGATCACTACACCTCTTGCGATCAATCTTAGGCGCGAGCGGTTCTAAGATGCTTTTTCTTGCTAGCTCATCGGCTTTACAGCGAGGTTAGGTGTTCTTTGACCTGTCCTGAACGCACTATTAATGAGTTAAAGGCTAATATCGCCGCTCTGTTATCTGAGTGAGTGACACCGAGTTCTTTTGGATAAGTTAAAACTAATCATATTTTCATTTCTGACGGCCGAAGATTAATACCGAAATATCACTAAAGAAAGACACTATAATGATTATAGGAAACGTCCATATCTAACCTAACAACCCATATGTAATATATGTTTGACAGAGTAGGTAAAAAATCCCAGCTACGTTTGGTTTCTAATTTATGGCACACATAGTATTTCCACTTTATACTCACCATAATCAACGTCCGGATGCACACTTGGTATACGCAGGTATTCACGAAATATTTCGATCTCTTGATTATTCTCCCAAGAGCTCATTTTGTAGGCAAACTCTATATACAAAACAATTAAAGTTATGGATAACTGGAACTCTTCAATATTTTCTATAAAAACTGCAAAGAACTGTAAGTTGACGAAAGGTAAAATGTCGCTTTGAAATTTTCAAGTGGTATATAATAATATCGAATAGATGGAGATTCTGTTCTTAGCGGAATATTCTAGATTTGTGATGCAACTTTTAGAAGAGTTATAACAGACCTCTCTAGAGACTAATTCAGGCTTCTTCTCCCAATATACACCGGTTATTGTAGGTTCAAGAGGCACGCCTAAGTAATATGGTCATATTCTCAGCTACAATTTTTGGATTCTGTGACCTTTCAGGCCTGCGAAACACCTACTGCTAGAGTGCGTTGTAATTTGTAGACACAAAAGCAATGCTCTGAGATCCACTTTTCCTAACAGAAAACCCATCAACTCCCCAGCTCCTTATGAAGGAAATCAATAACTTATTATTCTACAATGGTACCATAGTTGGTTAAGAATTTATCCAATAAAATCTTATAAATTTTGCTGTTTATTTTTATTTCCATTATTTTTGCAGTAAAAAAATGGTGTAGGTGACCGCTTTTGAATTATTACGAATATATTTTTGTTGTTTATCGGAGATGTAGTCCGATATATTTGAAAAATAAATATTTAGGAAAATCTCACCTTACACCTTTTTGAGCCATTTGAACTGAGTATGATGTGGGGTTTATTAAAAATTGTTATTTTCTCGTTTTTGCCATTCTCATGTGTTCATTTCAAGGTATTCGAGATGAGAATGAATAACAAAAGTTAATTAAAGGAAAGTTATGATTGTTATAGGCAAACAGTTTGGTGATCTCGCACCAACACTGAAAGAATTAAATCTACCGATTGAGCGCAAAGCTCCTTTTAACATCAAAGTTTTTTTCCAGGAGCCAACTAATGATGGCGGTTAGAAAGTAAATACTTTACTTCCTTGCAAATTTTAAATTAAGAAGATTTTTATCGTCGATAAAACAGTCCAGAGTTTCTGAACAGCGCCTATAATTTGTGGAAGTTTTAAAAACCAATAACCCTTCAATACTTCTCAAAGAACACAGTTGATCAGAATAGATTATAGGCTAAGTATTTATGTAATATTATGCACAATTTTGTTTTTGTAATATTTTCTACACATTCCTCACAGTTTTTTCATAAAACGATCAACAAAATTAAGTGCCCATTGGCATACAATTAGACCATCGCGATATTCCCACGCTAATTACCGAATTGACCTAAATTTGTTTCCGGTCAAGGCATGCTATTCCAGCGGCATTTACCAAAAGCTTATGCCTAATGAATTATATAGTTACAACCACAACAAAATATATAAAGGAAAATCACATTGGATCAATTTTGCAGTGTGCAGCGGTAAATGTGATAATTGACATGCATCCAAACATCGTTTTTATGCGAAATATCGGCACACTTTGCTATATTGCATAGCGCTCATGATTGTTCCAAAAACAAACATACAATGCATGCGAACGCCTCTAGCAAACACCCATGTTGACATTAAGTTGCTCACAACTAAAAACAAAGCAAAGAAATGGGTGACACTCGAAGCTTTTTAGGACAACATTGCGATCATTGCGACAAACGTCAATTTTTCTATGGAAAACAGCATTAATTCGGCGCTTTATCGTTTGTAGTAAGCACATATTTTTGGAAAAGTGTAGGAATTTTACACATTTTATATTTGCAATAAACGCCCAATCACCTTCTTATATCGTATTGTATTAAGTAATATCGGAATGGGCACAGTCTTTTGCGTGTTATGTATTTTTCCTCACAAATCAGCTGTGTTTGCGTAGGAAATACGTTTTGTTTTTCTATTACTACACTTTCTATAATATATTTGCAAACTACACACAAATCGCGACGGCTCTTTTAATACTGGAGAGTTGGACCGATACGTCAGAGTATTTAAGCATTTTGCGCCGGTCGATAAGCAGCCATACGCTTTACGAATGCTCATACGAAGCTATGAGATCTGCGAGTATAAAGCCGCCAGTGTGTGATGGACCCTTTAGGGAAAACCACTAGTTGCCTGTCATGTTAAACGAACGATATATTCGTTGAATATGAATAAAAATATTTTTAAAAATTAAGAATAAAAAGTTAATATAAAAAACTAATTAAATAACTAGGTTATAAATATGTACATATATATAATATGTATATTAGATAAGAATCGTGTATTCGAGAAATGTTCTATAAATCATTCTGTACAAGTTTGTCTAAAGGACTATGGGCCTAAAACCATTTTCGAGTGAGCGATTTTAAGAAGAAGATTTTTAGTGATCATAGAAATGTGTTCGTCAGCTTTTGAGATATCCAAATAAAATTTAATACCTAGGAGCAGATCGGAACCTAACTATATAACCGATTATTCAGATTTTTAAACCTCGCTTTAAAAATCGCTGGCTCGAACCCAGTTTTAGACAGTTAGTTTCTTAGGCAAAATTATGCAGAATGATCCGAAGAACATTTCTCGCAAACGGGAATAATTATATAAACCTTTTTTTTTTACTTCAAAGGCTTTTTCAACCCTTTGACCACTTTAAGCATTCTCGTATTACCACATAAATATTTTATTTATAAAATTTGTCATTATATAGACAATATAACATAAGCGAATCAAATAGCCGATCAATGACGAAAATTAATTACTCAATTTTTTACATGGTCTAATGTAGCATAAAATGTGTAAGTATACCACCATGTCTACTTCAAAACATTGTCCAATTGGCCCACCTGGGTCTCAAATTTTTGCCGGGTTATATGTCCATAACTAACATGGCAGTTAAACGTATATTCACACGACACGAAGATTCATGAGATCAGTGAGAGTTATAATGGGTAGCTGTGATATTTACTCATTATATATTTCATAAAATTCACATAAGTTAGAACTTGATTTTGATTGGGCAGCTTGCATGTTTTTCAAACCGATAATTCAGTTTATTTGACATCTATGTACTAAGGTGGTTCGATATCGGCTGTTCCGACAAATTTAATATCGTTATCTCAAAAACTGTCGGAATAGTTCCAGAATTGTTTCTTAGAGAACTTTTACACTTATTGATCCAGAAACTTTTACTTAGTATTCGTAAAAATATTTATTTGGAAAGGAATTACAGCTGATCTCCGGGAGCTCCTCTCCAAAAAACGTTTTGTGGTGACCACTATATCTCTGAACTGGATGCTCTGAAATTAAAAAAAAAAAAACAAAATTCGCTGAAGTTAATGTTAAATCTAATAAAAAAAATCAAAAAAATAAGCAAAATATTATTATTTTTTTTTTTTTTGAAAAACGGCGGTCTCTACAAAAAAAGATTTTTGACCAAAATTTCGACTTTAAATTGTTTATAAAAAATTATATATAAATCGGTGAGAAACAATTTTCGATTAATTAATAAAAAATATATTTAAGAAACTCGTGTTAAAATTTGAGATTAATCGTTTTAGACGTTTTCGAGTTATGTTGGCCACCCACTTTGACCATTTTGAGAAAAACGTCTAAAGTTTAGCCTTGTACGCACTTTGAAAAGCCTTTTCAAACTTGCGTGAAATTAATTTTATATAATAAGTTACATTCTATTTAATTTTTTTTATGAAAAACAGTGTATTACTTAGGGGGTAATTGCTGATTAGGAGAAACTACTAACTGATTTTATTTAAATCTAATCTATTTTTTTTATTAATTAAATAGTGTTATCTAATTTTTTGTACGTTAAAAAAATAAAATAAAAATTAATCTATTTTTTGAAATTTCTAACTGTATATAACCCCTTAAATATATGGAAATGTGAGAGTACATATATATTTTTTAATATACATACATACATATGTATGTATCTCACCACTGAAACTATTTTTTTTTTTTAATTTTCAGTACCGATTTGTTTTTGAACCACCCGTTATCCATTCATACTGCTCTGTTTTGGATTTTCTCATTTGAAAGCAATATTTTGGTTTATCTATGTATAGGGTAAAGGCAACATTTGAATTATAAGCAAATATCTATATAAATATGTACATATGTATGCAGTATATACATTATACGATTATTTAAATTCCTTAACAAATCTTATCAGAAGAGATTTAGAGAAGCGTGAGGATGATATGGACCCATAAAATTTATACTATGCACTCAGACATCTTTTATATAGTTATTACTGACAAATAATAACCGAAAACTATAAAATTTAATTTTGTACATACATATAATTCTTTGCTAATTATGTACATATGTATTTATGCGTATATATATTATTAATATTACAAAGATACATACACAGCTGCCACCTTTCTTCTCAAATTAAAAGCAAACATAACAATGCATTTCACATATTTATTTCACCTTTGTTTTTGTTTTTATCACTATTATTATTATTTTTGTTTTGTTGAGAAAATGCAAACCGGCATTCAATATATTGAGCAGAAACAAAAACAACAGCCACCTGTAAACATTTACTGCTCAGCGCACGCCAAAAGCGACGTGAAAAATCGCAGAGATAGAGAGATCATGATCGCTTTCATAAATAAAACGAGTGTTTTACTCTTTGTTGAATAAAATTTCAAAATTTAGTTTTTAAGAGCAATTCTCTTTTGTTTTTCAATTAAAGTGTAATTAATTAATAAGTTATTTTTAAATTCGAATTTCGAAACTGTTACAGTAATTTAGTTAGTGTTATGAGAAAATATAAATTATTGGTATATTTTTATACCCTGAACAGGGTATATTTTTCATAAAGAGAGCATAGATGAACTTAATTTATTATCGAGGTCGTAGATCACTCCACAATGAATTTCATATTTTTCGTATTTCGACTGTATGGGTGTTTCAAGATCAGCCGAATTCAACAAAAGTTGTTCGGGCACCAAGCACTTCCAAGCAAATGGTTGCCGGATTTTTTTTTTAATTGGACAAAATTTCTTTTAAATGGACAATCGCCGAAGACGGATCAGTCTTCCCAACGACAATGCTATTTTTTGTCGGAACGGCCGGTATTGGACCACTATAGCATATAGTTTGCATACAAACTGAACGAACGGCATCGAGTTCTTGTAAGAAATCTTTTATACCTGTGAACGGTATTACAGTAGTGGTGTTCAGTTCCACTCACTCCTTGTTGTCAAGGATAGCATTAATAACGATAACATTCTTTGAAATTCGATTTTATTATTCAACCAATTTGCAATGGAGGTCGATTAAGATAGGTAGAGGAGCTTCCAATTTTTAAAATTAGTCATATGATTAATTTTTACCTTCAAACCTACTTCTGGTCATTTAATTTCTTTCCTGCTAGAGTTCTCTTGAAATTTGAGAATCTAAAAATGACGCTGCGGACCAGATCCTCTTTTGGTGTTCCATAGTTCCAAAAAGGTTTTAGAACAGACGGTGCTTTTCAAGATAGTCGCTGAAGATTATTCTAAAATATAGGCGTCAAAGCTTTGGCAGCTGACAATTGGGTTTTTCCGAGTTTTGGACTCCGTTTATTGTGTGTCCACTTGGATGATTGTCGATTGAACTCGAAAACGAAATGCGGCAGCTTTGTTTTATCCATGGCCATATATGGAATCAAAAATAAGTGTTAAACCCAAAAATAAGTGTTAGCCCCGAACACTGATAAAAATCATCGTCTCCATGTTATTTCGGCTCGCCTCCTCGGAGCCGTTACTATTATATGGAAATGACATATTCTGTTTTATTTTAACCTGACTTGGTTATGATAGAATATTGTGATTTATGCCAGTTGCTGAGCGATTCGCCACTCTCCAAACTTTGACGAATTAAAAATAACTACAAACCGTTTTGTTCATATTGGTCCCTAACTATGCTTGAGAAACACCATAAGCTTA
>CM050325.1:72407050-72522348 GCA_027475135.1 Bactrocera correcta
CATTCAGTGCCCTGCCAAATGATCTTGGCGATCGAGCAGGTTCCTAAGAAATTCTATCTCACTCTGATTCATCTGTCAGCCCTTTCGGCAATATCTTTGTTTATAGTTTTTAGGCATTTGCGTATTTCCTGTACAGGTTCGGTAGCCAGACAGATAGTCCTTTTGGCAAACTCATCGGCTCTTACGATACCCGGAAAGCTGTTGTTGTCGGGAACTCGGTCTACGCGTATATCTGTATAAACAATCGGAATGCTGATGCTTAAATTGGTTGATGCGCAAGCTGTTTTCATGGTATAATAAATAATTTTGTGGAATATTGTAATGCTCTTGGTAAGTGGTTGTAGTAGTAGTAGTAGAGGGGTATGAAACCAAGTAATAGCGCAATGAATCAGCAACACAGCAAACGCGTCTGATTAAAAGTATATACAAATATAAAAATATGCGTATATAAATATATAAAATATGCATGACTTTATGCTGAGTGCCTTTTCTTGCCAACGGGACGCAGCACTTTTTCCCATCGTGCCATTAGCATGGACAAGGCGTGAGGCGCCGTCTAAATTACCGTCATCATCACCATCGCCAGATTATTGGTCTGATGTGTTGTCGTTTCTGCAGCAATTACCAACAACCATATCTTCCCCACCTCTACCATTTCATGCTTCTTATCCTGGTTATTAATGCTACTCCACACACACAATTCCTCGTACGCCGCCCTGCCTTGCCGCGTTTAGCTACCACCTTGCCAGGGGCGCCACAAATCTTACCTTTCAGCTACACCAGCTCTCCCAAATATTATATAGAAGCACACGCCGTAACGTATATACATTTACATATACATACATATGTATACATTCTTCGAGCTGAACACTGATAGTGCGTCAGATGGCACGTCTGCGGCTGCTGCCATCCATTTTGTGGCTCGACTCAATTGGAAACGTGGTTGCCGCCACAAGCGAATCAGCGCCCAAAGCGGGGCACAATAATAAATAAAATAGAAAAAAATTGAAATTTCTACGATAAGCGCCGTTGAAAAAGCAACAACTTGCCATAGCCGTCGCTGTTGAGTTCAGATGTGACACCGTCGCGCTTGAACTCTTTCGCCGATCTGTTTCGTTTTCATCGCATCTTTTCTTTTATTTACGCCAAAGATAAGCGCCGCATCTTCAATCTTCTCGCATGCTTCTTCTTAAGGAGGCTCGTACACTCGCTTGCATAGCTGTTTGGTGGCTCATGAATTTATCCATTATATGCTTATGCAACAGAGCATATAGCATACAGAGTAGCGACAGCAACAAATGCGTAAGAACAAACATATCATTTGAGCCAGCGAATCCCCGAAACTGAGACCGAAGCAACAGACTGATAATGGAAATTGGTGGAGACACAGAAATAACAACGTGCCGGCCATTGATAACAACGCATCTCTTGGCCAGGGAATACCCAATAAGGCACACATTCTCATATACAACAATACGAGACTATACACATACTTATGAACGTATAAGTGCGCATAGGAGCGTTTTTACCTGGCGTGGCAGATGATTTCGTTTAATTCTTGGAATTTTAGTGATTTTTCCTAGAATTTCGTTGCAATTTCTCGGAATTAAAAGGGCAGATAATTTACGCGGTTGACAGTAAGTGGACGTTGGCATTGAAGTGGTAGTTGACTGTGACTGTGTCTGTGACGCTGACGCTAATGTCGACGCAGTTGTCTGTCTGGTGATGGTGATAATGAAGTTGATGATAATGATTATATAATTAACAACAGTGTTGTTGGTGTTAATTATAAGTTGATGTGTAGAGAGGTAGGAATTTAGTTATTTATGTAAAGTGAGCTCGTAATGCCGGTGTTACTTTGTTGCATTGATAGATCAAGTGGATTATATTTGTAGTCTGTTAAGCACACAATTTTCTGAAAAAAAAATTAAATGTACTCAACTTTTTTTCAAAATGTAAAAAAAAAAAAACAAAATTAGTAAAGTTAATAAGAAGTTCCTAACATAAATTTGTTCTAGCTTTAATCATATTATTAATATTCTTTCTTGTAAGTAATCGAGATCGATATATATATTTTGGACAAAAAATAAGTAAGACTTTGTTAATAATTTTAGAATTATGGATTTTTTGTTCAAAATCTATGTCGTCCCCCTCAAAGTAATCTCTGTTGGCCCCAATAAACTTGTTCCAAGACTTTTTCCAATCCTCGAAATTGTTGTTAAAGTTTCTGGAATAGCCTTCAATGCGTGTCTTCAATTGACTCAAAACGGAAGTTCCGCGAGCGGTCGTTTGGATTTACTAAACAGCCAAAAGTCGCACGGAGCTAAATCGGGCGAATGCGCTAGTTGCGGTCCGGTATTGGTGGAAAATTTGGTAATAAACTCACGAAGATGCAATATGCAACACTGTATTGCCGTGGGGCAAAAACCAAGAGTTGTCGGCCCATAATTCCGGCCTCTTTTTGCGAATAGCCTCGTGCAAACGACGCATAACTCTTAAGTAGTGTTCCATGTTGACAGTTTGGCTGTTTGGAAGGAATTCGGAGTGCACCAATCCTCGATAATCAACGAAAACTGTCAATATAGCCATTTTCCACTTGCTTTGCCTTGGTTTTTCGTCCTCGGCTCACCTTTGCCACGATATTCCGCCGATTGATCGTCTGTTCGGTCGAAAGCATAGAACCAAGATTCATTTCCAGTAATAATACGTTTCGTAATATTTTAGTAGCCGAAAAGCATTGTTTCATAGTCGTTAACGTGACGCTGTTTTTCGAAAAAATTTAACCAATCGTGTTTTCACTTTTTTTAGGCCCAAATGATCTTTCAAAATGGTTTTCACTGATCCTTCCGATATTATTTAAGATCTCTCACAGTTAATCGTAGATTCTTTAGCACCAATACCTTTATTTTATTGACGTGTTATTCATCAGTTGATGGCCATCCTGGACGTGGTTCGCGTTTAACGCATTTTCGACCCCCTTTGAACAATTTCTAGCAATAAAAGACACTTGGTCGGGAAAAAAATTATCACGGAAGGTGTTTTCCAACATTTTGAACGTTTCGGCAACAGAAATTTGATTCCGCACACAAAATTTAATGAAAGCTCTTTGTTGAATAATTACAACAAATCAAACAAAGACTAGCATATACTGAACACTAATGATTTTTTTGATCCGAGGTTTGACACAGATGTCACTGACAGTCAAACCAACCAAGAAAAATAATATTTCGTTTTTTTTGTATTTACATTTGCATTGCGCTGGTATACTGACATGATCCGGATGACTTGACAAGTCCAATTCCGGTTGAATACATGTGGTTCTTAGTTGTCACGGCTGACTTTTTTTCGAAAATTATGTTATTGGGTAATGCCAAAAATCAGTGCAATTAGTCCAAACCTTGCCAATACGACAATATACCCGATGTAGTAATTGCAGACCTTCCTCCTGACCTAAATTGAGAATGACTTTGGTTTAAGGTCGGATGTGTTCTCATTAAAGTTACGAAGAAGTTCGAGCTTGCCGTCTAGTCTAGTTTTCCCTATTCCCCTTATGTTGTTTTCTGCTTCGTCAAGCTTTAAATTGCTATTGATATCCTTAACAACATCTGCATAGCTGTTTTCTTTTGTTGTCTTTGTAATGACAGCTTTCGATTTTCTTTTTGGGCTGATTTTGTTCCCTTGTTTTCCCCGCGCCGTCTGTTTTTGAGGTACTCGGTCGACACAATATTTTCTTGCCAGATATTGGCGGTTTTTTGTGCGATAGGTAAAGCGAGAGATTGTGTTCAGAGTAAAACCAGGTTGATAGGGATCTCTCGTCTCAGCCTGCATAGCCATTTTAATAGTGACGTGCTTAGAATGGGCTTTAAGATCTACCCGGACTTTAACGAGATGGATGCAATCATGATATTAGCCTGCCAACCATCCTAATGAAGGGATGTCACTCTTACTTCCTAAAGTGGCAGAATACCATTCTCCAAAGCCTTAAAATATACCTTAATCGGAATCTTACTGGTCTCAATCCTGATGGTTACGACCTTAGGATAGTTCTTTGTACGCATTTGTGCATATGTGAACAATTAGAGTTTTTTTTTTAATTTTTTATTTTTTTTTTTTGTTATCTGTAGTGGCATACTGAGACGCTCTGCTGCTACCCTCTCATAGGTAAGTTTTCTCTCACAAGCCAGCCTCTTAATAGCAACCTTGTGGATGTTTATTTCGAGGCGGCATTCATTCACCTCGTCACGGGAGATTCCGAGGTTGTTTCAGGTCTTTTAATTCGAACTTTCCTCTTCTGTTGCTCTTGGTCAGGGGCTACTTGAGTATACACAGCTAAACTAAGAACTTATGCCGTCAATAGCTCGCTAAGTTGTAGCCCTTGTTGGCCTGAGCTCAGCCAATTGGTTGATATATCATATACATATATTCAATTTCAGTTAATTAAGTTGAGTTTAATATATGTCAATATATAGGGTGATCTAATTTCGAGGTTATCTACTTTATTATCTCTTTCAAATGTTGCCGCGGCTACGTCTCAGATCCATCCATCCGTTGAGTCGAATTTTCGAAGATTCGTTCAAGCATTGCAATTGGTACTTGCGAATCGAAGCGGTATTGTCCGCATAGACTTCAGTCTATACATATTTCTACAGGAAAAAGTCTATCGGTGTAATATCACACAATCCTGGTGGCCAATCGATTGACCCAAAATGTGAAACCGCAGCGTTTTCTCAATAAATACATTCAATGCCGCGTTGTGTGGGAAGTGGCGTCACCTTATTGAAACTAAATGTCTTCGAGAACACTTGCTTCAATATCAGGCATCAAATAGTTGGTTATTATGACGCAATAACGATCGCTATTGACGGTTACGTGTTCACTGGCATCATTTTTGAAGAAATATGGCGCGATGATTCTACCGGACCACAAACCACACCAGAGCGTTGTTTTTTCTGGATCAAATGGAAGCTATTCTATCTCTTCACGTGGCTCTTTGTCCAAATGCGGCAATTTGGCTTGTTTACATACTCATTGAGCCAGAAATAGGCTTCATCGCTGAACAAAATTTGGTTCGAAAACGTCGAATCTTCTTGGAACTTTGCAAAATACCGTAGAACGAAGCGATGTCGCTTGGGAAAATCGGGCAGCTTCAGCTTGTACAAGCTGTATTTTGTACGCTTTCAATTGAAGATCTCGCCGTAAAATGCTCCAAATCGTTCCATACGTTAGCCCGAGTTGCTGCGAACGACGTCGAATTGACTCTCCACGGTTTTCGTGTACGCTCTCAGCTACAGCTGCTATATTTTCTTTACTGCGTGCTGAATATGTTCTATTTGGTCGAATATTATCCAATAATGAATGCTGGGTCTCAAGACGGGTGATGGTGTTCCGAATAGTATGTTCAGGGAAAAGGCCGATTATGTTGACCATATGTAAATTGAGCGAAGCGCTTGAAACTCTTTTTTACAGAACCTGAATTTTCATAATAAAGTTGAACGATTTGTAAAAGTTGTTTAGGCGTAAGTCTTTCCATGATGTAATGCCAAACAATACTGCACAAAAATATCGTGAAAACTTGACAGGACTCAAGACCTGATTCTAATCCATTCATAATTTCGTTTAATATTGAATTTCGAACTTATGATGCAAAGTGTTGCGTTTTAATAAAAAAAAAATGCCTAAAAATATTCAAACCAGTTCAGACTTCGCTATAAAGGAGTTCGATGACTAGAACTACTGTGTCTAAAGAACACAACAGTTAAATGCGCTTCTTCGTTCAAACTATTATTATATTTCCTTGCTAACAGTTGCTAAACTTGAACAACTCTTTAATATCAACTCAGCAATGAATTCAATTAGTTTTGAATACTAAAAATGAGGTGACCAATAATTGCAGCCATTTTATAAGGCACATATGCATTTGTGCATATGTAATAGAGGCATACTAAGTATGTGGCAAATTCATGTTCGCTTAGAACTGTCAGTTTGTTTATACACATATGTATTGAATCATAATGGTTTACACGCCACTTATGGTAATTGCTGTTTTCAAATGGCCAGTTGTCATAAAAAGTTTCAACTTTATCACAAATTATGACAAGTTGCTTTGGGTTAACACGCTACTCCACGCCAAACCATGCCAACAATCGTGCGAATTAAGACAGCCGCGAGTGCACTGGCAGGCGTCTAGCCATTCAACAGCAAGTCCTAATCAGTTCAATTGACGCACTTCATACACACGCTCATTGCTTACTGTGCACCGCAGCGTGTGGCGCTACACTGCGACGGATGAATTAAATTGTCGTCACAACGACTTTTAACTTAATTGCATTTGAGTCGCGATGCGCGCGCGCGCTGACCGAAAGACGCTTGTCAAAAGTGGCTCTGGTCGTTGCGTTGCTTGAGCTTCCCTTGGCGAGCACTTTGCCACGACAGCAATTAATTGGCGTGGAGGAGTGCGAACGATTAAATGCTTTGCCCGATGCCTCCACACTTAACCGCAGTATTAATTTGCCTGCACACACATACACGCACATGTACATAAAATACACGCTCATATAGTGCATGTGTGCATATAAATAGTGAAGAACTAAAGTGCATTATAACTATTAAAAAGCGTTGTAAAGAGTATGAACTGTCAGCGTTGTTGCATTTCATTAAACTTTTAAGTGACCACCACGAAGCGCCATAACACACGCACACACATACAAGCGCACACGTATATTGCATGACCTGTGCCTCGCATTCCCTCTTCTACTTTTATTGTGGCTTCACTTTCCCCACAAATGCCACGGTTAGCGACGCTGTCGTCTACACTGTTATTGGCTTCTTTGCCGCATTCAAGTTGAACAGTCGCGCACTTAAAAGCCGAGTCCCGATTCGCCGCTGCTGACACACTGCCGCAACGACCTCAACCGCACTTAGGCGCCACTTAAGCAACTTAAGAGATTAAACGACAAAGTCTGTAGCGCGGTTTGGACAAGTTTCGTTGGCAGTGATTCCATCAGGAATTTGCTTACAGACAAACGACAAGAAAATGCGCTTTAAATCCTTCACTCAGCTTTGATAAAACTGAAAGCGATCAGCTCACCGAATCAATCAGATATGCATCGCTGCATCGAAATGCGTACACACGCCCGGTAGCAGACTCAATATCAATATAAACAATGATCATTTGTTATTTACAGAAATATTTTTCAGTTTATCGGCGCTTGGAAGGGGAGGCTAAATATTTCACCGTTTCTAATGGCATTACTGAACTAAACTTTGGAGCAACAAATGCGTAAAAAACGAAAAAAAATTAGAAAAGTAATATGGATTCTAAAGATAGGGAAGTCCAAAATTCCGCGCATATTTCCGCATTTCTGTGCTAAAATCAATCAACTGTTTGAGGAGTTGAGTAGAAAGGAAAAGTCTAACTCAGGAACTAACTAAAGGAAACTCACCTTTCTGGATTGGTGCTTAGTAACTGTTTTGGCCAATCCAAAGCGCCAATATGGTTTTCTGGTTTCCATTGAGTACAGAGCCTGCTGCTATGTTTCGGATCATTATCTTCTTGCAGTATCCAGTCATGGTTATTTTAAAGCATTTCCGCTAACTTCAGTCAAGGCTTTTTATACAAGTTTATCATTCTAACGGCGTTCAGGTTTTCTGTGAGTCATTATAGTCTCTTTCTTCTTTTAGCAGTTCGGCTGATCGTTCAATCGCAAAGGACCATATATCGGCCGCAGAACTTTTCTCTCGAAAACTCGCAACGTCGACTCATCAGATGTTGTCATCGTCCATGCCTCTGCATCTTATAGCAAGATGGGAATAATGAGTGACTTATACAGTTTGGTTTTTGTTCGTCGAGAGAGAACTTTACTTCTCAGTTGCCTACTTAGGCCAAAGTAGCACCTGTTGGCAAGATTTATTTTGCGTTGGATTTCGAGGCTCACACTGTTGTTGCTGTTAATACTGGTTCCAAGATAGACGAAATTATCGACGACTTCGAAGTTATGATTGTCAACAATGACGTGGGAGCCAAGTCGCGAGTTCGTCAACTGTTTGTTTGGTGACAGAATATGAAGTTACACGAAATGGAGTCGCCTTGTCTGGTAACGGCTAGGAGAGGTTCTTTCCGGTATAAAGTTAATAAATTTGCTTGCTTTTTGTATTGCTCTACGTCAGTTTACACAGCTGTATTAGTTTTGCGGGGACTCCAAATTTGGACATGGGAACATCATGGCAGCTCTTCTTTGTGCTGGCAAAAGCAGCTTGGAAATCGATTAAGAGGTGGGTGGTGTATGTCGGGTATTCTCCAAGATTTGGCGCACGGTGAATATCTGGTCAGTTCTTGATTCTCCAGGCCTGAAGCCGCATTGATAAGGTGCAATCAGTTGGTTGACGATGGGCTTTAATTTTTCATCCAATACGCTCTATAGAACCTTATATGCGATATAAGCCTCTCTTATCCCACAGCCGTTGACATAGATTGTAGGTTCTCCTTTTTTATGGATTTGGCAGAGCACATTTAAATTCCAATCATCGGGGAGAATTTGTTTAGCTTCTCTTAGAATTAACGTGAGGGTTTCTTCGATAAAAACTTTAGGAAGTCATGCTAATATATTAACTTTATACCAGTTATACTAGCAATCCGTAGATCACTGTAATGAGTCCATATAATATTTATATTTAAATGGCTCCCAAAGCCAGATCGCTCAGAAGTGAGTAATTGTGCAGAAATGGTGGAAAGAGTCCATGAAATTATTGGCAACGAAGTAAATTTTCTATAAAAATGAAGACTGAGAAATTAAATACGAGTAAAAATACTATTTGCCGAACTGAAACTAAAGGCTTGCTTAAAAGAAATGTCTGTGTGGGCTTTGTAAAGTTTTTCAAAAGAGAGACAAGTTAGCGGCCAGTGAAATCGAAATAGTTATGCTAATCTCCTATATTTATAGCAGATATAATATTAGTTAGACTATTTTGCACACGTCCAGATGATCGCACTCTCCTATCACTCTCAATTGGATAACTGTGACCTTATCTTCCCATGCAAACAAGCAAATCACAAACCAAAACCAAAACGATTACTCAAACATTATAAATATTAGTTAGATAAATTAAACAAATACAAGTCATTTATGTACTCATAAGCAAGTTAAATTGTATTTTGCTTAAGAATGAGTGCATACATACAAACATACATTTATGTAAATATTCCACGCTTATTTAAATGTGCCTTACACAATTCTGGCAGCTCATAGTCCACATTCCATTCCACAGTGTCAGCAAAGCGAACGCGTTCGCGAATGTTAATGCGCTAAATGGAGCGTCTTGACGGACCGCTACGCAGTCGCTCCGCGTAGTCAGAGCAAGCGGTCGTTAAAACGATCGTAAAACAAGTTTGCCTAATTGATCGCGCGTACGCCACCGCACCATGGCGTTAAGAATACTTTTTGCATCTTTGTTTCGCAATCGTCCTGCAATTGACACCCTTCGCATACCTTAGCTTAAGCAGCAGGCTTACACACACCCCCTCCACCGCTGCTTCCTTTACCACAACAACACGCAGTGGTCATTGTGCCAATAATTGCGGCATCAAAGTCGGCAAAATGTCAACGGCAATGTTGGTGGTGTCCGCCGTTGATTTTGTCATTGGCGTTGGTGGCGTTATGACGCACACATACACATGCATATGGCAAACGAGCGCTGCTACGCCGCGCCATATGAGGAAGAGCCGAGAGGTATGTATGATTTGTTTGTCCGACTGGCCGTCCGCTTGCCGTTATATCGGTTTTACGCCGCGCCAGGCTTTTAAGCGTCTACACCGAATCGCTATTTAGGTTTGCTGTTTTTTATTACGCACCGCTCGTCCAAGTGCTCCGCTTCACTAAAGCGCCTTATATTGTTGTTGTTATTGCTCTTTGTCTCGACCTTCTTGAGTGTTTTCCTTTTGTTTCGGTTGTATGGTTGCGCCTCTGTTGACCCTTTTTGTTGTGGTGGTCATTAAAATTAATTTGGTTCAATTTGGTTACTGCCAAATTGTTGACAATGAAATACGAGTATGAATCCATAGAGGACTCGAGGTTGGTATTTATTGACGGCCGAGCGCCGCATACTAAGCCTGAGAATTAATAAATTATGTCATTAACGATAATTTGGCTTATAACTCATTTATTTTTATATGCCCAACTAAGGTGTCTACAAAATATTTTACTGTCAAGTGAATTCGCACATCACAAAGAAAGGACTCGCTTGTGAATACATATGTAGAGTTAGCATTGCTCTACATTATATATTTATATTTTTTGCTAAGAATTAATGGTCTTATAAACAGAGCACCGGCGAGACGAGGCAGCGAATCAACCACTTAAAGTTCTTCCTTATTTTTCGCTACAAAGATTAAGCATTTTAATTTTAAGATCTCCAACAAGTGCTCTATGGGCTTTTGGTAAAGGTATTGTGCAGGTGACCTCAGCACATTAAATTTTTATTCCCGAAACCAATTCTTAACAAGTTTTGAGGCATGCTTGGAGTCTCCCTTTTTTAATCCATTTCTTTCTCGGCATTCGGTAGCATCACCTTTTACCATAATGTTTATACAAGCTGCCAGAATATGATGCTTTGTGAAGTTTTTAAAACAAAAACAAGAAAAAACGTTAACTTCGGTTGCACCGAAGCTAAATACCCTTCACAGGTCCAATTCTGTTAGTAACTATGTGTCCAGTTTGTATGGAAGCTATATGCTATAGTAACCCGTTCTGAAAAAGTTTTTTAGAGATTAGATTGTTGGCTTAAAAAATAATATATACCAAATTTCGTGAATATATCTTGTCAAATTTGAAAGTTTTCCATATAAGAACTTGACTCCGTTCGCTCAGT
This sequence comes from Bactrocera correcta, assembly GCA_027475135.1. Classification (NCBI taxonomy): domain Eukaryota; kingdom Metazoa; phylum Arthropoda; class Insecta; order Diptera; family Tephritidae; genus Bactrocera; species Bactrocera correcta. The sequence continues at coordinate 72,417,914 of CM050325.1, forward strand.
TTGTATGATAGCTATATGCTATAGTTAACCGATCTGAACAATTTTCTCGGAGATTACATTTTTGCTCTAGAAAATAATATATACCGAATTTCGTGAATATATCTTGTCAAATTTGAAAGTTTTCCATATAAGAACTTGACTCCGATCGCTCAGTTTGTATGGTAGCTATATGCTATAGTTAACCGATCTGAACAATTTTTTCGGAGATTACATTTTTGCCCTAGAAAATAATATATACCAAATTTCGTAAATATATCTTGTCAAATTTGAAAGTTTTGCATACAAGCCCTTGACTCCGATCGCTCAGTTTGTGTGGAAGCTATATGCTATAGTTAACCGATCTGAACAATTTTCTCGGAGATTACATTTTTGCCCTAGAAAATAATCTATACCAAGTTTGGTGAAGATACATTGTCAAATGTTAAAGTTTTCCATATAAGAACTTGATTCCGATCGTTCAGTTTATATGGCAGCTATATGTTATAGTGGTCCGATATCGGCCGTTCCGAAAAATGAGCAGCTTCTTGAAGAGAAAATGATGTTTGCAAAATTTCAAAAGGATATCTTAAAAACTGAGGAACTAGTACGTATATATACAGACATACAGACATGGCTAAATCGACTCAGCTCAACATACTGATCATTTATATACATACTTTGTAGGGTCTCCGACACTTCCTTCTGGGTGATACAAACATCGTGACAAACTTAATATACCCTGTTCAGGGTATAAAAATAAAATTTTATGTTGTACCGCGGCCTTTCCCATAGATAAAACCCGATAAATAAACAATTCTCGTTAAACTAGAAGATAGTTTCCGTACAATGACGATCAAAGAAAAAATTAAAAATTGGTCTTTTTGACCTACTAAAATCGAATTTTTGGCAAGATCACATTGAGTCATTCTAGAATTATACGCAGAACAAGCCGAAAAACACATAAATATCGAAAATTCGAGCTTTCCTTTTAAATGGCTGTAACTCATAAAATATTTGATACATCGATTTAAAATTCTAGTAGTATGTAATTTTTAAAAACATAAGCTATCAAAATGTGAAAAAATAAAAATTGATTTTTTCAAAATTTCACCCCAGGTGTGCTCTTTAACTACTCTAGACTCTAGAGCCTACATTTATTATTTCGAACAGTGCGAAGTTTGTTCAAAAAGTATCGCGAATTTTGTATTTCCTAAGAAAGGGTTTATTCATTCATGAATTCTATTTTTCCCCTCTTCAAGTAATAACTTCTGCAGCATTTTTTCAATGCTTAAAACACTTGAAAAAATTATTTTTTGTGATCTTGTTGAGTAGGACCTCCTTCGATGCGGTTTTTATCTCCTCAATCGTAGCGTAGCGTCTCTTTTCATGGGCCTCTAGAGTTTTGGAAACAATAATGGGCACAAGGACCTTAACTTGGCGCAAATCAATTTTTGTACTTCCACAAATTCGGGCGTTTCTAGCGAATTGCCTCACGCAGGTAATATTCTTTATTGGCCGTTCAATACTTTGGCATTTAAATTTTGTGTGCGCAATCAAATTTCTGTTGCCGAAACGTTCAGAATATTGGAAAAAACCTTGGGTGACAATTGTTTGCGATCAAGTGTTTTTGATTGGTACAAATTATTCAAAGAGTGTCGAGATCGCGTTGTCAGTGAAGCACGTCTAAGATGGCCATCAACTGATGATAAACACGTCAATAAAATAAAGGAATTTGTGCTTTAGAATCGACGATTAACAGTCAGATAACTTACTGGCATCGTTGCATCATCGGAAAAATGAATAAAAACCATTTCGAAAGATTATTTCAGCCAAAGGAAAGTGAAAGCACAATTGGTTCCAAAATAATTCAATTTTTTCGAAAACAGCATTTTGGAAAAACCGTTGGCACAAGTTTATTGTGGGCAAGGGGGTTCACTTTGAGAGGGATGACATAGATTTTGAACAATAAATTAAGAATTTTAAAATTATGAACAAAGCCTTTCTATTTTTTGCTCATAGCAGTACTATATCTACAATCTGTACTACAGTCATTTGCAAAATATAATATAAAATATTAATTTTTTTAATTATTTACTTTTACTTCAATGTTTGTACATAATTTTTATACGGTTGGCTTTCATAACCTTGATGTATTAGTTTATTCCTTAAGTAATCATCACGGTAGGGTCTAAATCTTTATTTTACATAACAAGTTTTGATGTGGTTTGAAAAATATTGCAACATTTTTGCATTTAAATTTAATTTTATTAAAATTATCTTATAATTTCATATTCACTTTAACAAGTTATTGCGTTAATCATTTACTATATTTCGGTTGTTTATAATTAATGTTTAGATACAGATATCTCTTATTTACTTCTAGCTATCCAGTTTATATCTTACTTTATCTCCACTTAATTTCATTTAGGTGAGGTTAAGTTTGGCTGCTGGGCTCAGGAGTTAGCATAAGCCATCATTAAAACAAGTAGTAAGGAAGGACTAAGTTCGGGTGTCACCGAACATTTTATACTCTCGCATGATAAAGTGATAATCGAGATTTCATTATCCGTCATTTACATATTTTTTTATTTTGCTGTAAAATTAATTAGATTAGATCAATTTGTGTACTTTGAGTATTGAATTGTATTTTCATTTATTTTAACTGTATTGAGGACTATGTAAGAAAACAAAAATAATCGTTTTTCGAAGTTTATGTACATTTTATTTCTTACATGAATAAGAGGCATTATATATTTTAATAATTAAATGTTATATTTTTAAATTCTAAAGATATGTTTTTACAAATAGCAAAACGTATCCTACGAGAGTATAAAAATGATGCCCTCTGAATTACATGAAAATATCTGAGAGATTTACCGATATTTTCGGTGAAAAATTAGGTTAGGTTAGGTTAGGCACTGAGTTCTTCGTGTTCGATATCAGGGACCTTGAAAAGTTATAGTCCGATCACGACAATTTTTCCACAAGGGATACCTCAGCTCAAATACCGTATTTGTAAAGTTTTATTCCGCTATCATCATTGGTTCCTAATGTATATATTATACAGAGCAGGCATCAGATGGAATTCAAAATAGCGTTATATAGGAAGAAGGCATGATTGTGAACCGATTTCACCCATATTTCGTACATGTCATCAGGGTGTTAAGATATATTATATATATATTATATACCGAATTTCATTGAAATCGGTCGAGTAGTTCCTGAAATATGGTTTTTGGTCCAAAAGTGGGCGACGTCACGCCACTTTTCAATAAAAAAAAAGCCTGGGTACAGCTTCATTCTGCCATTTCTTCCGTGAAATTTAGTGTTTCTTACGTTTTTTGTTAGTCGGTTAACGCACTTTTAGTGATTTTCAACATAACTTTTGTATGGGAGGTGGGCGTGGTTATTATCTGATTTCTTCCATTTTTGAACTGTATATGGAAAAGCCTGAAGGAAACGACTCCATAGAGTTTGGTTGACATAGCTATAGTAGATATGTACAAAAAGCTTAGTAGGGGGCGGGGTCACGCCCACTATTCCAAAAAAATTACGTCCAAATATGCCCCTCTCTAATGCGATACTTTGTGCCAAATTTCACTTTAATATCTTTATTTATGGCTTAGTTATGACACTTTATAGGCTTACAGTTTTCGCCATTTTGTGGGCGTGGCAGTTGGCCGATTTTGCCCATCTTCGAACCTAACCTTCTTATGGAGCCAAGAAATACGTGTACCAAGTTTCATACCTCAATTTTTACTCAAGTTAAGGCTTGCACGGACGGACGGACAGACGGACGGACGGACAGACAGACATCCGGATTTCAACTCTACTCGTCACCCTGATCACTTTTGTATATATAACCCTATATCTGACTCTTTTAGTTTTAGGACTTACAAACAACCGTTATGTGACCAAAACTATCATACTCTCCTTAGCAACTTTGTTGCGAGAGTATAAAAATAAAATATTTTCAAAAAATATTAATTTTTTTTATTTATTCACATATCTAAAACGCACTACTTTAACAAACTAAGTTTAATTAATTAAATAATTAATTATGTTTAAGTACTTACACACAAATAGCATTTAATTTTTTAATCTGTTATATAATATGGTATAAATTTGTAAGCATTGCTGGGATTATGTAAATCCACCTCTACTTATAGTCAGTATAATTTTGGCACTTAAATATATTTACATGTTTGCGCTAAAAGAATTTTTAAGCTAAAAATATAAATTTCCATGAAAGTAAAATTGATTTTTAACAACAAAAATTACTATTAAAAATATTAATATTTTTTAATAATAAAATACATGTACTCAAGTACAACAAAAGCTTTGGTTTATCTATTATTGGCAAATTCAAAAGGTTTGCATGTGAGCGCTGCATGCCGCTCAATTATTCGAGGAACGTTCGGGTAGGCCAGTGCGCGTTATGACGCTGGTCGGTATCTCACCATTTGTTGCACGTGTCGCTTCGATGGGTTGCACACTAAATGACGAAAGCAAAGAAAAGTGTTAAGAACAAACTCGAATTAGAATATGTCACTTGTCTGCCACCCACCTTTGTGCGATTGGTTGTCGATTTAGCGGCGATGGATTGGATAAGTGCGGCGATTGACTTTGCGATGGCGGATTGCTATACGGCGAGTGACTGTCGCCAGTCACGTGTTGTACAATCGATACGTTGCGTGGTCCGGTGGCGGTTACGGAGCTCCCCGCGCTACTCGCCACAACAACGCTACCACCAACCCCACCGGAGGATATTGAGCCAGCAGACGCACTGCTGCCATTACCATTTATCGACATATCGCGTATTTCACCGGGCAACGGTTGTTGGCCACCACCAATAATACCCGCGCCGACACCACCATTCATCGGCAAGCTTAAGGCGGACACTTGCGAGGGGTAAATCGTACCGTTAGGTGCCATCAGCGCCACATTCTGCGTCATGCCCGACAATGCTGTGTGTGAGTAGTCATTTACTTTGAGTGAGTGAGTCAGGGTGCAATTAGGATGCATAAAGGGTAAAATATTCATCAAACTCTTACTTACGTGGTAGTGGTTTCATGGACGGCATGCCACCGTTATTCTTTGGCTTACGCTTACGCTTCTGTATGCCATCCTTCTTCATTGATTGCGGCCGATTTGTATTGTGCAGCTTGAAGTACAGGCCGCAAGCGTTGCATACAGGGTTGCCTTCGTTGTTACGTCGCCAAAGCGTTGTCGTCGTGGTGTTGCAGTTGGCGCATGTGACGCCTGTACGTCGATTATTGGTATTGGCTGGTATTTTCGGTTTGGTTTGACGTGTCGGTACACGCACATGGGTCGGTCGCAATTGATTACAACCCGTAGGACAGTAGAAATCATTGCCTTTCCGTATGTAAAGGGCGCCACAGTTCTCACACTTGGGTGACTCGTAGACAGTCGGTACAAGCGATGCCTCGTAAGCTGTGATTGGTCCCGTGCCTGGCCAGTGCGTCGTGGTCATATTGCCGGTGCCGTAGTCATCAACTACCTGATGGTGATATGTATTCTATAATATTTCCGTATGTGTGTGTGGAAGCAAAAGAAGGTGTAAAATTTTGTTTTTAGATGCAGAAATAGTGCCAAATATATTGTGCCAATATTGTCTTTTGTCGAGTGGTAATAAAAAACAGAGCTACATATAAACAGTCGTACGTGTGATACTTACATATCCAGAGAATTCGACACTTGATGGCGCCCACATCGACTGCTCCTGTACGCCCGATTCCATTAAGGACTGAAATTGTCCCGGCTGTCGCATAGCACCTAAATTTGGATCCGATTTACAAATCAACTGCGTCGAACTCGAAACACTGTATAGACCATTATTCGGCGGTGGCAATGCATATGTGGGTGGACTCGAATAGTACTCGGTATTGCCAAGATCTGTAAACGTCTTTGCCTCACCGGGATGTGCGCTTGAGTCGACCACCGAAGGATTATAGTAAATAGTCTGTACGCTGCCATTGTCCTGTAGCACATTGCTGTACCGCTCGTCGGTGTCGAAACGCAGTTGCGCACCTGGATGTCCGCCGTGTGTCGAAGCGTTGATGACGCTATGTGGATTTTGATGTTGGTGTAATGCGGCGGCGGATACAACAATCGTATCGCCGTAGCCACTGCCTGGTGGCGTACAAAGTTGTTGTTGCTGTTGCTGCATTTGCTGCTGATGATGTTGTTGTGCGTCTGCACCGGCCTGTTGATCCTTTTCGATGTCTTCGAGTTTGATGGCTGCACCAGTTTCGGTGCAAATAATCTGTTGACCATTCTCTGTGGTTGTGTATGTGTAGACGGCGGTGCCGGGCGGCGGATGCTCTTCGTTGCGCGGTGCCATTACCACATAATTGGCGGGGGATTGATGATGATGAAATTCGGACTGTGAGTCGGGCTGATCAGCGTCACGATTGTCGTTTTCCTCACTATAATCGCATTTCCGGTAAGAACGACAGAGAAAAATTTTAGTTAATAAAATTGAGAATTATATTTTTATAAAATTGTACGCTGAGCCAGGTACATTAAGTTAGCTAAGAGGTTTGTAAGACATAGCAGGAAACTCGGATATCCTATAAACGAGCTGAGTCGTTTTAGCTATATATGTTCGTGTGACCGTTAATGCCCCCGTATATATTGTATAAAGCATGGTTTATTGCATAAAGCAACGGTATAATTTCCGAAGAATTTTTTTAGATCGGACACTATAGCATATATAGTCATTTTGCAGCTAAGGGAGGCCAGTATAATACACATGTAATCAGACGACTACCACGCCCAAAAACGCCATTAAACGAAAACCGATAAAGTGTCATAAGTAAGCACTTAACTATAACTTATATCTTACAACCGTAATTGGGTACATGGGATTGCAGTAGCGAGGAGCAATTATAGGTTCATAAATGCGTCCCAAGCATTAAAATTCATCATCAAATTGGTAAGGAAGGGATTTTTGGCAGAAGGTGTCTAAATTGGACAATGGACGCGGCCCATCTTTAGGTGATATCTTATATTCATAAACTACTAAACCATTTTCAATCAAATTTGGTATGTGAGGTTAACGAAACATTCCTATCATACACTGTGAAATCGGATGACAACAATGTCTACTTTCTATACAACAAACTTTTTAATTTCATCCGATCCTTTCATCTTACAGTATACAAATCAAACATCAATGAGGTTAGCAGAATCAAACTTTGCACAAATAGTTTTTTGAAGTTATTTCCCCAAAACGTGTCGTAACTTTGCAAGAACCCAGGCACCAAATATGTGGACGCCAGTGTCTATGGCTAAGTTTTACCGCAGATACAGATACTGTGAGGTCTAGTATTGAAATTTGGACAGAAAACTTTCCTGATCACACCTTACCCTTGTGCTAAAAATAGGGCCTGAAATCGGATCAATCAGCATCCAAATACCTAATAAAATTATTTTTGAACTTCTGGTTCACTCTATACCGCATCTATCGACCAATATGTAAGAAATCTCAATGAAATTCAGAAAGAATCTCTGTCTACAAGTAATAACAGTGTATCAGCTTGCCTTAATGGATGAAATCAGCCCCATACTTCCGTAAAGTCCCTATATACCTAATATACAGATTTTCCAACATCCGCTTGACATTGCATTGTGACAAAAAAACTACCCGAAATTTAAATAAAATGCAAAATATTGAATTATTTATCAATATTTATTTTGTCGCATTCAAAACCGGTACGCGGTGTTCCACGGAGCGGCAATTTTAATTGGGGAAGAAGTAAAAATCATACGGAGCCAAGTCTCGTGGTTGACTTGTGCTATTTATTGCGTTTTTGGCTTTCAATTCGGTCACAAGCGTACTCTTTTTGAAAAAAAAAATCAGGCGAAACGAGCAAGTACTTGTTTCATACGTAAAATATCCATTAAAATCATTCGAACGCACTCGCGTGAGATGTCGAGCTCTTTTTTCATCTTCCTAACAGTTAGATGAAGATTTTTTCAAGCACCATATTATTCATTTTTTTAATATTTTCATAAGTTCAAAAGGTCGAAAGTTGTCCACGCATGTCTTCAACGATATCTCAATATCCGTCTTTGAAGGCTTTGTACCACTCGCAGAGTTGTGTTTTTGATAAAACTGAATCACCGTAAGCTTTCTCCAACATTCACACGAAATTTGGTTAAAAATACAAAATTTTAGACAAATTCTTTATTCCATTTCTTAATGCACTGTGAAAAGCAACGCACTACTGAGGTGTACCTTCTTAAGGAGCTGCTGTACAAAAACTGGTTGACAGATCGCGCTCATATTTGGCGTATTAGTTAAGAGCAGTCTTACCAACTTAGCAAAATATATTTTTTTGAAATATCATTTACCCGCGGAATTTAATTACAATTTCCGGGTGCTTTTTTGTCACAACGTAGGCTTGCGAGAGCCTAAAATGTTGGGTAACACCCGAAATTAGACCCCTTACTGGTTTCAATTTTATTTTAGACAGTAGCTTTATGCACTTATTGTTCTTATTGTTGTTGTTTAATCTTTGTTTAACAGAAATGTAATAGGTTTTACTCACAATGTGCCCGCTGTGGTCAATATTCGTCGCTGTTGAGTGTTGCGCGGTAGCGGTATGCTGTACTCCTCACTCGATGTTGGTTGAGCGCCGGTAATCGATGCAGCCGATGTGGCCACGCTTGTCGGTGGCTGCTGTAACTGTTGTTTTTGTTCTTGAGATTGATTAGGCGTCAGTGGCTTTGATTGACTAGAGATATGTTGTTGTTGTTGTTGTTGTGCAGCTGTTTGCTGTTGCTGTACAGATTGTGTTTGGTTCAAGTCCTGCGCAACTTGCTGCTGTTCCTCAGCAGCGCTCTTTTGTGCCTGCAATGTTGTTGTTGTCACAGTTGGCAACTGCGAATCACCGCTATTCACTTCCGTTTTGATGTTCGATAATAAATGCTGCTGCTGTTGTGCTTGTTGTTGCGCCTGTTGTTGTGCTTGTTGTTGCGCTTGTTTGGCAAGTACCTGTTGCTGTTGCGGCAATTGTTGCTGTGCCTGTGCTTCCATCTGCAACAAAGTTCAAAATCGAAATGAAACTATGCTCTACAACTTCTACAAGTGTGATTTATTTGATTTTTGTATTGAAAAAATGTCAGGTGGGTGAGGCGACATTGTCGTCATTGTCACAGTCTTTTATTCGTCATCTCTGTTGTGTCATTGGCATTGTTTGTATAGCATTGGTGGTTCGTTACTGTCAACGACGTCGGCAAAGTTTGTTTTCGCTTATTCGAAAGCGTGACCCAAGTTCCGGTCATAAAACAGTCAGCTTGTAACTCAAACAAATCGGCAAACAAGCAAAAGTAGAAGAAGAAAACAAATTGGCGAGTGCTAAGCAACACGATTTCCGATTCGAGGCACCTCAAATGCAGAGAATCCCATTGTTGACGCATAACTTGTGTTAAAACGTACCCATAAACGTGTGTCAGTATAGTTCGTCGGTATATAGTACGAGGAGCTGCGACAGCAGTGCAGTGTTTTCCTTAAAGGGTTACTAAACCCAAAACAGGGATAAGAGGAGAGGATAAGAGTTTGAAATTATTTTTGATTTTCCAAAAGCATTATATTTGAGGAGTTTACACTAAATAGAGCAGTGTTGAAAGTAAAAGAATGAAAAGAGCAAAATTAAAAAAAAAAAAAAATTTTTCGAGTTTGGGTCCTCAGTACTTCAGTCATTCTTTTTTTCTCCGTAAAAGAAGTTCACACTGGATCGATAAGTATTCGAAGTAAAAGAGCCGAAACAGTAAAACTTTTGAAAACAAAAAAAAATATTTTTGATATTTTTTCCCCGTGGATCAAACTTGCACTGGATCGATAATTATTCGAGGTAAAAGAACAGAAAGAGTTTTTGGAGGTCGGGTTCTCCACGGCTGCAGTCATTCCGCTCTTCTCCGTGGTAGAAATTACACTGGATCGAGCACTATTCAAAATTAATGAGCCGAAACAGTAAAATTTTAGAAAACAAAAAATGTTTTTCGAGTTCCGGTTTTCGACTGTTTCAATCATTCCGCCCTTCCCTGCGGACGAGCTTACACTGGATCGAGAAGTATTCCAAGTAAAAAAGCCGAAACAGTGAAATTAATACAAAACTGAAGTTCGGGTCCTTCAAAAAAGTTTTCAGACTTCGAAAAATGCTGTTTCGAGTAAAAATTTACTACAGTTTAAAAGGCTGTAACTCAAAAATTATTTGACATATTTATTTAAAAATTTTATATATTATTTTTGAAGGTGCAGAGATGCGATAAGTGTAAGTATAAAAAAATTATTTTTTCGAAAACTCTTAGTGGACGTTCAGGTTGTATTTGAAACACTGCATGAACACTAGGGTGGACCAAAATAAAATTCTTAAAAAAAAAAAACATTTATTTCTTTTTTTGCTTGGTACTCTGAAAAATAGGTTCTTAGACACCTCTAAAATAGGGTCGCTACCTTGCAGTTTTCTATTTTTTTTTTGTTTCATAATATCGGATAGAAGAATTTATATCTATAATTACTAGAAAAAATAGCTCATTTCATAGATTTTGTAAGAAATTGAATTTTGAGTGCTCTACTAATAGTCTAAGAATCTAGTTTTCAGACTACCAAACGAAAAAAAAGTATTCATTTTTTTGACCCATCCTTATATACACATATACATACATACATATATAGTATATCAAGTACTTTTTTCAAAACTAGCGGTGAACTACAAACACCTCTGCGAGTTGGCGACAAATAAATGCAATTTGTCACCTGCAATAAAAATCATGTCGTTATTAATGCCACAGGGGCCTCTTTCAAAAAAGTACAACAACATATTTCACTTTTCATTTCTAGAGCAAGCAAAGGAAAGGAAATCGTTGTTAAGAATTTCAAGCCCGAATTCCAAACACACACCAACATATGTATGTATATACCAGCAACAAAGTCACTTACCTCAAGGCATGCTCATGAAGTAATTTGTTCGAAGCGCGCTCAATTCTTGTTTTTTGCCAAGTACTAGTACTGGCACTGAATGAGTTGATGAGTCGTTGACATAACAAAAGGCAACAACAACAAGCCTATAGAATGAATAGCAAAAACATGTCTGAGGTATTGGTAATATTATATTTGACTTGAGCACTGTTAACAACATTCGCACCTACCGACAAGCGGAACATTTTCATTTATGTACAAAAGACCGACTATATGTTGTTTGTACAAGTCAACGGATGTCGATCGGTCGATCGGAAATTAAAATTGACAAATTTACAGTTATGAAACGAAAGGTGACGAAGTGTAAGCAACTTTCAGCGGAAACAAAAAAACATTGAAAAATATTGAGCACGGAAAGGCAGACTGTGAAATTCACAAAAGAAAGTGAAGCGAAAAATCGACTGGAAGAATGGAACATTCACGCATATACAATTCATATGATAAGAAAATAAATTTCAAAATGAAAAATTGAAAATTATTGATTTTTCGAAAATTTTTGGCTTTTTTGAAACTTGTTAAAAGTAAAAAAAGCTAGAAAATTTGTTATTAAAAAAAACTTCCAACAATCGTACTTGCCTAAATTAACTAACTTTAATTTGAATGAATCACACCCCACACATAGTACTTCACAAACCTGGAATTCCCCTCAATGTACAATGTCATAAATAATACTTCAACTCGTCATTGAATATTTTTAGCAAATAATTATTTATTTGCTTGTGATTTAATTTGGTACGTAAGCGCATAAGCAAATATACATGCATATGTACATATATATATTTAACAGTAAATGTACCTATTTGGCTATTAAACGTGCACCAAAGTTCGAAAATGATTGAACGTATTTACCAAACAGCGACAACACCCTAATTTGTCATGAAATTATAAACAGAAAAAATTTTTAAAAATAACCTAAAAGTAAAGCAGAAGTAAAACCATGCAAATAAAATTCCACACATTTTATTTTTATTTTATTTACCACACATATTTCTAACACTTGGGACTGAGATATATTATGCATGCAAGGTCAAAGCGCTTTAATATCAATATGAGCATAACGATGTGTTTGTTCTTAAAATTTTACTACACCATGTACATACATACATATGTCAGGGCTCACACCCCACTTTATCGCAATCTAGTCAAGGTCTTTGCTATCATCCACAATTTGATTTACGGATATGCTGATTGTAGACAAGAAGTTACTTAATAATCCCTTTTATCATGAGAAGAGACAATTTTAACTGATATTTAGTCGCTTACCAAGAACACATTTTCTCTTTTCAATGATAGACCAACGTGGATAATTTTTGGAATCAAAGAGAAGAAATAACTTTAACTTCGGTTGAAGCTATAAACCGTTCGCAAATGTTAAAAATTTCTTACAATAAGTTGATTCCGATTTTTCAGTTTGTATGGCAACTACAGAGCCTTTTCAAAACGACGCTACAAAAGTAGACAGCAAAAGACGGCATATTTTCGCCCCCAGACAAAGAAACACCCGTAGTGTCAAGAATATTGCTGCCGCTAGCGCATCAATTGAGGAAGACTCAAATCAGTTTCTCAGACATCGTTCTCAAGCGTTGGGCATCTTTGTGACGTCGTTTGGGAAAAGATCTTGGCCTACATCCTTACAGGATCAAATTGACACAGGAACTGAAGCCTTGAAAATTATCCGGAATTTCTTCGAAAAATCATCACCAACGATGTGGCTGATTTCTAACTGAAGGACTTCGTCAATAAGCAAAATGTGTGCTATTGTTCAGGCAGAAATCTACATGAAAGCTAATCAATAAGTCACCATTGCATCCCTAAAAAAATTACGGTTTGATGCGGCGACATTGGACCGTACGGCACGTTACTGTGAATGGAAATCGCTACCGCTCAATGACAACCGAATATTTTTGGTTCGAATTGAATGATATTTACAATATGTGGTTCCAGCAGGACGGCCCACAAGCCATACTGCGAATGTCACATTGGATTTATTGAAAACCAAGTTTGGTGAATGTGTTATCTCACGAAATGGTCCAGTCCATTGGCTGCCTCGGGCGTGCGATTTGACGCCGTTAGTCTATTTGCTGTGGGGCTACGCCAAGTCTATGGTCTATGTCAACAATCCAGCGACGATTGATGAACTTCGTACGAACATCGAACGTGAACCTGCAGCAATATCGACCGATTTATGCTTGAAACCCATCAAAAATTGGGTTCAGCGTCTGAACTTTAGCAAGCATGCCAGTGGTGGCCATACAAAAGAATTCGAGTTCCATACATAATGAAATCAAATATACTTTCCCAGGCATAAAGAATTTCATTGCTATTCCAAACTGCTTTTATTTTATTTATAATAAGTATTTACAGGGTTTGTGGGGAAAGATATAGGACTGAGTCGCTTTAAAAAAACGTATTGAACCAATCCTTACAATTCTTCGCTTCTTCTTCTGCGTCGATGTAGCGCTGGCAGCACGATTTCCAAGCATTGAAGGCGTCACGAAAGGAATTCTCTAGAATAGCCTTGAGAGCCGCTGCTGCTAGGATCCCCTCTGTCGTCTCAAAATTCTTGCCTTTCATCGGCCTTTTCAGGCAAGGAAACAAAAAAGTCCAGGGAGGTCGCACCTGCGTTGTAGGGCTGCTGCGGAAACGTTGAGATGCCGACCTTGGTTAGGTAGCTCTTCAGAAGAAAGGCGGTGTGAGTCGGGGCGTTGTCGTGGTGCAACTTCCAATCGGCTGCGATGTCTTGCCGGACCTGATTGACAGTTCCTTTGAGTCTATTGAGAACTGAACCACAGATTTTGATAAATTTAACATCTGGGCAATTAAACGAATACTTAGTCGACGGTCTGAGTTCAAAACTTTGCGCACACGAGTCACATTGTCGGTGTTTGTCAAACTCGCAGGTCTCCCAGCACGGTCTTCATCAACGATCTCTTCCCGGCCCTCCAAAAAGGCCTGGGCCACCGAAACATACCACTTCTTGCTCAAGCAACATCTGGGTAAGCCTGCTTGATCATATCAAACGTATCTGTCGCAGATTTATCGAGTTTCGAACAGAATTTTAGCGAGTACCTCTATTCTAACGAACGCTGTACCACTCATAACTAGGAACGCCTTTTACCGAATCCATTCGGTGCGCGCACGCTCTGAAATACAGTAGCGGCCGAATAAAATCAGTCCTATTACTTTCCGGACATACCCTGTATACTACCTATAATGGAGGTTTTGGTAATTCCTAGTCCAATAACGCATATTCTCGGGGCAATGCTCTAAACTCCGAACATATTACTCTAAAAATACCACTATAATATATAAGCTACCATTTAAACTGATCCAGATAAAGATCCAGATAAAGAAGTTTTATATCTTTTTATGGTATAATAAATGCACCTGTAAGGGGTATTCTGCTGGCTTTTACAAAACTTTAGTCGCGTGCTGTAATAACGTTTACACCTGTTGCTAGAAAACAGTTACTCAAATACGAATATGTTTATATTTGTATTTATATGCACACATACATACATATAGGCGATATCTATGACTGGAAATAAACTTAAGTAGCAAGCGTTTATTTTGCAGCTTGGCATATATCGATTTCATTATTTAAATATTGATAAGATATTAAAGAAAAAAGACGCACAAATCACCTATCACACAAAATGCTCGAAGCAGATCAACGTATGCACATACATGTACATACATACATACGTATGCATTAATATGTGTAAGCTGACTTTTTATCAAATCATATTATCACACGATATGCGTTAGTACAAATATGAATATGCATGAGTATGTGCATGTATGCTTGGCATTTTATTATATATATTGAGAGTTGTACAAATAAGCGTTTGGCGCGCACTCAAGTTGGTCAAATGGTTCTAATTCAGTCAGTAACGACACTTCACTCCTCGCACAACAGTTAAATAATTAACAACATCATCATGATCATCAATAGTGGCCGTCGTTGCCATCACATCAACCAGCATTAGCAACAACAACGACACAACCAACAACCTGACTCAGTGATTGCTGCACAACGAGCCATCGCGAACGCCAAACTTATCTGCATAATAACAACAGTAACCGTTGTTGTTAACAATTTTGATTGGGGGCTGATAGTGGTTGACTGGCTGGTTGGTTAGACATTTGAACGTGTGAAATAAACTTTTAATTTTATATACCTACATAGATAAATATGTATGTTTATTCGTTAACACATACTTATATGCGTAGAAACTTTTTTACGAGTATTACTCCAATGAATTATTGCTTCATAAAAGTTGCTCAAAGTATTTAGGCAGCAATAAAACTTTGGGCGCTGCGGCTAAACGCTGTTGACGAAATCAAATACACACACGTGTAGTGTATTTGTACTTGCAGGTGTGGAGGAGAAAACTTTTTTTTTATTCAATTAATGTATAACATTTGTTTTTTTATTTTATTTTATTTTATTTTATTTTATTTTATTTTATTTTAAATTTTTTTTAATTTAATTTAATTTAATTTAATTTTTAATTTTTAATTTAATTTTTATTTTTTTTTAATTTTTTTTAATTTTATTTTATTTTATTTTATTTTGTTTTATTTTATTTTATTTTATTTTATTTTATTTTATTTTATTTTATTTTATTTTATTTTATTTTATTTTATTTTATTTTATTTTATTTTATTTTATTTTATTTTATTTTATTTTTTTTTATAATTTATTATTTAATTTTTAATTTAATTTTTAATTTAATTTAATTTAATTTAATTTAATTTAATTTAATTTAATTTAATTTAATTTAATTTAATTTAATTTAAATTAATTTTATTTTATTTTATTTTATTTTATTTTATTTTATTTTATTTTATTGTTAATTTTTTATTTTAATTTCATTTTATTTCCTTTTATTTTATTTTACATCGTTTAATTTAATTTTCTTTTGTTTTATTTTATTTTAATTTTATTTTATTTTAATTTATTTAATTTAATTTCATATAATTTAATTTGATTTAAATTAATTTATTTTAATTTAATCCTACTACCATACTTAATCTTCATTGTGTTTTCATGAAATTTAGTTATTGTATTTTATAATGAAATAATTTTTCGAACGAAGCTGAATTTTTAGTCGAAACAAAAACAATTCCATCAAAAGAAATGAGGCTCTTCCACGACTCTCTCTTCTCAATTGTACCTAGTATAAAACCAGTTTAAAACCAGTTAGTGGTAACGATGCTCGTTCTCTTAACTTTCGGTCATATAATTATAAAACAAAATATTCCAACGAAAAATAATAATTTCAACTTCATGAGTGATTATCGACAGTAATAAAAGGCGCCTTTAATGCTGGGGTGGTTCTCCGTTGCTGAAACCAGAAAAAAATTATCTCTAGAAGATTTAGTCCCTACAATGAATTATAGTTAATCAAAAAAAATTGACAAAAATGGCAGCGTTTTTCATTTTTTTCTTAGTTTACACAAAATTTTGATTGTCTCAAGCCTGTCAAAGGTCGATTTCTGATCTGATAGGTCAGTATATGAACATAATGTGGGTGGAGCGGAGTCGAAGAAGAACAGGTGCAGTGAGCTTTTTCACGGATGGATCGTAGCTGAGGCGGTGCGTTGGATGGGGGTATCTTCAGTCGAGAGCTCTCAATCAACTTTTCCAGCAAAAATGCAGCCATCAAAGTTACAGCAGATGTAGCTCTCCGAAATGTGGCTTCTTTTAGGGAGGTGTGCATCTACTCCAACAGTAGAGTTGCTATAAAATCGATATGTTTGCAAGAAAAGGTACCCAAGAGCAAATTTCATCATGGGTTTCCATGTCTTCGTGCATTCGGGCGCTGGATCTATAAGCTTGGCGCGAGTTAAGAAAGCGTTGTTTAACTAACAGCACTTGTGGGGTTGCGAAAGCCTTCTAGCCCAGATTGATCCACTGAACTGCTAGCTCTGAGCAGGGCTCTCATACCCGAATGAATAAAAAGTCGCTAGTTCATAGGCAAGGTTCCAAACGCCGCAATGATAGTCGTCCTAACTAGACACTTCCCATTGACGGTGAGGCAAAAATGGGAACTTGTCAAAGAAGATGAGGTGAAAACATCTATATACTTTCTTTTCCACTGTCTAGCTGTCTCTAGACTAAGATTGAAGCATTTTGGTTGTCATACTTTTTACGAACCCGGTGAATCGGCTGCAATTCGTGCTAGCCTCTTCACTAAATTTGCGAATGGTTCTTGGCATTTTGTTGATATAAATATCTACGACGGTCTGTTTGATCCAAATGAAGGAGTTCTAGTCATCACAACGGACTAGCATCTATAACAGTCCATGTGGTATTATCCGTGACCTCACGAGTAATCAACCTATTTATCTAAACTAACTTTACCGATTATATGGAGAAAACTATATGAAAAAAATGTATCGTGTTCGAATCATTTGAGCTCCGAGTAATCAGCCTATTAAAATTCATTTCCAATAAAAACGATTTTAGAGATAAATTGATGGAGCTGATTGAAAATAGTGGCTGTACTTCAGAAGGCTGTAACTCAAAAACTGTTTAAGTTATCGATTTAAAATTTTAGTGTATGATTTTTAATGATATAATCCACTGTTATACGAAACACACAAAGTGTGTCTCTTAAGAAGAATTATATACTACTTGCCGCGATTACTAAGCAGCGTTAAAATTAGATTAAATATATATCAATGAATGCAATGAGTTTCTCAATTTTTTTTTCAATGTAAGTGGTCTCTATTATAACGATTTTTCTTCGCCTGTGAACTTATGAAAAGCGATGTTACGTTATTTTGCATTTTAGGTGACGATATATCGGGTAAGATGAACTGTAATATTTATTTATAACACATGCCATTATTACGAGTATATATTTGTTGCATGAATATGTCGCCTATATTGAACTAAAAAAAAGCAATTTCCTGTATTGCTCCGCATTAGTCATCAATGGGCAGGCGCCAACACATGAAACTCACTGAATCGGATAACAAATGACACAAAAAAGTAGTAAGAAAAAAACATTCACTTCGTGTGACACTTTTCCCTTCGGTTGCGCAGTTTCACAGCATTTGTAGCCGCTGCCCATTAAAACTGGAAAGATCCATTATCTTTATGAGCAATTAAATTTGTGCCGCTGGCGTCAAAATTCCTTTTCTTATGTGCTCTAGAAATGCAGCAACACAAAATGTGTGTGTGTGTGTGCGTATGCACATACCTGAAAAACAGCCGCTCAGTGCGACTGGAACGGCCCACGTGAAATGTACCAAAATTCAAACTAATAAAATATCCAATAAAAACAATACAATATTGTCTAACAAATTTTATTTCATTATTTTACCGCTCAATTGCAGGTAAATAGTTGTTTGCACTGAACGCCGACGCAATTCATTCATAAATCGAGCGCCGCAAAGCGGTCAAGCAAAGCATTGCAGAGGAGCTAATGGCACCGTACTTTGTTTAAGGATATAGACAAATACTCAGTGCAGCAATAGAAATTGCGTAATGGGAATATTATGTCAACGCTATCACCTCAGCGCGGTGAAACGTGGAAATGCATAACAATCGATCGTATCATAGGCTGATAGGACAAGCTAACACACAACACGGCTGATGAGATGTGTGCATTAAGGATCAAAAGTGTATCCTGCACTTTCGTATATGTATGTGTGCATGTGTGTTTGAGTGAGTTATTTAATGAATGAATGCGCTCGGCTAGCGACGTGTGTGTGACATTTTTTGGCAGGAAGTGCATCAGCCGCACACACGGCCAATCGTAATCGAGTATATTTAACAGTTGGCCATGACTTGGATGCTCATCTACTGATATGTTGTATAGATAAATACATTAGACACGCGCGAAGACAGCCTACCATACACCTAATTATAAGTATATCTATCAGGCGGTGCAGCGAAAGGATACGCAGGGAGACCAAAGGATATGATAGTATGTGTGTTTATATGTGCGTGTGTGTGTGTGTTGTTTATACCCGTCTGCTATGAAGTTATTAAGGATATAATTTTGATAAGCCAATGACAGTGGCGCCCGCGACATTAGCGCGGCTGTTATGCCTTAAGTAGGCACTCAACTCGGTTTTATTATATTACTTGAGTTTAGACGTGCACCAAAGGAAAATATAGTCTAAAGCCTGGGGTTAAAACCGTTTTGGGTCATAAAAATTACATTCAATTATTGTGAGTGCAGTATGCTCTCAATTCGTTCACTAGTTTTGATCTACAGACACGCAATTTGAACAATTATTGCCACAGACAAAACAATTGAATTCACTATTTCACTGGCAATTTACAGCCTTATAGCATGAGAATTTTCTATAATGAAATTACTTTTTATTACTGAGTCGTTTAATTAGTTTAATTATGAAAGTAATTGTCGAAGCTGAATTTTTAGTCGAAACAAAACAACAAAAACAGCTCCATCAAAATAAATGAGTTTCTCTCCGGTAATCAATGCTTTATTACAATTGCACCTAACATAAAACCAGTTTTAAACCAGTTAGTTATTATGATACTCCTTCTTCTCACTTTCGGTTATATAGTTATAAAAAAAATATTCTAACGAAAAATGAAAATTAGATTTGCATCTAAGTCCATAAGTTTTGGCAGTCCAGTTTCAATACTGTCCCAGCAAGTCACGGCCATCGAAACTCCAATACATTAAATAAGCATAAATAATTTGGTAAGAAAGGAAAAATCTCAAAAAAAAAACTTGAACAGAAATCTCTGGTAGCGCTTTTTGAGACTTAACCGATACTTTAACCGATAGGTGGCTTGCAGCGGTTAGTTCTTATCCCGACAATTACTTTTTACCTTGCGTTGAAAGTCTTTTTTTTAAGAGATGGACGGTTTCGGTTAAAATTTAAAAAAAATTAAATTTTCAATAAAACAAACTAAAAAAAACTTTAACCGAAATCTTTGGTAACACTATTGGGTACCTAACCGGTGATTTAACCGATAGTTGACTTGCAGCGGCTAGTGTTTGTTCAGACAATCACTTTTTAGCTTTCGTTGAAAGTAATTTCTTTTAAATTGCAAACAATATATTCACCCCTAGGCGCGTAGGTGTCCGATCGGCTCGTATTTTCCAAAAAATTAAGTGCGTAGATTTAAAATTAGAAGGCTTTTTATAGATGATTAATTTGAACATGGCTTTAGACGTTGTGATTACCAATAAAAATCGTTTTTTCTTTTCTGTGGATTGTCACGAAAACACTGCTGACATATTCTAAATATGATAGAGCGCAAAATCACATCCAACGCAAAACTACAGTTCTTTCGCCTTGTGGTGCCCAAAACACTGAATGTGATTGAAATCAGCTCAGCTGAATGCTGTCCTCGGGTAATCATTCCTTTTGTGTCGTTCAAAAATGTTTCAATATTTTTACACGAAGTTCAGAAATTCTGAAATCCAAAATATTCAATATACTTCACTGTACTTCTAATACAAGGTAGTAGCTAAAATCGAGCGGATGTGAGAAACCCTTTGGAAGAAATCAAAAACCTTTCCACAGAAACTCTGCGAGACATTGTTGAAATTTTGAAATATTTGAGCAAATTTGAGTGCGTTTTGATATGGTTTGAAATATTTCAGTCAATTAATGAAAGAAACTTGGTTCTTCAAGAGATAAATGCCACCAAGAAGCTGAACTTCCAAACTATTATCGACGCATTCGCTGTCGCCAAAACACGAAACGCTCGCTTCTAAGTGTTAAGTAAATGAAGATTCGAGGATTTTAAACTGCATATTCAAAACCTTAAACACGTCAGTCAACAGGTGTCAAAAGAACCGTTTCTTCATTAATGAGTATGATAAATAAATATCAGAAACGCTAAAACAATGCACAGTCCTTTAACCTTTGCGCGACTGTGGGACTGTATATACACGCAGCTGTGCCTCAGTTTTAGAGATATCGATCTGACATGCTACACACGTACTTCTCTCGTAAAAAGTTGTTCATTTGTTAAAGTCGCTGAAATCGGACTACCATAGCATATATGTAGCTGCCTTACAAAATGATCGATCAAACTAATGTTCTGGTATGGAAAATTGCTTTATTTGACGAGATATTTTTTACATAGTTTGGTACAGATTGGTTTTACAAAATCACTCTACAATCTGGGCATGAATTGTGCTGTTCGGTTCACCATAGCATATATCTGTCATATAAACTGAATAATCAAAATCAAGTTGTTGTAAGGAAAACTCTTTTATTTGAAGAGATATCTTCACGAAATTTGGCATAGCTTATTTTAAAAGCCAACACTACAATTCTCCAACATATTATTTGCATCGAACAACTATAGCATATAGCTGCCATACAAACTGAACAATTAAAATCAAGTTCTTGTATCGAAAACTTTTTTATTTGATGAGATATCTCGACAAAATTTCGTGCAGATTGTTTTTACAAGATAACTCCACAATATCGGCACAAATAGTTTTGCTCGCCTCACTACAGCATATAGCTGCCATACAAAATGAACGACTAAAATCAAAACGTTGTTTGAAAAACTAGCATTATAGCTATTTATATAAAGAATTTATAGTCAAAGTGAAAGTAATTTTGCTGTTGTTGTTGTTGCCAACAGAAAAAACCCGTCGCAAGTTTATGCTAATACGAACAATTGCTCTTACACTCTTCATACAAAAACACATTTCTTGCAAAAATTATCGATTATATACAATATTACAAAGCCAGCATAGAAAAGGTATGCAAAAGAAGTTAAAAAATATTGAAAATATACAAATCATTTTTCAGACTTTTACTTTTCTTACTTACATTCAATAAAATGTTTCATTCAAAACTAGTTTATCTAATAAACAAAAACGGCGTTGTTTGAGAACTCTTTTAATTTGATTTTCTTGCACTGCTATCAGGTCCACATTTAGATAATTTTTCCCGCCTAATTCACATTTTGGCCAGATAAAAAAGGTGGCGTTCCACCAAAGATAGTGGCGATAAAGGTGTCGGTATATAAATAAGTGTAAAATAATTCTGTGCTGATATGCCTCCATGTCTCAATGCTCATACATACCTTGAGTTGCATTTCGATAGCTAAGCTTTTCACTTGTTTTCATAACACACCAAACACTAATTGGTTAGATAAAACCACTTTTAACAAATGAAAATTTGGAAAAAGCGTTTTTTGAATAAAACTTTGACTCTGTCACAATTGTAAAATGTGTTGCTATTATTTAGCACAATTTTGCACTGGCACCGACTTTTTTCCACCACTTATTATTATTATGTCAACTATTGAGCTGGCATTAGATGAGCTACAAAACGAACGCGGCAACTTGTTACGCGTAAATTACGGTAAAGTGTAGTTTGGTTGTTGGAACACACTTCCTCGGGCGGACACATCTATGTTAATGACAACCCGACGCAGTGCGCGTTTAACACCTTTTCGTTCCAATTAATTTTCTCGAGCAGTACCCAAACCTACTAAACCTCCTCTATGACACAGCCTTACCAATACATACACAGTTGCATAAATATTCATACATACATATGTACGTATGTATATACACGCATATTCATACAAATACTGGCGCAATTTCGATATTTGTCTGAATATAGTTATTTACCTCTTAGAACCGCCGGACACGTTGCAAAGGCACACTGCTACACATATTGCGGTCGAGTAGCGGGAAGCCGCATATTTCTCGCTTGAACCACACAAATTATTTACGTTTGTTTGTTTGTTTGTGTGTGTCGGCTGCACGAGTGTTTGTGCTGGAGCGTTATGCATGTGTGAATTATGATTTATTTGCGACAAAGACCACTCCAGGTGAGTTGGCGTGTATGTGTGAGTTCCTTATCTTATCGCTTGATAGACGTCGCCGCCGCCGCCGCCGCCACTGTCGCTGATATCGTCGTTGGTTGTTGGTTAACTTTGTTGTCGCATCAGCGATAAGCGTTCGTGTGCTGCGTCTGTGTGCGCGGGTGTGCAAGCGTAAGCGCAAATGCGCGGTTGTATGCGTGTGCTGTGCATTGCGCATGCGCGTTCAGTTTGTTGGTTTTTACTCATACGTCAATTGTTTTTGTTTATTCACACGTCAGTATGTACAGTATGTATTCGTTTTTTCACAAGCGCATGCATTGTTTTTGTAAACCTCATTATTCCTTCGGTACCAGAAAGTTTTCGACCTGTTCGAGTCCAAATGCCTTGTAGCCACATGCATGTCGCATGTGTAGCTGAAAGCATGTTTACCTGTAATAAAATAGAACAATAATGAGCAGCTATGTATTTTCCAACATTTACATACATACATATGTACAAGTGTATGTTTGCATGTATGCGATAATAGTTTAGAAAAGTACAAAATCATTTTGAAATAATTTAACTTAATTTGTGTTTTTTTTTTGGTTTTTGCTGGCATTTAAACGTTTTCACGCGCCTATAACATTTTGTTTAATAAATTAAGTGTCGCAAAAAATGTCAACAAATTTTGTTATCACAAATTTAATTGTGAGCTTCGCAGTCAGTATTTATGACTATCTGAATTTTGTTGTAATAACCCTAAAAAAATATATTCGTAAATACAATGCAGCATTCACCTATGAAATAACCTTTTTATACCCTGTAACACCCAGAAATGCCAGAGACCCCATAAAGCATAATACATATACACATGTATTGGGTAGTCGAAAAAGTCTTTTCGTATTTTGTCAATAGATGTCGATGCAGTCGTATATAGTGTTGGAAGGTGATGGTTTAAGCTTCATTTAACCAAAAAACAAAAAATTAAATTTGGAGAAGTTGAAAAAAAGTTACAGCTGTTCAAAAATGAGTGAAAATAATAAAGAAATTCGCTATATTTTGAAATTTGTATATAAACAAGAAAAAACGTTAACTTCGGTTGCACCGAAGCTAAATACCCTTCACAGGTGCATTTCTTTTGGAAGCATTTTGTATGGAAGCTATATGTTATAGTTAACCGATCTGAACAATTTCTTTGGAGATTACATTGTTGCCTTAGAAAATAATATATACCAAATTTCGTGAATATATCTTGTCAAATGTGAAAGTTGTCCATACAAGAACTTGATTCCGATCGTTCAGTTTGTATGGCAGCTATATGCTATAGTTAACTGATCTGAACAATTTCTTCAGAGATTACATTGTTGCCTTAGAAAATAATATATACCAAATTTCGTGAATATATCTTGTCAAATGTGAAAGTTGTCCATACAAGAACTTGATTCCGATCGTTCAGTTTGTATGGCAGCTATATGCTATAGTTAACCGATCTAAACAAATTCTTCAGAGATTACATTGTTGCCTTAGAAAATAATATATACCAAATTTCGTGAATATATCTTGTCAAATGTGAAAGTTGTCCATACAAGAACTTGATTCCGATCGTTCAGTTTGTATGGCAGCTATATGCTATAGTTAACCGATCTGAACAATTTCTTCAGAGATTATATTGTTGCTTTAGAAAATAATATATACCAAATTTCGTGAATATATCTTGTCAAATGTGAAAGTTGTCCATACAAGAACTTGATTCCGATCGTTCAGTTTGTATGGCAGCTATATGTTATAGTTAACCGATCTGAACAATTTTCTCGGATATTACATTTTTGCCCTAGAAAATAATCTATACCAAATTTGGTGATGATACATTGTCAAATGCGAAAGTTTTCCATATGAGAACTTGATTCCGATCGTTCAGTTTATATGGCAGCTATATGTTATAGTGGTCCGATATCGGCCGTTCCGACAAATGAGCAGCTTCTTGAAGAGAAAATGACGTTTGCAAAATTTCAAAAGGATATCGTAAAAACTGAGGGACTAGTTCGTATATATACAGACAGACGGACAGACGGACAGACGGACAGACAGACGGACATGGCTAAATCGACTCAGCTCAACATACTGATCATTTATATATATACTTTATAGGGTCTCCGACGCTTCCTTCTGGGTGTTACAAACATCGTGACAAAGTTAATATACCCTGTTCAGGGTATAAAAATGGAAGAATACCACGCAAACCACCAATGGAGTTTATGAAGTTTACGGAAATCTATCGTTGAAAAAGTCGATGCAATTATAGTAAAGATTGACCAGGACCGCCACATAAGCAGCCATGACATCACTAAAGAACTTAACATTCATCATCAAACGATTTTGAACCATTTAAAAAAGGCTGGCTACAGAAAGAAGCTCGATGTTTGAGTACCATATAAATTGTCTGTGAAAAATTTAATGTACCGAATTAATATCTGCGATTCTTTGCTGAAACGAAATGAAATCGAACCATTTCTGAAGCGAATGGTAACAGAAGACGAAAATTGGATCAAATATGACAATAATGTGCGAAAAAGATCATGGTCCAAGCGTGATGAAGCTCAACGAATGATCGCAAAGCCAGGACTGATACCTCAAAAGCTTATGCTGAGTGTTTAGTGGTGCTGTTTCGACGGGGTCGGACCAAAAGGAGAAGGGTGTTAGATGAGTAGGGTTCTCAGGACATGCAAAGAGGTGGCAGGTGTCATGCGGGGTCTCATTGCACGCTGGACATATATTTGATATGTCAGGGTCTATTCTAGATAAGTAGGGGCAGGCTAACTGCTAGAGTATCCAGAACGAAGCTATACAACACAACATCCGGTTCTGATTCTGATTTTATCCGGCCAAGGGTTGTTATTTCAAAGATCTAACCCCATTTAGATCGGTAAGTCTTAGTACAAGTCTGTTATCACTGTAGCAACACCTTGTAGCAGGGTTGCTCCGTACCCTCCTCACTTGTGCTGGCATTAAGTTCAAACAAGGAATTATTATGCTGGTCTGCGCCAAAAGGTTTAATCCAAAGTTCACCTCGGTTAGGTGAAATACATGCAATGGATGGAGCCATCTTAAGACCTGTTCAGGCCTTAAGACACACCAGGAGTGGACCACGAGTGACCGCCGCCAACGCACTCTGCGTCGTTAGCCACTACGGCTGTGTTATCTGCACCTATGTAGTTCGAGCACTGCGCCGTCACTCAACCAGAGTGGTTTAAAGAGGACCTCCACTGTAGATAGGAGCTCAAATAGGTTTACTTGTTATAGTTTTTGCATTAAATTGAATCCTTAATTTAGCATAGTTGAAATGACCCGGTTATGGAGAATGACATTGAGCAAAAATATCAGCTAGGTGAAAATCAGGAAGGACATCTTTGAGCTGTTCGATGCCAGGCGAAGTTCAGTAAGATTGATTTCCTCCCGTGTACGCTTTTCATTATAAGGCTGAACAAAGTGATAGGCGGCGCTAATTTTAACCGCGCGGTTACACTATCTGCTCTCCAATGAAAATACTACTAGAGCATGAAGATGTCATTGGCATCATTGGCGTTAACAATAGAGCTTAAGAAAGTAGGAAAGAGCTTGGTCTTGTAGTAAACAAGCGCAAGCTAAGGATTGATTGTTGCTAGCTAGAAATTCGTAAAAGTAAAGAACTTTATCTAACTTAGAATCTAATGCCATCAACAATTTAAGCCTCAAGCCGAATAATACTTGCCAACACTTGCTACTTTGGGATTATTAGGCAAATGAGAAGCAAATCTTACGCTATAAGTTTACCTTATCATTCCCGTCCTATTATACGACGATGAATAGAGATGGGAACCGAACCGAAGAATATGGAACCACGAACAGTATCAGTTCTACAAGATCAATCACATTCATTCACATGTTCTAGTATGTATGGAAGACATTGCTCGAGCGGCGAAACGCATGTTCGCATAGATAATGAAGTGTGGACAAAACAGGACACCCCTGCAGCCAATAAAAGGACTAAGTGCATTGTGAACAAAAATAAAAACCTGGTTCACCGTGTCACTACCTTTTTTGCTAGATATTGTAGTAATTGGGCCACTTTCCACCACCACTAACCATCCACATCAGAAATGAATCAATTTTGGTGCGATTCGCATGTGGACCCATTCTGAATAAGTTCACTCTATAACTGTCTGTTTAAAATAACAACTTAAATGTGATATGACTTAAGACCAAATACGACCAAAAGTTGTGGACTTAGTATCACCTTATAGGGTGGAAGAAAGAAAAAGCTGAATTGTATAAGCCGGTTTTCTAATTAATAATATATCTGACGAAAAATCGGAAAGACTTCCCAACTTCATATACAATATGCAATACCAAAACTGATGTCTATTTAATTCAAGTCCACACATCAATCAAATTTTAAAACATTGAATTTATAAAATAGTTGCTATATTTATACGCTTTTTCTTGGCATGAGACAAAACCAAGGTCTGTATTTTAACTTGATATAAGCGATTTAAGTCATTTACAGTATTGGGAGTAGTAATGTTGAAGTCATGTTACGCCATTTGTAAAATGTCAGAATCGCAATCAGACGCGCAAAGCCTAAAGTCTGTGAAACAAAGCAAAGGGATGGTAGTCTTTACATATATTTACCGGCAATTTTGAGAAGGCAAAGTCAACAAGACCATGGCGTTTCGTTATAATTGATGAGCGTAGCCATTGCAACGGACACATATGACTGATGATGGGCTATGCCGAGGACCTGAGCTGCTGAGGCATGCAAAAACCTAAAATCTGTATGTACGTGCATACAGGTGCCGAAGAATGAGCGTACATACCTCTGTATTGCTCAAGGAGCGAGCAATGAATACTTATTGATGTTAGTAATATTTTTTTGAGGAAATTTTTCTTCTGTATATTTAATTGATGAGGCTTCTCGCGCTCTTTCAGCGCATATCTCAAATGCCACAAATGTGCTTAGATAGATTGGTGGCCGCCATGGCCATAAGCGGCTCACGGCATGGCTATAACAAAGCGATTGTCTAATAGCGAATTTCGATTGCTGCGCTTTGATGCATAGCGCCAAATCCAAATGGAGCTCTGGCAAAGCAACTAACTAAAGTAAAGGCCGCAGCTAAGCCTTTGAGCTGCTGCAAATATGTTTGTATATATGGCTATGTGCCGCCATCAAAATAAATGCGCTTAGACAGCGATAATTTACCAGCGCACGCTCGCCTGGCACGTAAGTAGCTATGGACATATGTACGCGTGTATGTACGTAGGTGAGTATGCGCTTAAGATTTTGTATATGAGTATTTATTTTCCACTGAGTGCTTTTACTTCTCCCATTCAAAATACAGCGAGTCATTCGTTTTGTCATTTCCGCAATCTCAGTAATAAAATTTAATTTGGTAATGCAGTTGCAGTTGCCACTAGCTGTTGCCGCTGCCTTTGCTGTTATTCTTGTTGCAATCATGCAACATGTTGCCGCAAAGTATATTAGTTTTGTTCAACTAACGAATTTTGGCCGCACCTAAAACTAAGCGAGATGGATTTAGCGTTAGTTTAGGTTAGATCGTGGAGTTGATACTCACTGGAAAGATAGCGACAGATCTCACTTGGACAGCTATAAGCGTTAGTCCTTAGATAGCATAGATCGACGAAACAATTTGAATAGGCCACGAAATTATAAAGGCGGTTAATATCAATCTCAGCCATTTACTAGGTTCGCCGAAGCTGTGTCTGCCGAAATCTTTTAATTTTAATGTGACAAAAACTGGGCAGTAGTGGAGAAAGTGTCTAGATGATTCCACCACGTCTTCCTCCACACAGCTTCGAGAAAAAGTCTCTATGGATACTTTCCGATGAGCCTACTGGAACTACTATATGAACGTCCAGTCCATTTATACTTAACGCGAGCTATTGACTTTCCTAAAAGCAAGTAGTTCAGAGGACCTTTTCACACTGAGCCAGAAGGTTGTCGCAGTTGCACAAGTCTAGTCATCCTAAGTCCTAAACTTACGCGATGTACATAATCCGATGCCTAACGGGGTACGGACTCGCTTCCAAAGGATGAAATTATCATAAGGGTGCAAGTAGTTCAGATAACCTCTTACGGTTCACACTGAGTCAGAAGAATGTCACAATTACACAAGTATTTTCGGTCCAAGTCTTAAACTCGCACGATGTCCATAGACCGGCGCAAGAGAACAACGGAGTACTTTCCAATCAAATGAAACTGTTGTAAGGGTGAAAGCAGTTCAGAAGATCTCTTATCGTTCACACGGAGCCAGATAAATATCATAGTTACACAAGTATTTTAGTTTCAAGTCCTAAGCTCACGCGATGTCCATAGTCTAGGGCTAGAGCGTAAGAAAACGACGGAGTACGGACACGCTTTCAATCAGATGAAATTGGGATAAGGGTCCAAGTAATTCAGAGGGCCGCTTATGGTTCCACTGAGCTAGAAAATTATTGCAGTTGCACAAGTTTAGTCATTCCAAGTCCTAAGCTTCCGCAATGTCCATAGTCCTGCGCTAAAGTGCAAGACCACAACGGATGAAATTGAGGTAAGGGTGTCCTCTTCAGCAAGGTTATCGGCTTTGCAGTTTACAGCGATTCCTCTGTAACCGGACAACCAAACTAGTATATTACGAAAGAAAATCGACGCTGTTGCTTATGAGAGTATGCAATTCTGGACAAGATAGTGAGTTATAACACAAAAGTGATCAGAAAGAGGAAATAGGTGTTGAATTCCGAGTGACTACCTATTCGGGGCGGTTTTGTAGTTTTTGTGTTTAGATATCTTGATGAAACTGGGTGCACGTGTTCCTGGCACGTATGGTATGGCAAATGAGTTGAATTAAGCAATAAAATATAACTAAAAACTGGGATTAAAAAATTATAATAGAGTACGGGGAATGAAAGTAAGGAACGACATCTATGACCTACCTAAAAATGGTCGAAATCGGTCTATAACTTTTAAGCCTCATCATCACCGAGACTGTGGATGTATATATGTACGTCTGACCGAAAATGTCAGTCAATCTCCGAGTTATCTTAATAAAATTCAGAGGATACATTTTTCTGACATATTTTCCTGGTGTTAACTTGTGCCAAAGTGGATAAAATCTGATGCCCCATATAGTTAATATAAGTAATCATGGATACACTATAGTTTGGTGGTGAAAATGGTGGTATCGAGTATACTATAATATATATAGTATAATGACTATCGTAATTCTTGCGAATTTTATGACGAATATATCAACCAAATTTGGAGTTATAGAGATTTCCATCTTTCTATCTAACTTTAAATCCTTTATGTTAGTCGATCCATTCGCAAAGTCGAATTAAACGTTGCAAATCTGGAAAATGTTCGGTTACAGTCGAACCTAATACTTCCCTACCTATTTCTATTTTTTCATTTGTAAGGTAAATTGTGTTGGCAACTAATAGTGGTGCTGGCGTTTGACGGCGCATTGTTATTATTCGTAGTCCCCCCACAATGATTTATACTCGCCATAATGTGCAATTAAAATTATCGTCAAATAAACGCTTCCTCTGCGAAAGCTAGACAGTTGGTACCATTGCGTGAACACGATCATCTTCGCTATAGTTTATTTGTTTCAATTTATGCAGTCGCTCGTACTCGTATGTGGGAATATACATATGTATGTTTCTCGTTGGCAATTAATATGCATTTGAATGATAATAATACATGAAACGGTAGCAAATACATATTAACACTTTTCTCAATCGGAAGCTCTGGCACATGCTCAGTAGTCTATTTAACATAATTCTTTTTTTTAATTCAGAAATTCTCCTTCATCGAAAAAATAATTTAAATAGACTTTGAAGTAACACGGGATTACTGGAAAAGTTTTCGGAAAAGGCTAAGAGGCAATAGTATACTTTAATCTGAATATTCTGAAACCAGGAGATGAATTTTATTATAATCCGAGTGCCATACACTCTACCACATACTATAATTTCTCCACTTATTTCCGGTTATACACGATTTCACTAAACATATCACTTTATTCGATGAATTAATACGTCAAAGGTAACTTTAATGTCTTGAGATCACCACCGACTGGACGGAGGATCACAGCCTAGTTACCAATCCAGAGTAAAAAAGACTGTAACTTTTTACAAAAAGAACAAAAATTTCGATATTTTATCTCGCCTCGTTAAAGGTAGAACTATTGTACTCTCGAACTTTGTCAAATATCTAGAACAAAAAAAATTAAGCTAATATTTTCTCTATATTAAGGGCAGGGCTTCCAAAACATTTCGAATCTGGATCTCCTGCCATAGAGCCATCAGCCAAAATAGGGCTTACGACCACACATGGTCGATTATCTTGACATAAGTGTCTACCGTTCCATACTAACTTGTGGTGCGGTGGTATGGTAGATGGGTGGATTATCGAAAAAGTAACGTATTAAACCACTGGGGATTGCAGGCGCAATCGGAACTCGTCAACTAAGTCTCTGGAGCTTATCTTCGACTACAAGTCAATACATATAATAGTGAAGAATGAAGCAGTGCTTACGGTCAGCCGGCTCATGAATTTAGGCCCCTGGATTCTGGGCGTCATCAGATCCACAGCTGAGCGTCTAGTGGAGAATTTTGAATCCACAGGCATAGTACAAAATATTCCCGTGCCAGTGGTACAAAGAAATGCCCGTAGGGTCGAGATTATTGCTGCCGCTAGCGCATCAATTGAGGAAGATCCAAATCAGTATCTAATACGTCATTTTCAAGCGTTGGGCATCTCTGTGACGTCGTTGTGGCGATTTTTGCGAACAGATCTTGGCCTACATCGTTACACGATCAAATTCACACAAGAACTGAAGCCTTGAAAATGATCCGGATTTCCATCGAAAAATCATTACCAGCGATGTGGCTTATTTCTAGCTGAATGACTTCGTCAATGAGCAAAATATGCGCTATTATTCAACCAGAAATCTACATGTACTCCATAAAGTTACCATTGCTTGCCGAAAAAATTACGGTTTGATGCGGTTTACGGGCAGGTGGCCCCATTGGACCGTAATTCTTCTATGTTAATGAAGACCGGCACGTTACTTTGAATGGAAATCGCTACCGCTCAATGACAACCGAATATTTCTGGCCCGAATTGTATGATATTTACAATATGTGGTTCCCAATAGGACGGCTCCACAAGCCACACAGCGAATGTCAAAATTGGTTTTAAAAAATTGGAAAACAAAATTTCAATGGGCCGCCTCAGTCGTGCGATTTGACGCCATTAGACTATTTTCTGTGGAGCTACGTCAAGTCGATGGTCTATGCCAACTAGCCAGCGACAGTTGATGAACTTCGTACGAATATCGGACGTGAAATTGCAGCAGTATCGGCCGATTTATGCCTTTAAGGCCGTTGAAAATTGGATTCGGCGTCAGAACTTCTGCAAGCCCGTGGTAGCCATGCAAAAGAAATCGAGTTTCATACATAATGACATCGAATGTACTTTCACAGGATTAAAGAATTTAATTGATATCCAACCCCGTTACATATACATATGTAGTTATTAGATGCTGGCTGTCCATTAGTATATACGCCGACTAAGTCCTCAGTTTTTATCATATTGATCTAAAATTTTGCTGACACACTTTTCTTTCTCAAAAAGCTGCTCATTTGTTAGAACCGCTGATATCGGACCACTATAGCATAAAGCTGCCATATAAACTGAACGATCAAAATCTGGTTCTTATATGGAAAACTTTTTTATTTGACGAGATATCATCACGAAACTCGGCATGCATTGTTGTCAAAGGCAATTCTATAATCATCAAATATATTCTTCAGATCGCACCACTATAGCGTATAGCTGCCATACAAGCTGTACGATCAAAATCAGGTTCTTATATGGGAAACTTTTTTGTTTGACAAGATATCTTCACGAAATTAAGCATGGCTTATTTTCTACGGCGTTAGTGCAATATCTGATAAAAATCCCCATAGCATATAGCTGCCATACAAACTATCCAATCCAAAGTGCTTGTATGGAAAACGTTTTTGCTTATGGTGGTTGTTATAGCTACAGTGAAACCGCAGTTTTTTTCTTGTTATTTATGGTTAATAATTCGCACTTCTATTTTAATTAAAATTATATTTATTATATATTTAGAAGTAACGTGTTTGTACCACAAAATGCTGATAACGAAAAGATTACCAAAAAATGCCAAATACACATATATTCATATATAAATCATTTATATTAGTAATTATTTATATTATATATGTACATACATAAATATGTACAAACATAGGTATGCGTTTATATTCTTTCGAACGCAAATTTCAAAACTGTGAACCATTGCTTTGAAGCCTGTGTGCACGAACAAGTGCCTGCTTACAAAGTTAACTTCAACTAAATATTCATATATAAACATAACTACTAAATATTTTATGTGAAACTTTTGTTTTCATTAGTGTGCGCTCAAAACAAAACAGCAGAAAATAAAAAAAAATCCCCAACCTTATCAGGTACTTCATACGCCCCGTGATATCGAGTGCTTGTGATGAGGTTGGGCAATAAATTCATCAATATTAAATTTTGTGGTCGGCTGGATATTTTCTGTATATTTTTATTTTATGATTACCTTTTTACTGTTACTTTCTTTTTGATTTCCAATTTCTTTTTTGTATTTTTTTTTTTGTTATTTTTCGATTTATGCCACTTACTGATAAGCCAAACTTTTGCTGCCTAATTTGTATTTCAACTCAATTTTATTAAAAGTGCAAGTAAATAAAAATAATAAGCAAATAAAATACAAACATATAAAAAAATATTAACTGTACTTTTATATAAATACATATATGTATATGCAGCTTAAAGGTAATAAGCAACATTTCTCTAAACAAAATACGAAAAAACTTTTCCGACTACCCGTATATTCAATATTATGATATGTATCATTATGTGCCTAATTGTGTTTCAATATAATACTGAAAAATATGCATTTTATGATTTTCGCTTTTCCTTTTCCAAGTAATAAACATTTACAAAGCATACAAACATGAATACGCCATAAACAAACATCAAATATAGCGCCAACCATGGAACACACCCGTTATTTTGCTACCTTCTCCCTTCCAAATAATTTTTGGTGTGTCTTAATATATAAATACAAAACCCTCCTAACCTCAGCCTGACTGGCAAGCAAATTTGGGGTGATTTCCAACATTACATAAGAGCAAAAGCATTACCTGAAACACGCACCATCAGTGAAATTCAGCCATTATTATGGCTTGCGACCCTGCTATTCAAAAACAAAAAAAAAAGATAAACCTAATAGCAAACTATACCAAATCAATTATTTTTTGTGAAGGCAAATGGAGTTCAGCTGTAATTACTAACCTTTTTGTATGAACATACGTACATACATACGTATGTTGCTGCGCACGAAGCTCTCCGTATTCGATCGATATCGAGTTCAATAATAATTTGTGTGGAAAGAGTAGGAGTGGAAACCAGAAAGCTGGTAGCCAGCCATATTTAAAGAGATCGAGGTTAATTGAGGCGTGTACAGTTGTGTTGTTGCAAATAGAAATGAGTGCTTCCATGTACTTATAGTACATACGTATATACAAAAACTGTTTGTCTGTAGTAGTACGAGCTTGATGTGCAACATGCGTTGACGGTTATGCCAATTAGTGGAAAAAATTGAATAATGATTTTATTTGAAATTTTGTGTGCCCTATGGAACCAAAACTAAGGAGTCCCTGAGAATGTTGCAGAAATGTTTTTGAGAGTCTACTACTGTATATCACAAACATAAGTATTTGGTATTTGAGTGGCACAAATCATTCAGTGAAGGTTGCAAAGTTAGCTACAACTTGCGAGTGGTCCATCCATCGAAATAGAACGAAAAAGTTAAAGGAACAGTGTCTAAATTTAAACATCATGTTGATATCTGAGAGATAACAGTGGATCCCAACATCGCTAACGAAACGATTGAACATATTTTCATTATTGCTTTGGTTATGAAACCGATAACTCCCACCAATAGATCTGAATGCGGCGACACATTCTAGCTTGACTGTGACTGATATTTTTATCCAAAGATGCAAAGAGAGTCAGCGCTCAGCCACCATATTCCTCAGCTTTTACTTCTAATGCTTTTTTTGTTTTATAAAAATCCATTTCGGAGAATGCATCATGAGTCCTTTGAGCCAATATATGAAAATTGCCAATTCAGGTACGAAAAAGTTATTAGTTATGGTTCTAATGGGAGATCCATTTCGAGGTTCCTTACTTTTTTAAAAAAAAAAACACAGAAACTTCAAATTTAAAGGGGAGTGTTTATTATCATTCGTAAGAACATTCTTTGGCATTTAGCTCTTGAAGATTATCTCTTTTAAATGTTAGCCGCGGTTGCGTTTCAGGTGGTCCATCCGTTGAGTACAGTTCTCGATGACTGGTTCGAGCATTTCGACTGGTAACTGGCGAATGACACACATGATTATTTGTTCCCAGGCCTGAATTGAAGAGGGATTGTCCGCATTGACCTTAGACTTTACATATACCCCAGGAAAAAGCCTAAGTGTGTAATATCAGAAGATCTTGGTCTCCAAACGACCGACATAAAACGTGAAATTATCTGCTCACTGAAGCTTTTTCTCAATAAATCCATTGATTAATGGGATATACATATGAGAAGTGACGTCCCCTTGTTGAAACCAAATATCAGCAAGATCACGAGTTTCAATTTCAGGCATCAAATAGGTGGTTATCATGGCGCGATTAAGGTCGCCATTGACGATTCTCACCGACATCATTTTTAGAAAAATATGGACCGATGATTCCACCGGCCAACAAACCACACCAAACCGTTGTTTTATCAAGATGAAATGGCAGCTCTTGAATCTCTTCAGGCTGCTCTTTGTCCCAAATACGATGTGTTGTAAACGTTCTTCAGGCGTAAGTCTTTCCATGATAACATACCAAACAATATTTAAAAAAAATTAAATGACAGTTTGACACGATTGAGGCGTGATCTGTCGAAACAAAAGCTATTGAAAAAAGTATCTTTACTTGGTTGACCCGGTATTTCGATTCCCATTATTAAACTTGGTTGTTGTTGTTGTAACGGCTGAATTATGCCGAGTTGACAGTCCTTGATCGCATAAAAATGCTGGTCGGAGCCGATTACGTAGACCCGATTGTCGTAGGAACGGTTCATATTTGGTATTGCGCTATGATATGAAATCTCTATTTGTGTCTTTACCGACTCTGTTGAACTGACCGAATACTGACGGATGCATCGCGCTAACCGAAACATCAACCGATAAAAGTATTGCCTCATTGAAAACAAAACGTCTAAAAAACACCCATTATGTGCGATAATCATGCAACTTATACTAAGTATCTTAAATCATAGAACTGTTGGTTTAAATTCACCGTGGTGACTATTCATATGTCATAAATAGTTGTTATGTGAAATTACGACATATCACCAATGTCACCAATATATGACCAATCGGTCGGCGACCACAACTGTCTAGCTTACAATTTTAAGCTGCCTCCGTCGCATACTGATTCTTGAAACCCGATTTTTCGAAGTAGAAATTAAATCGAGCGTGGCCAAGTTTTATCCTCATCCGTTACAATATATCAATATTTGTTTGTATGTATTAAATTAATAATAAAACTCATTTCATTGTGTATGCTTTTTACTTGCTCTGCAGCTAGCTGATAACAACAAAGAGTACAAAATAATGAAATAAATAATATATTACACTCGACATGTGATCATGTGGGGGCGATTGAAAGCGCGTTGATTAGATATTTCAATTTTACGAACAATTCAACACTTATTTTCTGCAAAATCTCAATCTGCCAAAAAATGGCCGAGGCTTATATTGGAACCAACGTCATGTAGTGTAAAGACAAGCAAGAAACCACTTACTTCACACTTCGTATTTTATATTTATTTTTATTCATTCCAAGAAAAGGCAGCCATTTCAATTTAATTTGACACTCCACATTTCACATCGGACATTCACGCGATTACGATCACACAGCACGATCGATATTGAGTTGTGTGCATGCTCAACATC
The DNA here is from genome assembly GCA_027475135.1 of Bactrocera correcta. Taxonomy (NCBI): domain Eukaryota; kingdom Metazoa; phylum Arthropoda; class Insecta; order Diptera; family Tephritidae; genus Bactrocera; species Bactrocera correcta. Next base: position 72,454,789 of record CM050325.1, read on the forward strand.
CATTTGTATAAGTGAGATACTGCTGGGGATTTTCACTTCGATTTGATAAAATCATACTAATTATTAAAAGTTCTAATTGCCATTTGAGCTTTCTTCAGCATTACGTCCTTACTACGGCAATAAATTATTTTTCCACTTCATATTTTTTTAAATTTAATTTTTTTCGTTAATTTCATCTTAGATATGTGTTTCACTTGCAAATTTACACTTAAACGTAGCAGATTATTTTTAAATGAAATTTTCCACATTTTCAAAAGAAACATTTTCATAGGAGTACTATGAACATACGAGTAGAAATTGTACTAAGCTTTCTAACACATTTCAAGCTGATATATTTCCTATCAACAAATGATTTTTTCCTATCGTATTTTCAGAATATCTCAAAATAGATAGTGGCATTAGATAAGTTAACGTATCATTTTAGAGATTTTGACTCCAAGCAAAACCTGTCAGCACACCTCTGAAATTCCACTAACAATCAGCTGAGCACGCAATTGGGTTATAAGCGGGTTATATAGGCACTCGGCACTCTAATATATGGTACTAAGTCAACGCATATATTTCAAGGGAGAATCATAGGAAATGTTACCCAATAATTGTCTTGACTATGCTTTCCTATCTATGCTTTATCATATCTCTTTTGGGTTTGATAAACTGCATATTACTTTCTCATCGACCACCAGCCTACCTTTATTAATTTCTTTATTTTAGTTAATTTTGGTTTGAACTTGCTTATTAGAAGGATCATTTCATTTAATAAATATAATATATAAGGAAAATGTACTTTTATAGAATTTAATGTACTCTTAATAATCTGCGAGTCATTTTTACAAATTTTGGATTCCCATGATCACGTAGCTGATCTCAAGGGGAACTTCAAAAAAGGGTTTGTGGTGATGAAGCAGATGTTACTGCTTATAATAATGTCAAATCCAAAAATCAAAAAAAAAAATATATATATATACTTATATATATATATTTAGTATATCATTACTATAAATGAATACACCTGCCACCTATAGACTCTTCGCTGAAAATCGGCGAGTCGACTACTGGCTGCATCAGAATTTACACAGCTCGGTGAGTGGGTGAAAATATGCAAAGCTTTGTTAGCTATGCGCAACATAATAAACATCTATACGGATAGCACGAAAATGGACGATGGACTTGGTGTGGAAATATACAGTCGAAGTTATGCATAAGGCATCCCTTTAAGTTGCCGGACCACTGCAATATATTTCAAGCTGAGGTCTTTGCTATTACGAAAGCCGCAGAGCTGGCCTCTAATGCACATGCAGGCAAATACAGAGTAAACATCTACGTAGACAGCCAAGCAGCAATTAAAGTAGTAGCCTCGTATCACAAATCGGCCAGAAGTGTCTTGGGAAACAGGGCGACAGTGGAAAGTGTTGTCAGAAGTAAGCAACTTCACTTCTACTGGATGCCAGGCCACAAAGGCATCGAGGCAAATTCAATAGTGGACGAGATTGCCAAGAATGGTGTGCGGCTAACATCCGAAAACGTGATCAACATTGGGAAACCCATTCTTTGTCTACTTTGTCTTTGGAATACTAACTGGTCACTGTCTGGTGGCGGCGCACGCCCGCAAGATGAAGCTGATAGATGGAAAAGGAAATGTCTGGAGCAGAGCACCAAGAAAATAATAGAGCATCTCTTGTGCACTTATCCCGCATTGGCAAGACTATGCTGTAAGCAGCTGGGTCACCATGATATGACATACTGGCTGAGGTATCGATGCTGAGGCCCCAGAGTCTGTTAAAATTCCGTCAAGCGCAGGCATTCTAAACGATGACTACTCTTGGACTTCTTAGCAACTGAAGTCCATCTGGTATCGCAAAGGTCTAAACTGGTCTACGCGTGGCTTATACCAAAATAACCTAACCTAATCTAGATGAATATATGTAAAAATCGAAAGACTATTCGAAATTTTTGAAAAAATTATTTTTTTGTTTTTGTAAAAAAAATTCTTAAGCCAGAGAAAAAAAATGTTAAAAAGATATAAAATATATTTAAAAATATTAAAAATAAAATTTTATTAAAATTTCACCTAGTCTCGATATGTCACTAACTCTCTTTCTCCATATCTACAGTAACTCTCTGCATTGTAAATAGTTTTTCTTTATCAAAATTTGTTAAACGTCATTGGTTCAGAGGAGCGCAGAGCTGCAGCGCCATTTATTTTGATATGCCCATATCAACCGAGGGTCTCAGATAATATGATTTGTTTATCGATAGCTTCCTGATTAAACGAAAGTAATCTTTGTCATACGTGCGCGCTCTTATCCCTATCTATTGACTTGATGACGTTACAAGTTTAAATAAGTTTGTTTTCGGGGGCGAGACTCCAAAGCGTTGTACTTCTTAAGCGTGCCTCCTCAACCTATATTATCAGTGCATATCTACACACACACACAAACACGCATTGGACTTTTGTAATCTTATATGCACTTACACAGATATATATATACTATATGATATAGATATAGATATAGTCCGGCGATAGATAGATATATGTATGTGTATGTATATGTTTACCGTACGGATTCGGTAGACTGTATGCCCAACTGACCCAGCTAGATAAAAGTATCTAATCTTCGTTTTTTAGCAATATTTATAAGATAATGAAGATTTGCTATCAATTCCGTTTCCATTCATTCAGTTGGTAGGATATCAGTGGGTATCTGTAACATAACTGTATTCCAGTATCAGTAAGTATGGTATGTTTGAACTGATAATGTACCGAGATAATAAGCGATAATAATTTGAATTTGAATTTTTCATTTGCTCCTTTAACTTTGGGCCCATTTCGCTGGTGAATCTAATCACAGTTTGTGAGTGTAATTGGTGTTTTTAACACATAAAAACAGGAAGCAACAGATATTCGTTTTACGACGTCGCGTCGTCGATCGAAAAGAAAGTGAAAAAAAGTGTCTGTCGATCGAGGTGAATAACGGAAATAAACGGAAATTTATCATAAAAATATATATTTTTAGATGTTAATCTTGTAGATTTTAAGCTACAACAATTATTAATTAATTGGCTTACGTTATACGTAATAATTAATTATAATACAAAAAAAAAACTATGTTTAATAGTGAAAGTGAAGTATGTATGTTGTAAACCAAAACCAAAAATTAATAAATTATTCAGTGCTATTATAAAAAGGAGCATAAAGCGTTTGACAGCTTACATAAAAATATAAAAATTATAAGTCTTACATAAGAATATAAAATTTTAATAAATTTATGAAAAAAAAAATATAAAAAATTTAATGCGTCAAAACAGAATCATAAATAATACACTATTTGCATACGCCGTCACAAATATCTGCGACATTTACTTAAAAGCATTAGTTGAGTGTGATTTACTAAAGATATAGGATGAAATTTATATGTGAGCAAAATATACACACTGCATACATCAGTGCTGATGGTTCTCTCAACTTGAAAAAATAAAAATAAAAAACTGTCGAAATCAATGAAAACTAAGTCTACGAATATTATATTAAATATAATTTCATAAACCATAAAAAACCAACAAAACAAAACCATTAGACCACGATGTTTAAGGGTTAAAAGTCACTCATAAACACCAGATATTTAAGAGTTAATAGTCACCTCATAAACGCCAGAGGCGCTGCGGCAGTTTTTGAGTTACCTATCTGAAAGTTTGCACGCATTCTTTTTCACCCAAGATGCTGCTCATTTGTCGGAATTGTCGATGTCGGATCACTATAGCACATAGCTGCCATACAAAGTGAACGAACAAAATGAAGTTCTTGTATGGAAAACTTTTTTATTTAGAAATACATATTTACGAAATTTTGTACAGTTTATTTTCGAAAGTCAGGCTATAATATCACAAGAAATTTTTTTGATCGGATCACTATAACATATAGCTGCCATACAAAGTAACCGAAAAAAATTAAGTTCTTGTATGGAAAACCTTTTTATTTGAGACTATATATTTACGAAATTTCGTGCAGTTTATTTTCTAAAGTCAAACTATAATATCACTAGATTTTTTTTGGATCGGATCACTATAGCATATAGCCCCCATACAAAGTGAACGAACAAAATGAAGTTCTTGTATGGAAACTTATTTAATTGTGATGAGTATGCTAGCTTCGGTACTTGTGAATTTAACGCATTTTTTTTTTTGTTTTTTTTTTAATAATTTTTAAATTTCTCTATAAGCTTCCTTTCTTCTAAAATTGTCCAATAAAATTTTTTGTCAGTCTGTAATAAGCAGATTTAAGGCAATTAATTCAAGTGGTGGCCTGAAATAAAATCAGCAATAAATTCCATTTGTCTATATGTAGAATGTCGCATGCGTATGCTACACATATATATTCCAGAAAATAAAAAATGGAGAAATGAAGCATATAATGCTAGATATTTAAAGGCGTACAGCCTTATCTGAAAGTCAACGGAAAAAGAAAGAAATAATAAGTCAAGAAATACAAGGTATTTTAGATAAGGGAATAATGAGAAATACACGTGCGTACTCAAAGAGAGCTAGAGGAAGACTTGAATATTTTTGAAATAGTAACAATATTACTTCTGAAGGACAAATGCTTAGTTGGACACCAAAAAAAGGCGACTATTTTAAGGGCTGTCTGCCTAATTTATCAAGGATTCACTTAATTAACATTACATTTTAGGAAAATGAAGTGGGAAAACATAGCAATGAAGCCACGCATATGAGTAAAAGCAACTTTTCTTAAGCGAGTGGCATTGACACAGGCGAAATGTTACTAAATGACATGTAGAATGCATGTATTTGTTAAAAACGTCAGGAAAAGCATGTAAATAAAGACATACGACACAGCTTCACAACTTAACAATGAGATAATTGATAACCTTTTCAACTTCCTACGAAAAGGTAGGGTTGAAAATTCATTTTATACTTACAACCCCTTTCAGACTTACATTTACTTTGTGAAAAGTATATTAGAACTCACTAAGCGGCTTGTGTGTGGCATGTTGCACTTGCATTTTTGCGTCATTATCTACTTGCTTGTCTTACAAGCGCATAGATACGAGTATATCTTTTACATAGCCATATACACATATGCATATACATATGTACTTATATGCGCGTGGGTGTATGCGCAGCTGCGTTTTGTGAGAAAAGTCGACCAGAAATACAGTAAATAACTTTATCAAACATATTATCTTATTTATAAGCATTATCGTACCGTGTGTTCTTTTACTTGTTGATTATTATTATGTTTTTTTTAAGGTTTCCCTCTCCCTATCTATGAAAATTTTACTTAACACACAACAGCAACATCAGAAACACAGAAATTTTCATTAAAATTTCAGTTATCATGCAGTTGTGGTTTTAGTAGAGAAAGTGTAGGAATTGCCTTAAGTGCTGAGAATGCCGAGAAAGGGTGTTGCTTAAAGTGGCGCAACAATTTTTGCAAACGAACAACAAGAAAAATGCAATAAAAAACTAAACAAGGCTAAAGCCAAATGTCACATGACAATACTAATATTAAGCAAACAATTGAAATACTCAAGTAAATTCAAGTAAATTTTGTTATTAAATGCATATAACGGTGTATATGTGCTACACATGTGGAAAAATGTGCTTTGAAAAGTTAGAGCAGCTCGTAAATTCTCTGCTAAGAAGGCTGCTTTCAAAAACATACATATGTATATGTGCAGTGTGATGGAAATATGTGCCGACTAACGATGAAATGCTTGAAAATTTTCAAATAAATAAAAAATAAATATTTATAATTTATTTAACGATTTTTTTTTTATATAAAAAAATTGTGTGGCGAAGTGCATAGAAAATTTCATGCTTGTATTTACATAGATAATTATTTACATATATAAATGTACATATGTACATATGCATTTTGTGTAGTCGTCGAGAAAGTCTTTTCGTATTTTAACAGTAGGCGTCGTTGCAGTCGTCCAGTATACAGTGTCATACCATATAGTGTTGGAAAGGTGATACTTTAAGCTTCATTTAAAATTAATTTCGGGGAAATTGAAAAAAAATTACATATTTGCTTATTTATTTATTAGTATGAATATAAAAAAAATAAGTTGAAATTTGATTAGAAATGCGAAAACACTTTTTCGACTACCCAATATATGCATAAATGTATTCTATAAGCGATTCGAAAAGTGTTTGTCATGTGATCATGGAAATATTAAAGAGCGAAAAGCACCTTAAGATCAAATAAAAAAGCCTCATAAACAATGATACATTCACTTATATACATAAAAAAATATTTTTAGGCTTTCTTTTGAACAAAAAAAATTTAGTAACAATTTTTTTTTTTTTAAGAAAAAAAGTTCAAAAATATATGTATGTATATTGAAAAAATTTCTTTATGAAAAAAAGTTAAAAAATAAATATTGAAAAATCGCTGAAATATCGTTGAAATCTAGCAGCCATATCATATATAAATATGCTTGCACATGTATACATATATACAAGCTCGCTGCCGTTTACGCTATCGCCAAACATTCGACATGCGACTCCATTTTGTAAAATAAAACAAAGATGGTCGCGATAAGGCAGAATAAATAACAATCACAACTAAAAAGACCTAAGTAATAAAGCCAACAAAATATACGAGCATGACATAGGCGTACATCAACAGCTGAAGCAAACAGTAAAACAAAAACACAATAAAAAGGCCACGGAAAAAGCAAAATAATATATGAAATCAAATAAAAAATGAAATATTGTGACTACTGTTGCCGCAATCGCTTTCCTACATGACGGCCATCTCTGCTTTGCGCCATAGCCAGTTCAAGTGACAGCTCGTTAACGATGACAACAACACGAGTGCATGACGTCCTACCGCGCCCAACCAACGCCCTACGTGTCAGCCAACAACCGACACACAAGCACACACACACATGCACGCCAATAGGTTTGAGAAATTTATGTGCTCAGCAAAGCACCACTTCAAATGGCAACCAACCCCAAATGCGTAGCTGCCAATGTAAGCTCTGCAAATACCTGCTTCGTTGCTTTGTGGATGGTGTACCATAGTTGTGCCGTTGGTAGGCGTTTACGTATGCTGGCGGCTGACGGCTGACGGCCGATCCCCTCATCCTGCACGACGTACTGTTGCTTGAGTGTGCGGCAATAATTGAAAGAGTTTATTGCTGTCACAAAGCACTAACGGACTTATTACATTATGGAATTATGGCATTTCTGTTATAAATTCTTAAAAAAAAAATCGGCAAATGGAATTTTCTTTAGAATTATTGCGGAAATAATATAGAGTACGCGGGCAATGGGGTGGAATTAACCAAATTCTAGGGAAGGTAAGTGAAACTATTATAAATTATATACATACATATGTACAATATTTTTTTTTAATAATTTACGTCAGCTTACGTATGCACGTAGTTTTGAATGTATGTATGTATGTATGTACATGTAACGATGTACACTTAAAGTCAAAAAAAACGCCGATTTGTGTATTACAAATGGTAATAGTATTTGTAGTATAAAAACAAGGTCCGTTTACATTAAGCTGCTTATATATGCTACTAAATGATTATATATGTTCTCCTCCCATAAGCTGTTATCAGTTTTAAGGCTATTCATCCAACAACAACAAAAATAATACGGAACTTATGTGTAACACATGCAAATGCCCATTTTGGTCAATACGAATTCCCCCATTTATGTGGCAAATATCGGTAGTTGTATTAAAAACATGTACATTTATATGCTTGATTTATTAGTTTATTAGCGAATTAATAAGCTTTTAAAAATATTCATTAAGATAAAAATGTTTTAAGCGAATTCAATAGCGGGTATGACCTCCTCTTGCTTTTATGACACATTCTACTCGGGATGTCATGCTCTCACACAGTTTTTTAACAATTTCTGTTGAAACATCATCATACCAAGTAGTTTCGATTACTTTCTTTAAAGTATTGATGTTAGTCGGCTTCTGCTGGCGTATTTTTCTTTTTAAAATTGACCACATGTTTTCAATGGGATTCAGGTCCGGACTATTTCCCGGCCATACCAGTGAGTCAATTCCCAAAAGAGTCTTATATTCCTTTACCTATAAAAAGATTATTGTTGTGTTATTATAATTTTGTTAAAAGAAATTAGTTAAAAATTCTACACTCGATGGTAAACCTACCAACTTCGACCGGTGACAAGGTGCAGAATCGTCCTGAAATATAATTTTTGTTTCGTGCTCTGACAGCTGCTCAATCGTTGGCATAACACCTTGTTTAATGATTTCAATGTAGACAGAAGAGTTAACGTAGTGTTCGATAAAAACAATTTTTCCAACTCCATAACTGGTTATCGCTCCCCAGACCATTATGTATGGGGTATGCTTCACCGTACTCTGCACGCAGTTGTGACTAAATCTTTCATTTTTTCTGCGGCGCACTACGCATCCTGCATCTGAGCTAAAAAGATTTATTTTGCACTCGTCTGAAAAGATGACTTGTGCCCAATCCTTGGTGGTCCAATTTCTCCTTTCCAGACACCAGTTTAAACGGGTGGAACGCATTTTCGCTGTGAGAAGTGGCTTTTTAGCGGGTCTGTGAGCCAATAAATCTACTTCTCTCAAGCGACGCTGCACAGTTGAGGTGCTAATCTCCATGTTATGACCATTCTTTAATTCCGCAGCAATTTCTGGAGCAGTTTTAAATCGGTCACGAAGAGCTATCTTGACGATATCTCTATCGTCACGCTCAGTTGTTTTTCTTGGACGCCCACTTCCTGGACGGCGTGATAAGCTCTCCGTTTCCAAATATTTCTTCCAGAATCGTCTTACGGAAGATTCATTGCAGTGAACCATTCCCGAAATTTCGACATTCGATAAGTTTTGCCGCTTATACGCAATTATATCAACTTTTTGTTTTTCGGATAATACCATTTTTTGTTGGCTTTCGTTGTTTTCACACCGATTGCTGGGCACTTAATATATTCACCGGTACGAAATATTACAAAAAAAAAATCTAATTAAAGCAGCACTAATAAAAGAAACGAAAAAGTTCCGTTACGCATTTCAAATGAGGAGAAAAGCTTCGTAACAGGAAAAGTGTTGCCGTCGGCGTTTTTTTTGACCTTAAGTGTACATATACTTAAGCCAAAAAAATTAGGGAAATTTAAAATATTGGCAAGTACAGTTACTCTCTTCACGTTTGAGGCTGGTTAGCAACCATCTATAGTGTTGTTCTGGTTAACTTAACCAAGCTGCCTTTTTTCGTTAAAGATTTTTTCTTAACCAGAACTTAATTAACAGATGGCTGCTAACCAGTCATTGAGAAAAGAACCCTTAGAGTGCTCAAGGGGTTTTCGGGTAGAAACAGCCTTTTTCAACAATTTTTTTCTTATATGAAAAATTAAATATTATTAGAATTGTCTATTGTTACAAACATACTTTATTTACAAAGATATTCTGAAATTTTTGGATATATTTTTATTTTAAACTCGGCCATTGCAACGCCATTTCCGGTATTTCTTGGGAAAAAAGATGCGCTCGTGTTGGCAGGAAAACCATTTACGGGATCATCAAAAGTGAAAAAATACGTGTTTTAATTTAAACCTTAACTTAGAACTTGGACGAAGAAAAAAAGTTTTTAGTTTTTTTAAAAAACTAAAAATTGGATTTTTGGCAGACGTTTTTACAAAAAATTTAAATTTCGTTACATTTTTTTTAGTTGTAATTAAAAAATCCTTCATCCAAGTCTTTAAGAATTGTATCTCTAAGACCTGTGTAAAATTTCACGAAGATCGGTTGAATAGTTCTCTAGTAATCTTGCCAACCGACTTCAAAAATACAGTTTCGAGAAAAACGCGTTTAAAGACGTCGCACTTAGCCTAACTAGCCTAGAGCGTACAAACTATCAAGACAGTATCTCCGAAACTATTACTCGGATCAACTTTAGGCGAATATTCTAGAGGTATTGTAGAACCCGTAAACCCATGTAACCCCTAACTAACAGATGACTGCTAACCAGTCCTTGAGAAAATGGCCCTTAGAGCGTTTAAGGGGTGGCTCTTGTGAATTATATCTCGTAGATCTGTATAAAATTTAATTAGAAGTAATTTCGGAGGAATCTTGACAACCGACTTTGAAAATACTGTTCGAATACGAGAAAAAGGCGTTTAAAATTTTAAGTGACTATAGTTATGTGTAGCTGACCTCGACCGCGCAATTTTTCAGGGCTGATCTCCTAAACTAGTTCTCTGAATGTTGGGTTATATTCTGGAAATGATCTATAACTAAATAAAACAATAAAAAATTTATTTTCTTAATCCGCAAAACCCATGTAACTCCTTAAGGAGCACACCAAGTAGGAAATCTCGAAAACATTGTTATTTTTTTTAATATGCATATGTTGATTTTAAAATGAATATTTCGGATATTTTTTTAATTACTGTCTTTTAAGGTGTAGGTATCAGTAGTCAACGTAAGCAATCACTTTATATTAAAAAATTAAATTAAATTAAAAAATAGTACATACCAAAAACTATCTTCGGTCTAATAGACCGCTGTCGTGTCTTCCAAACGGAAACCACAACAATTAAAGAAAGCTATCTTGTTCTGACAAGTAGTGTGCTCCCTACAACGAATATATTTATATTAATTTGCAGATATCCTAGTAAGCTAGGAACGCCATATAACGACTATTGGCAGCTGCCAGGAGGTAGAAGAGGAGACTATAAAACATAAGGCCATATATGTGTAGAAAAAGAATCGCAACTAGCGGTCGAGGGTTTCTTGACAACGCAAGATATAACTTTTCATACTGATGAACATCATGAGAACTACGGTGTGGTTCAGAGAGGAGACAATAGAGCAGAGGACTTTAGTCCCCTTTTTTCTTTTAGTTTTAAAACATTTGATACAGATTCTCAAAAATCGCCTGTTTTAAGGCTGTCACACTAACGTGCTCCTTAATTGGATTAGATTTTATATATACAGATATGTATTTAAATTTAAAAAATATATCATGTGAATAGGTTATTTTTATGTTCACCTTTTTCAACACAAAAAATACTATAATCGAATACGTTCCCTTTCGTAATCTATGAAAATATAAATCTCGAAGCATACAATATATTGTCTCAAAATGTTAAGTCAGTGAGAACAGAACATCGAATGTCCTCTGAGGCATACAGAATTATAATGTAATATCTTCTTTCCGCTAAAAAAAAAAAATTTTGGTAATCCCACAGTTTCGATCTTAACGTTTTTCACGAATAACTGTAAATTATTACAACTCTAGAAAATCAAAATAATATAGTTTGTATTTGCATATTTGAGCGTAATTTCTGATATGAGCCGTAATCGATGGTGAAAGTGATCAAAAACGAGCAAATCAAAACTTGATAGTATTGAAATTAGCGGTTATATCACTGACGTATCACCAAACTCTCTTATGAGCAGCACCCCAAGTTACCGAGCAGAATGAAAAAATTTACCTACGTTACAGTTTTCATGTGATCAAAGATTCTCCGCTGACAGAACCCGTCAAATGAAGAACATGTATGTATATCTAAAATGTTTTAGAGACTTTCACATCAAATGCTCCATTTCTAAGTACACGCAGTACTAGGTACATAGCCAAAAATGTGTGTAAGTGTAATGATATTCTCAAAATCGGGGCCTCTCAGTTGTAATTCTTTTCTAATTGAGGGTTAATTTAAGGTCTGTTCGGTCTTGTGTTAATTATGTATAATCTTCTACAAATATTAGTATGATTCTGTACTCATTTCGGCGAATTTTTGAATAATCCCCTCTTTACAAACTATACTTTAAATGAAGCGCTTTGCGAAAGCAACAATTACTAACAACTTAAATGAGTCGTACAAAATTTTTTCTGATTTTTTGATTTTTGTTCTCAATTTTGATAAAGTATTTTATAGCAAGCTTATATATGTATTTATGAATACAAGAGTGTTTATACCATATATAGTATATTAGAGAGTTTTTTTTTTTTTTTGAACTATTAATTTTTTTCAATCCCGTCACGAAATTTTCTTAAAAATAACCTAAAAAATTCCCTGAAAAATTTAGCCCTTAATATTAACATCAAGAAGTAGACCAAGGCATGTAAACATTTTCCATAAAAAATACACTACAATCGTGATTTTTCATCATTAAAGGTAGTATGGCGCTCTAACCCTGATTTTTCCACGAAATTCGCATTTTTTGGTAATTACTATATCTCGTAAATGACAAGAGCTACAGAAAAAATGTTCATGATAAACTTGTAGGAAATTTTATTTGCTATAAAAGAGGCCCAAGGTCGAAATCACTATCATTAATACTTCTCGAGATATTCGCCTTTTTAAGTAAGGCTGTATGTATTTTCATAGCTTTTTGATTACATACCCTATATGAAAATTCTCCAAAGCCTTACTTAAAAAGCCGAATATCTCGAGAAGTATTTTTGTTGAGTTGGCGTACTCTGCAAATGTCAATCATAAAGTACTAGGATATGAACGGGTGTGATTCATGTTTTTGACTAAAAATCCCAAATTAAATATTTGTGGGAGTTTTGACTAACTTCCGCTAAATTTTTGTTCACTTATTTTGTTTAATATTTCTGCAAAAGTATCACTTATCAGTTTTCAATGAAATTTCGCTGAATCGAACGAAAATTTCTGAATAGTCGTGTAAAGCGGTTATCCCTGTGTATGTGTAATGTATCGAAACACTATGAAAAAACATAAAAACAAAATATAAATGCGAAATTTTTCAACTAACGAGTTTTGAGAAACTGATTTTAAAACTACATTGAACCAAAAAATTTTGCTTTAGAAGATGGTTGGACTTTGAAGTTTCTTATCTACTAAATTATTAAAATTTCTGAATTGCATCGAAATGTGAGAAAAACACCGTTTTAGTTTTTAATTAATTTTCAAAATATAATTGAAATTTAAAAATTTCGTTTTCTCCACAAAATCAGAAAATCTACAATAACTCCAGTTGCGAAAACAAAAAAAATTTGTACATTTTGCATAAATTGCTGTTTTAACACCCTTTGAGGAAAATTAATACTTTGTACTTGTATGCACACATTTGCTCCCTGGTTTACAGTTATTTGTTCCTAGAATGCACCAAATTTTGTTCAGTTAATATATTTGCTCATATTTGCCGAAGAGCAACCTTAACCTAATTTTTGCTATTAACTTTGTACTCTCATAACTTCGTCTCCATATAGGCGCACAGGTTTTCAGTGGCATTAAGGTCTGGTCACATGGACTCTGCGGAGGATGTGGCAATACTTTTTTCACGCTGTACAACCAGCATTCATGAACCAATGAAGCAGAATGTCTTGAATCATTACCCACCATTAAAACTAAGCTACAGAGGAAACCAAATTGTTTTTAATACCGCCTAGTAGTAGTTCATTTTTTACATAATTCCTTCGATGAAAATAAGGTTACCAACAAAGTCTGTAGAATATAATGGCTTTGTTGCACATACCATTCAACTGCAAAAGCTTTTGACGAGTCATCAATCATGTAGGGCGTCTCGCATTATTCTGGTGGAACACTTACACGTTTTCTTCACAATGTACTTCAGAATTAAATGTGATATTCGGGGACAAACGCCCAGATCACTTTGAAATTCAACCAAATAGACAACATAACAAGACAACATAACATTTTTGTGACTATTAGCGTTTGAAGTGGTTTGATTTGGTTTATCTTTTTTATACCATGATCTCTTGTGCCTTGCATTCTTGTAAAGAACTCACTTTTCATCGCCTGTAACAATGCGCAAGTCACAGTCGTTAATGGGACAACGCAAACTTCGTTTTGTAAAACATAAGGAACACAAATGTCAAGCTTTGAAATTATTCCTAAATGTTTCATGCACTTTTGAAAGGTCGCGTTAGACAAACTTAATCCATCCGCAATCTCTCGAGTTATTAATCGACGATTTGCAACTACCAATGACTTGAATTCATCCAAACTGACTTTAAAAGGCCTTCCAGGATGTTGTACATGCTCAAGATCGTAATTGCTGGAACGAAATTTTGCTTTGGCGTTTGATCAACACATCTTCTCCTCACACATCACATAACTTTTGCTTTGCTTGAATAGCATTTTTACCCTTTTCATGGTACTGTGGAAGAACAATTGATGGATTTTGTACGATGATTCCAAAAGATTTAAGAAAATTTTTTAAAAACAATCCTTATCATATTAGCTCTTCAAATATATAACGGTAAAGCGGTTAAGTATGAAGTTGGCTGCTGATAATTTCAATAAGATCAGCTGTTGTTCTCAAATGAAATTGCTTAGTGCACGGCCTAACATTGTTTTGTAATTTTTTGCCAAAATAAACGTTCTAATTTTGAAAAAAAAAAATCGTATATAATATTATTGCACATATAGTATATACATATATTGCATAGTTATCAACAGTCTCTCTTTTATTTAATGGGCTTAACAATTTTTTTTTCGTTGAACTGACATGATTTTATTACTTAGTTGCTTTGATGAAAATAAGCACTCTGATACATACATAGACAAAGTACCCGGAAATTTTAATTAAATTCCGCGGGTAAATGATATTTCAAAAAATTGTATTTTGCTAAGTTGGTAGGACTGTCCTTGATTACTAAGTCAAATATGAGCGCGATCTGTCAAGCAGTTTCTGCACAGCAGCTGCTTAAGTCGATGCACCTCAGTAATGCTTTGCGGTGATTACGGTGATTCAGTTTTATGAAAAAACACGAGCCTACGAGTTGTATAAAGTCTTCGAAAAGGTCGAGAGATCATTGAAGACATAGGTATATACCTCGTACTTGACGACCTTCGACCTCTTCAACTGATAAAAATACTAAAAAATTAAAAAAAAAATGGTGCTTGAAAATTGCCAGGCAAGTGTTACAGAGATAGCAATAGAATTCGACATCTTTCGTGAGTCCGTTCGAATGATTTTGGTAGATGTTTTGGGTATGAAACGCATTCTTCCTCGGTAAAGCAGAATTTTTTTCAAAAAGAGTACGGTAAAAAAATCTCTTTAAACATATTTGAACGTGCGAATTCCGATCCCACACTCATAGAGAGCATTATAACTGCCGATGAGACATGGGTTTACGAGTTTGACATGCAAACAAGTCATCAATTATCGGAATAAAGGGAAAAAACGAGGCGAAATCAAAAACAAAACACGTCAAAGGCGCTCAAAATCAAGTTGATGCTCATTGTTTTTTTTTTTATTTTTTTTTGATATTCATGTTTTGGTGCTTTTTGAATTTGTTCTGAAGGGACAGACGGTCAATAAGAATTTGTATTATTTTTTGTGATAATATCCGTCAAAAACGGTGTGAACTGTGGAAGAACGGTTCATGGTTTTTACACAATGACAATGCACCATCGCATCGAGCCATGATTGTAACCAAACTTAAAGCCAAAAACGCAATAAATACCAGCGATCAACTACCGCATTCACCAGATTTGTTTCGGGTGATCTTTTCTTGTTCGCCAAACAGAAATTGCCGATCCGTGGAACTTCTTTTCGAAAAGATGAAACGAAATTCGCTAAAGTAGCTAAAGGCCATTCTAAAAAGTGCATATGAAAAGTGTTTCGAGAAGGGGAAAAATCGAGGCACAAGTGTATTACATCTGGTGGAGATTAATTTGAAGGCGACAAAATAAATTTTGATGAATAATTGAATATTTTAATATTTAATATTTTATTTTTTTTTTTACAATTTCCGGGCACTTTTTTCTCAAAATGTATATAAGTATTTATAAGTGCACATTTATGTATATTTAATATAGTGCTCTATTATTTTTATGATATGAAAATAAAACTTGTCTGTTGTGACATATGTACATACCTCTATTTTTATAGCCACAATGTAAATATGTACATGCGAATGCTTATGTTTAGGCCGAATAAAATATAACTAGCACATACAATAGTACATATATGTATGTATTTACATCTACAAACATATATGTATATGTGCATATATTGTTTGTATGTATGCATACGTGATTGTACAAATTAATACTTGCGGTGTTTGTCGTTATACACACGTATGTACATACATATGTATATACAGACCTTTATTCATACATATGTATGTACATTGTACATATGTATGTACATAGTTTGTTACATTTTCGCCCGACAAAATGCACCTTAATAAACTATTGTGCCAATGGTAAAATAAACAAACAAAAACCACACACAACTCAATAAAGCAGAGTTGCTTATCTTATCAAAGAAACCGTTTGTTGATTGCGTAAATATTATTCAGCAAATAGAACCCTAAAATATACGTCGAGAACACAAATACTTACCTGAACTTACATACCGACAAATATGTATGTATGTGTGTGTTAATTTGTGTAAAAAGCACATGCGTCTGCATATGTGTGTGTGTGTGTAAATGTGCCATATCTATTGGAAGAGCTCTAGTTTTATACGAATTTAATTCATGCTCTAAACGTAAATTTCAGGCACTGCTCGCACTTCACCTATGTACACACATACATATGTACATATGTATGTATGTATGGACGCAGCATGTGCTTGAGATTGGTAAACAAAAAAATGAAATCTTAAAATGTAATTGTAAAAAAAATGATTTTACATATGAAGAGACATTCTTTACTTGATTTTATTTGTTTAAAAAATTTAATTTATTATGATGGTTTATATATTTGGTAGTCGAAAAAGTCTTTTCGTATTTCTAATCAAACTTAAACTTATTTTTTTTTTATATTTTGGTAGATTGGTAGACTATGCACGGCTTGGTCTAGTTCGCTATATCAGATGTAGTTCAGTTACGAGTTTCATGAGGAGTAGTCAGCCGTTAGTATGCGTGTTTCAATAGACTATGGACTCACTATCGATACCTCTGCCAGTGTGTCATATCGTAGAGCCAGCAGATGCTTCAAGCGTAGCCTTGCCCATGTGGGACAAGTGCATAAAAATGCTACATATTTTTATTAAAATTAAAAAAATTCTTAAAACGATTTCTAAAAGAAAAAACTTTCTTTTCCTTGCTATTAATCTTAAAAAAATATGTAAATAAAAAAATAAAACACGTTAACTACTGCTGCTTCAAACCTGTACAACCCTTCACAGTTGCATTTCCTATGGCATAAAAAAATATAAAAATATCATTATCGTGATTTCGAGCGATCAGTTTGTATGCTAAAAGCTATAGTTGTCTGATCTGAACAATATATTCGGAGATTTTAGCGCTGTTGTGAAAAATAATATGTGCCGGATTTCGTGACGATATCTTGTCAAATAAAAAAGTTTTCTATACAATAATTTGATTTTGATCAGACAGTGGCTATATGCTACAGTGTTCCGATATCCGTGATTCCTACAAATACGCAGCTTTTTGTGGGGAAAAACAGGTATGCAAAATTTTAGCTCAATAACTCAAAACCTGGGGACTAGTTTGCGTAGATACAGACAGAGCGACATACAGACGAATATGGCTAAATCGACTCAGCTAGTCACACTAAATATTTATATATATTTTTTATATTGTATTTGACGTTTCATTCTGGCTGTTACAATATTAATTTAACCTGTTCAGGGCATAGTTAGAACCCGATCATTATTTAGCAATTTCTTTTATTGCCTGCCAATTCAACAGCGTGTGTCATATAATGCATAATTTATTTGCTAATGAAATAGTATCTTGGATTAGCTGATACAAAAACCTTTAATCATGTCTGAACTGAAAACTGGGAACACTCTGCTGAAATATTGCCATTTTTCTTCCAAACAGGGTGTTAGAGAAAAAGAAATTAATTAACTAATGGTATGTGACTCTGCTAGGTTACTCATGCCACAGAACGTATATTATATATGAGAGCGTACGATATTTGTAATAATTAAAGAGCGTAAAAAACGTGCGGTATTGAAAGCAGAGAACGTAAATTCTCCGTAATATACGTTCTCTGCTCGGTGTAGCTGTTGCTAATGATGATAGATTAAACAACCAACTTTTACAGGTAAACATAAAAAATTTTCAAAATCTCAATATTTGAAGTAGAAATTCTAAGTTAAAAGAAATTTTGTTTAATTTTCAAAGATCGGACCAACTCAGGCAGTAAATGCGTTGTTCAAAGAAAGTTTCGCCAGCGTTGCACTACTCAAATACGAATTTATCACAAGATTTTCAATTATCAATTACAAACAAAGCATGTTTACTAACCATAACAGGTCAATTGAAGAGTTCCTAGCCTAACATAGTAAAACTCAGTTTTTTGGCAAAACTTTTTTTTTATTCAACATAGTTCCCTTTAAGGATGATACGCTGATCAGAGCGATCCTACAAACTTTTTTGCTTCAAAATAAGTCTCAGTTTCGACGATACCTCTTCATTCGACGAAAATTCCTTCCCAGCGAACATTGTTTTGATATCTGCGAATAGGCAAAAGTGGCTGGGGCTTAGATAAGGAAAATACGATGGATGCGGAATTAATTCGAAACCTAATTCATGGATTTTTACCATCGTTTTTACTGACTTATAACACGGGGTCACATTTTTTCTTTAAATGCGGCCGCTCCACGCTATGGAGCGGGTTCGTCGTGCACAGTCCACTCGGATGACTGTCGATTGAACTTCGAAGTGGAATGATGGAGCCATGTTTCATCCATTGTTAAATATCGAACTCAAAAACATTCAAAAGTGAGCTTGCGCGCCACTCATATTCATGAATTATATTATTTCCGCATTCAGTTGATATCTTTAGAGTGCCTGCTATCTCTATCAAATTCTACTTTACAGTCATCCAAACTTATTTTGTGTTATTGGTGATGTTTTCGTCGATAATAACCTCTATTGGGCGCGCACCGTCTTCGGTGCTCATTTCATGCTCATTTCACCACGTCTAAACTTAGCATACCAATCCTTGATGGTTGATTTTCCCAGGGCATTGTTTGTAAACTCGTCATCAAGACTTCCTTCAAAATGCAAAATTTTATTAACAGACGAAATTCCTTTTTACCCAAAGGAGCCTTGAGCTCATGGTTAGCATGCGTTCAGGGCTGGTTAAGGAGGGCCAAACCTCGTTATCAATGGCAGCGAGTCACTTTGTGATAAGACTAGTATAGGTGACAGGCCAGAGCGAAATCCCAGGCAACTGTAATTCTGAGGAGCTGGCAAGGAAGAGTACACTAGAATGTGAACGGAACGGTGCTGCTATCTCCTCGTGCATTGCACTACTGCAAAGCTGGGCTTCGTGAGATTTTTGCCCTCTTTAAATGGCTAGCCTTGCCCTAGTTGTGGGTGTTCTAACAGGCCATTCCCTTTCAAATCATCCCGGAAGCCAGCTGCAGAAGTGTTGGAAGAAAACGAGTGAATCGATCAACACTTCCTTTTCGAAACACTAGGGAGCTCTAGCATCCAACTGGCGGGAATAGCGAATAGAAGATATAACAGTCGTAGCTGAGGTGTACACGTAGATCGTTCTTTTATATAAATTGAAAATATATAATATATATATTAAATTGAAAGCGTACAAAATACAGATGGCATAGATAATCTAATCATAACTCAAAGCAGATGGTGCAAGAGCTGAAGTGGGTATTCTACTCTAGAAATCAAATTTTGGGCAGCTTTTTTGAATTTTATTAAAAAAAAAACCAAAAATATTTTTACTATTCATTTTTTTATGGTGTTTAATTGATATCTTAAGAATACAGAAAAAAATTTTACAAAAAAATATTAAAAATTAAAATAATTAGAGGGGGGGGGAGAGACAGGTGTAAAAAAATGGCGCATCCTGGTGATATTGATCCTGAGTCTCCTGGTGGTCTGAAAAAAAAATCAAAAGAAATTCTTAATCAGTAAGGATGCTGTTATAGTCCGGGAACTCGAAATTTTTTTTTTTGAAAAATAGCGACTGCCTGAAAATAAAAATCATTTTTTACGCTTAATTTTTTTGAAAGTCCTGACTTTTTTTAAAATATTAAAAACAAAAATTGTGACACAATGCTGGTAGGAACGATAAAGGATTATATAAAGAAGATTCACACAAAATTTCAAGTAAATCGGTTGTATAGAACTTGAGATAATGCCGGTACCGTGTGGAAAAAAGTAGTTTCGAGAAAAACGCGTTTAAAGTTTAGGAGACAATTCTAATGAACACGGACGCCACCTCACTAAATCGGCTGTATCTCCGAAAATAAGTCGAATTTTGAAAAGTCCTTCCAAGGTCATATTTTTGAAAGTCTAAACTTTAAATATATGAAAAAAAAACGAATTTTTCAAAATTCTAGAGTAGAATAAACCCCTGAAGTCGCTCGACCATCCCCAACGAAAACGCGTCGCTCTGTGGGCTCTTTAAAGAGTTACGTACTTGCAAATTTGAAAAAATCAATTAAAAACCAGTATTTAACAGAAAATTTTAATTAAAAGATATTTATTTGTATACACTTGTATTAAAAAATAAGTATTGATTCTAAGAGTAAATGAGATTTTGGTAAAAATTAAAATATTAAGAAAATTAATTTTACAAAATTAGGACTCGAATATACATACATACATATATGGTACTTATAATTAACTAAAATATGGATTATAAACATTAATATTTTTATTAGAAATAGAATTTCAATTGTTTATACAAATATTTTTTTTATTTTATTTTTTGTTGTTTTTTGTTTTTAAATAAATCTCAAAGCAATTTTGCAAAACGAGCTTACAACTACAAATTCATATAATTATATTTTGGTATGTTAAAAATATTTGTTTTTTGTTTTGGAATGCTTTAATATACAGAACTTGCTTGAAGACAACATCAAGTTATTATTGGCTTAACAATTTTCTTTGCATATAATAATATATATAAACATATATTCGTCAGACTTTGAGTGAAATCCAATTTTTGTTAGTTTAATTAGCAATATATGTACATACATACATACATATTTGGGTACATATATTGGGGTACAACCAGGCAAGCATACCCATTTTAGTCCATTATAAATGTGTTTAAAATATATATTTTCAGTTTTTTTTTGTTCAAAATTAATTAATTTTAAATTAGAATAATGATTATTGTACCGTTTCATGTTTATTTGCATGACCACTGCGCTCTTTGGAGAATTGGTTTTCACAAATTTTCGCTAAAAATCTAATAAAATTTGCCCTAAAATATAAATACACACATCCATACAATTGCTGGCCATGCTTATTGCACACACACACATGTATATCATATATAAATGATAAAAATCCACTCTTTGGTTTCTCTTTGCTGCTAACGCCACCAATTAAAGAACGCTCTCCATTTGCAGCTCCCTCACTCCGACTTCACCACTGTGCCACGTTCGTATTTACGCTCGTATTCATGCAATTCGAAGAGATTTTGTTGGTGCTGCAAATTCAGCGCAATCGATTGTGCGTGTTGCTGGTGATGATGTTGCAACTCCAGCATCAGTTCGTCATCCTCCAGTGAGGGACTGCGACTGAGCGCCACATCTTGTGTAATCAAATGCGAGTTGTGTGTGTGGTGTTGGTGTTGTTGATGATTTGGACGATGTTGTTGCTCCATTTTGATGGCCGAATCGTGCAGCGGCAACAATTCACCGAAATTCGAATGCGCCGGCGATACGGAACCAGCGGGACTTTGTGGCGCAATTGAGTGTTGCTGATGCTGTTGTTGTTGTTGTTGTTGTCTGCAGATATTGTTGGTGATAGTGCAGCGACATGTTGTCCAAATGTGCCTGTTGTTGGTCATGTTGCAGCTGATGCTGGTGCACCAAATGTTGAAATAGTTGTTGTTGTTGCTGCTGCTGCTGCTGCTGCTGCTGCTCCTGCTGCAGTGGTGACAATTGCTGATGCAATGGCTGCTGTTGGTGATGCGTAGTTGGCGTCGTCGGTGTGGTTGGTGTAGTCGGCGTTGGTGGCATCGATACCGATGTGGAGGGGGACGAATGTGGCGGCATCAGCTGCATAAGTTGCTGTGTCATCAATTGTTGTTGCTGTTGCTGGTGCCGCGGCGATTGTGCTGCATGCTGTTGTTGCATATTCTGTAATTGTTGCGTTTGGTGAGTCTGCAGTTGTTTCTGCATAAGATTTAACGTATTGTTGTTATTATTGTTATTATTATTATTATTGTTGTTATATGAACGGTTATTGTTATTCAAATGCCCGTTATGTGTCGGTGATGTATATGAGAACATTGTCGGTGAGTTTGCATGCGGCATTGGTGACATTTTCTGATTGTATGTTTGTTGCAGCTGTTGTTGTTCTTGCATTGTAGCAACATTATCCATTTGCGTTAGCGGTGAGGATGGCAACAAGGCCATAAGTGGTGATTTCGTGTCTGTCGGTGAGATGCTGCCATCATTTGTGGTTGGCGACAAACGCGCCGTGTGCGTCAAAACAGTATTGTTGTTGTTGTTGCTTTGTGACTCCTGTTTCACTTGCATTTGTGGCGTTTGTTGCTGCAGCTGCTGCTGTTGCTGCTGCTTTTGCTGTTGTTGTTGCAAGTTAGTTGTTAATTGTTTTAGTTCTGATTGTGTTTGAGTTATTTAGGTGAATGAGCACAGTTGATTAGATGCGTGTTACCACCGAGCGCGCAAATGCAACACAGACACATAGAGACAGTGACAGAGAGTGCGTTATTAGAGCGATAATCGATGGGCGATGGACGATGGACGATGTACAAGCGATGAGGCGCACATGTGAAAGAGAGGAAGAAGCAAAGGAGACAAAACAAAAACAATTAATTTCGCATGCTTTAACCAAAAAACCAATACAAGTAAAATAGAAAATGTCGTTACACTTACCGTTATTGGCAACAGCGGCCGAGTTAGCATTTGCTTTGCTGCTTTTGCTGGACTTTTCACCCTTGGCGCCCTTGGCTTTGCGCTTGCGTGTCTGCAATGCGATTTTAAAAGAAAAATTAGTATTTTGAAGAAAATTATAAAAATAAAAAAAATTAAAAAAATATATAGATTAGTTTATGAATTGAAGAGATATCTTCAAGAAATTTGGTACGAATTATTTGCTAATCTCCTAAGAATTTATTGAGGTCGGATCACTATAGCATATAGCAGTCATACAAACTAACTGATAAAACCAAGTTTTTGTTTGGTAAAACAACCGAAGTTAATGTTTGTAATTGTTTTTGTTTCTAAAAAATCAAACTTTTACTTAGATTTCGCTAAAAATTAAATTCTCTTTTCCTTTGTTTTGAGTATAGCATGAAAAGGCTATCGTCAGCATACCTGTATGGTGTCCTTCTTCATGTTCAAGGGCCGCTTCACGCTGTGCAATTTGAAGTACAGTCCGCAGGCATTGCAAACGGGCTCACCGCTGGGATTGCGGCGCCAGAGCGAGGTGTGTGTTGTGAGACAATTCGAGCAGGAAAGACCAACACGACGGGATGCACTCTAAATTTGAAAAGTGAAATTAGTAAAGTGAATAATAAAAAAATATATACATATATGTATTCATATGTACATATATACTCATAGCAATTACTTTCATCAATGCATATATTAAACATTTGCAAATTATTAAAAATAAATTTATAAAATCTTAAAAAAAAATTATTATTGTTCAAAATTTTTTTTCGGTAATAAAATCTTTTAAATCTCAAAAAACATTCCATTCTTAAAAAAAAAATCATTAAGCAAATTTTTTAATGCTTAAAAAAATGCTTTTTTTTATAAAATCTCTGAATTCTTAAAACGAAGAAATGTTTCTTTAATAAAATCTTTTATATCTCAAAATAATTGTAAAAATTGTTTTTTTTTAATTTTTTAAAACTATTAAAGTTATCTTCATTTGATAAAATTAAAAAAAAAATGGTTTATTTATTAAAATATTTTGATTCTTAAAACAAAAATTGTTTCTTTAATAAAACCTTTTAATTCTTAAAAAAAAATTTGATAAAAGTTTAAAAATCTTAAAAAAATTATTTATTAATTCAAATCTTTCAAATATCAAGGAAAAAAATTATTCGTTACTAAAGAACTTTTAATTCTTGGAAAAAGTTTCTTTATAAAATTTTTTAATTCTTAAAAAAATATTTATTTAAAAAAATTTTTTAAGTTAAAAAAAAGTTGTTTCTTTACAAAAATATTTTAATTCTTTAAACAAAAACTTACTTTAAAATTAAACATTTTAAATCTTTGTAAAATTGTTCTTCATTAAAAAATTTTAAAACTTAAAAAATTATCTTCATAAAATCTTTTAATTCTTAAAAAACAAAATTTCTTTGATCAAATTTTTTAATTAAAAAAATCGTATTTTTATTCAAATATTTTAATTCTTAGAAAAAATATTTCTTTAGAAAAATCTTTTAAAATAAAAAAAAAAAATTATTAATTAAAATATTTCAAATCTCAAAAAACGTTATTTAAATATTTTAAAACTTAAAAAAATTGTTTCAAAAAGTTCTTAAAAAAATTATTTTTTAATAAAATCTTTGAAATCTCAAAAAAATTTTCGTTATTTAAATCTTTTATTTTTTTTTACTTTAAAACTGGAATTTGCTTTTACTTTCAATTTTATGCTTTTTTGTTTTTGTTTTATATTTCTTTTTTTGTTTTTGTGTAATAATGTAAGTATGCATGTAAGTATGTTGGTTTGTGTCACCTACCATCCGGCGCGAACTTGAACGACTGTTCGAATGTTCCTCGGCAGACGCTGTTGCCGTCCGACTCGGCATGTTATACGAAAAGCCCTTATAGAAATCCGCGCTTGACTCTGCGGCCACTGCAATAATTATGAATTTATTATGAGAAGACAAAAAATTAGTTTTGCATTTTTTCCAATATTTTTTTCTTTCTTTCTTTCTTTCTTTCTTTCTACATTATTATTCATATGCAAACTACATGAACACAATTAAATTGAGCGTAAGTATGTAGCGAAGCAAGGCAAAAACCTAAATTGCTAATGCCTTTCTAAGTAAAGCGTGCATTAATTACTTCTAATTTCCATTACGCATTCGGCAATTACATTACTAAATACTCAATTGCAATGTTATTGTTGGAATTGAAAATAGTTTGGTTTTAGTTTGCTTTTTCGAAACGGATTTCATCAACAAAGGAAGCGAGAACGTTTACATAACAACGGCAAGGGATGTATGTATGTAAGTATGTACAGCGGCAATGATGGTGTTGGTGAATGGCGTTAAAGGCAAAAGCGGAGGCGGATTTCTATAAGGTTCATTTGAATTTGATTTTTTTTTTTAACTTTTTTATACTTTTATCAAGAAGCTTAAATCACTTCCGTTAGAATAGAGTAAGGATATTTGCTAAATTCTGTGTCGCAAAATACAATGTTTTTGTATGTAAGTACTGTACAAGTGTTTAATATGTAGTTTGTATATAGGTATGTACTTTGCAACCATTTTTATTGCTCAATATTTTTGCTTTGTTTAATATGTGTAATGACTGAGTAAAGTGTAAAGAGTATAACGGTGTACACTTGTTACACTTTAATTGCTATTTTTTTTCTTTAAAGTTTTCATTAAAGTTTACCAATCGTCTAGGCTGTTTTATTAAGGGGCGATTCATGCCGTTCGTTTTATTATAAAGACCGCACGCATTGCACAAATAATGTCCGGTATTATCACGGCGCCACAATGGAGTTGAAACCGCACCACAATTGACACATTCTCGCCCGTCGGTGATAAAATCGGCATCGTAAAATGCTTTAATAAATTTAGATGTTAATTTAAAATTTATATAAATTATTTATTAGTTGAATGCATTTAAAACAATTTTGTGATGATTGCATGTATGAAGCTTGGTATTAGTAAAAAAAATTTTGATTACCATCGATCTTATGCTATGTTTACGAACAAAATACATTTTTTTTTCAGTGTAGATGTTAGTTACTTAATAAAAATCAACATTATTGTTTAATAATTGTACCCTGAAGAGGTTATATTAAGTTAGCTAAGCAATTTCTAACACTCAGGAGAAACACTGGATACCTATAAAATATGTATAGTAAAAATTCTAATGACGCCTATCCGTATATACACGAACACTAAGGAACCTCAGTTTTTGAGATATCGTTCCGAAATTTTCCGAACGTCCTTTTCTTCCCAAGAATCTACTTATTTGTAGAAATCGCTGATATCGGACCACAATAGCATATAGCTGTCATACAAACTGAACGATTGAAATCAAGTTCTTGTATGAAAAACTTTTTTATTTGACAAGATATCTTGACAAAATTTGGTATGGATTATTATCAAAATTAAAGAAAATAAAAAAATTAAAAAATTTTAATTATGTACGTACATACACACATTTGTACATAACCAAATATGCACGCATATGCTTTGTTGCTGCCCAATTTGCGGTGGAAATCACACCACTATTGGAATTTCCAACAGCTTCCCCAATTTGTTTTAAGTTTGTGTGTATGTTTATACATATTTACACACTTATGCACACTAGCATGCAGAGCAAAAAGGCCACAATCGCATAACACATTAAACAGTGCTTGGAAGCATACACACTTGCGTAAATATTGCAAGTACATATGAATAAATACATATTTACATTCATATAGTATGTTTAAAATGTCTGGATGTATATAATATGTAAGCAGCTATCAAAATAAGTGGCATACAGCGACCTAACTAAACTGCATAGAACGAATGAGCGTCTAACTAACACATTTACGAAAAATTTCATACATATACATACATATATCTACATAGAAGCAGGGTTGCCAATAATACATTAAGAGACAATTGAATTGACATTAAAATTAATTTTTAATTAAATGCCGAAATTTGTAATACAAAAATACTGGATTGAAAAATGTTAAATAAATATTTAAATCCAAAAAATGGAAGTGAAAAAAATTTAAAATTTTAATCCTAAATAAATGTCCGTTTTTGAATTCGATTTGGATTGAAAAAAATTAATCCCAAGCTTTTTATTAAAAATTAAGAGAATTGAAGATCCAAATTTTATTTACACATTAACTAAAAGAAATTCCTAGTTTTTAATGCTGATTTGTGGATTCCAAATTAAATTAAATTTAAAATTGTAAATTAAATTAATTTAAGTTTTATTTTAATTTTTTTCATTTTATTAAAATAATTTAAATTCATTTAATTTAATTAACCAATTTAAATTAAATTAAATTTGTAATCTACAAATCAGCATTAAAAACTGGAAATTTCTTTTAGTTAATGTATAAATGCAATTTGAATCTTTAATTTTTAATTCAAAAATCGGTATAAAAATTTTACACTACTGATTTTTAATTTCAAAATTAAAGTAACAAAACAACATTATTTTTCATATCAATATTTTTAATTTAATTTGATTAAAAAAAAATTAATTTAATTTTTATTTTAATTAAATTTAGTTATATTATTTTTTTAATTTAATTAAATTAAATTATTAATTAAAATTTAAATTTATTTTGGTTAACGTTTAAATAAATATAAATAAAAATTTTTAATTCTGATTTTGAGGTCAAAAATTAAATTTCCAATTTTTAATTCTGATTTTGGGATCAATTTTTTTAAGCTTAATCCAAATTGTTTTGATTAAATAATCGCAACCCTGTATTATCTCTATTGACAGTTGTACGAGTCTTAACTGGATACGGTTCAATCGGGATTCAAACAAAAAGATTGAACATGTTGCCGGATGCCAGCACCGTTTTCTTGGAAAAAGATGGGATAGAATCATCTCAACAGTTTCTGCTCGAATGTCCCGCTTTAACCGCCAGAACTCGGATCTTATACATTTAGACATTCAGTTGAAATAGAAATAAAAAACCTTAAACAGATTTATAATATGTTCAGGGCGCTTTGCCGATAACTAGCACCCAAAGACAGTAGTTATCTCGCCTGACTTCACAAAGAACCGTCATAACAGTCTAAGTCAGAGGGATCCCTCTGCCATGCTCAAATATCTAACCTAACCTAACCTAAGTTTAAAGTTCAAATTTGCTACAAAAAATGTTAATGATTTTCTTTTTTATGGTGCGTAATTAAATGTCTTTAGAACATACGGCAAATCAATAATAATAACTAAATAACAACAAAATAATATTAATAATTAACGGTGTTAGTAAAAAATACATTGTACAGTTAGTATGTTAATTTCCAACAAAGCTTTGGACTACCTATTTTATTTATTTTTTTCCTATTTGTTTTCGACTTTTTCGACTACTCACTTGCTGACAACGATGCGGATGCAGTCAAATGTGCCGCAGCGGCCGCCAAATTGGCTGATGCGGAGCCCTCCACACCAACACCAACCACGCCAACGCCCGGACCCGCACGTCCATTGCAGCTGCGTATGACATTCGTGTTTCCAACTAGGCCGGCAGCGCTCGTTACGACCGAAGTGGGCGCGTAACCAATTGCCTCATAATGGCCTGCCCATGTGTCGTTCTAAAGCGAAAAAAGCCGAACAAAAACGGAACAACAATTAGAATTTATAATATTTGTGAAAATATCGCACTGTGTTAGTACATGCAATGAAGAATAAGTGCAGATAACTAAGCGCAACGGCGTGAGCTTTACTTGACGCAATACAATTTAAAAACATTTATTTAGTGCATTACACACACATTTACATACATATGCTTGAGTAAGCAAGTGTTTATGTACTGGTATGTATGCATGTAATGAACACACACTGTATTTCAAGTAAGAAACTCGCCCCAATATTATTTTGTATGCATGTAGGTAATATACTCACTGTGCGATAATTTGTCAACGATGTGTAACGATCGGCGCCGCCACCTCCGACGCTGACATTCGCCACACCGCCGACACCAGCTGCGCCGCCCGCACCACCAACATAACTGGAGATGCGTTGAAATGCAGGCAAACGTCCACTGCCACCAGCAATTGACTGACTGTTGGTCGCCCCACCACCATTACTACTGGTATTGCTCTTCGGCGAGCCGTAGTCGTCGTTGTTGATAGAATTTGAACCGGAACCGGTGCCCGCTACGACTACAGAGTTGGTTGCATGTGCGCCAGGCGTGGAAGCGGCCGAATGTGCTGGCTGATGGGATGGCGAGGCGGATGAAACGGCGCTGATTGTGCTACTCGGTTGCATGCCATACTGTTGAATGCCATTGGTGGCCGATGTCAAGAGGGATCCGGGATAACTGCTGCATCGAGTCAATATATCGTCGTAGCGTTTATTGGAATTTGGAATTTGGGCGAGCACAAGACGGCGATTGATCATCAATAGGGCGTACAAAATGCGAATGTAAATGTAAAACGCATATGCATTGGAAGAAACAAAGAGAGTACTTGATTAGTAATGATATCAAACGGCAGAGCGTGTACTTATGGGCATAAAAAACTTATAGTAAACACATTTATATATATGTATACACAATGAACTTCAACTATTTATCATCGCAAAGAATTTAAGTAATAAATATTTTTATATCCCGATATTTTACTAAACTTACATGTGTATATGTACTATATATCTATTTACATCTATATATTACGTTAAGAGATATTTTGTTTTGTTCGATTCAATTCATATGAATAATATGTACCACCTGATCAAAATTGACCCGGACTCTAAAATTTATTTGTCTTTATTAATGCCCTCAAAATAGGTTGCTGTAGTAAAAGATATTTCAGTTTGTTCAACCTTCATATGAATATACATATGTATGTATCATCTGATCAAATTTGACCCGGACTCTAAATTTTATTTGCCTTTATTAACGCCCTCAAAATAGGTTGCTGCGGTAAGAGATATTTCAGTTTGTTCAACCTTCATATGAATATACATATGTACTACCTGATCAAAATTGTATGACTTCAGCGAATTTTGGTTTTTCGCTTTCGGCTCATTCTTGGAGCGCCATCCACTAGATGATTGGACAGTTTCCATGTCGTATTCATAAATCTACGCCTCGTCAACAGTAATGATGTGTTTTGTAAATGTAGAGCCTTAGCTATGTTGTCAAGTCGATCTCCTATGACTCTTGTGTGAGTAGAGTTTACGCAAAATATACAAGTCTTGGGTTACGAATCCAGAATAGACAGGTTTCATAACCAAAACATCAATCACAATGTGTTGGGTTGATCCCAGTGTGATCAGTCCGGTTCAAATTTGATCAGATGGTATGTAGGTGGAATTTTAGTAATATTTACCCATAGCAGTAGCTCTTGAAGTACATATTGTTGTAGTTCGGGAAAAACATTGTTTCGGCTTATTTTCGTAGATTTTGAATTTTTGAATTAAATATTTTTTATTTTGAATTTTTTCTTATTTATTAAATCATTTCCAGCAAAATAATATATTTAATACCAATATTGTTTGTTTCGTCGCACTTTCTTATTTTATTTGTATCCTTTAATATTTTTAGTTAGTTTCTATAACTGTTTTGTAATAAAAATTTATTAAATTTTGTATACTACATACTCGTATTTGTTATGTTTACATTGAGTAAATCTTATTTCTCATTCAAAGATTATTTTATTTAAATAATTTGTTACAAAATATCTGTTCTATAAATTTCAGGTTTATATATTGATATAATACATGTATGTGTATTATATATATCCCTTACAAATCTAAGAATTTATATTGCCATAAGAAGTTTGCAATTTTTGATAAAACTTTCCAGCTCTTGACCTATTTCAACTTTTATTCTTGCATAAAACACACATACATATGCATGACATGCTCACAGTGCTTATAAAATATACAACTCAGGGATATTGTTTATACGAGAAGTGTTTCATAACTGCAGCAATTTTGCATATGACACTAACTTGTAGATCGGACCACACACAGCCAAAAGCAGCACCAAGTAAACACCAACAGTATTGCTTGCAAAACAATGCTACGAGGCTACGACTGGGTTTACACACGATAACTTTTGTCGCTCGATATTGGGAAATGCATTTTTGGTGTTGCTTAAAGCATTCCCTTTCGTATCATATTCTCAAATTGTGGTGAACAAAAATATTGGTTAAATGAAGCTTAAAGTCTGATCTTTCCAACATTATATGGTATTACACAATGTGATTGACACTGGAGATATACGACTGCAACGACATCTATTGACAAAAATACGAAAAAACTTTTTCGACTACAATATTTTTGGTTATTTTATCCTTATGGGTAATAGGGTAATAAAACTAAATTTCCTTTTCTAAATAAAAATAGTAAATAAAATTCAAGATTCAGAAAATATTGTAAATCTTCATTCGAAATGAGCAGGATTGTCGACAAAAGTTCTCATGTGTGAACTCAGTCTAAGTACGGTGTGTGAAGACAAGAAAAATACAAAAAGTGTCTCAGGCTAATATTCCGTTTAAAAAAAAATTAATTAAATTTTCCTAAAGCAAGGAATTTCCAAATTTATACGAGCTTAAGTATACGAATCTCTGATTTTGACTTAAAACCATAAAATTTGCAATGTAATATTTATTTGTTGCTGACCATAGCATTTGCAGCAAGAATCCAACATACGGACATACATTCATATTTCCTATACATTATATATATATTTATATTTGCAATGCCTGAAATATTTAAACGAAGCTTTAAATATAACCGAACAGTGAAAATAATAACCGACAGTCATTCAAATAAATTTGCCTACGTTTGTTCGCCGATCATTGATCATTGTTATGTGTGTATGTATGTATGTACTTGTATATAAATCAGCAGCTCAATGGATATTTGTTGTTTTGTTTATACAAGCATTTATGAGCGTCATCTCGAGTTGAATGAAAAGACTGGTAGTCAAATTCAGTATTTTCCTACTCACAATCGACTCAAAACAAAACAGCAACAGACACTGCGGCAATGAAAATCGATACTCTGACATGCGAGTGAATATGTAAAAAGGTATATAGGCCTCCGAAGCATGTCATCCATTGCTGCAAAACTGCGCTGATCACACTTTGGACTTACATATACATATAGTCAATGGTTTCCGCGAACATCGTGGATAAAGGTAGCAAAAAGCGGTATACAAACTGACCGATCCAAAAAAAAGCTCTTATATGGAAAACTTTTTTATTTGTCAAGATATCTTAACGAAATTCGACATGGACTATTATACAAAGCAATACTATAATATCCCAACAAATTGTATAGATTGGATCACTAAAACATATGGCTGCCATACAAACTGTTAGTAAAACTCAAATCCTTGTAGGAAAACTTTTTTATTTGACAAGATATCTACACGAAATTTGGTATAGATTATTATCTGAAAAAACGCTACAATCTCTCATCGGATAAATCAGATCGGACTATCCTAACATATAGCTCCCATACAAACTGAACGATTAAAATCAAGTTATTGTATGAAAAACTTTTTCATTTTGCGAGTTATCTTGACAAAATTTGGCAAGGTATATTGCCGAAAACAATGACATCAACTCTCAATAAATTGCTGAGATCGGAGCACTATAGTATATAGCTCCCATACAAACTGACTGATCAAAATAATGTTCTTATATGGCAAACTTTTTTATTTGACAACGTATCTTCACGAAATTCAGTAAGAAATATTGTCCAATATAACGGCACAATATCTGAATATATTGTTCAGAGCGGATAACTCTATCAAATAGCTGCCATACAAACTAACCGTTCGTAAAAAAGTTGTTGTATGGAAAACTTTTTGATTTGAGAAAAAAACATCACGAAATTTCGCATAAATTTTTTTCCATAAAACGCCACTACCTTCCAACATACTGTTCAAATCGGAAAACTATAGCATATAGCAATCATACAAACTGACTGTACAAAAGCACGTTAAAGATTTTTTTAAACCCTTTTATACCATACTTGAAGGATATCATAGTTTCGGTGCAACTGAAGTTAAAGATTTTTTTTCTTTTTTTTCCGAATTGTTTTTTGCTATATAATTTCCAAATTTATCAGATATTTATTTTTACCAAATAAATTTGTATTATTTTTTTATTGTTAATATTTCACAAATCTTAATTTGCATATAACATTTGACTTATTTCACTTTTTACTTTAATCCGTTAAATAATATTAAGCCGTTAAATAAGATCGAATCGAAAATTGCTTGCGCGCCGCCAATTTCGCTCAAACACGTTTCACTTCAATGGGAAAATCAACACTACCGTAAACTAAACACCGTCGTTTAGTTGCAAGTATTAACAATGACAAGCATAAATTGACTTAGTAGAGCACTAAAATCCAAAAAAAATAAAAACAAAACAAATAAATGGATAAGCAAAACAACAACAATGCAATAACAAGCACAATTGCAATAGTCAAAGCGGAACGTCTGATACACGGCACGCGTCTTTGCATAATGAAGCTGCAAATGCGGAAAAACAAAAATCTTATACCACACTGCCCACAAGCTAAACAAAGCTGTGCAAAAACAATCAACAGCAACACACAAACAACAACAAATATAACTGGGCAAATAGCATAAGAACGTCGAAAATTTCGTTGACACCGCGAACGCGCCAATATGCAGCATTTCAGTTAGCTGCAATCGGCTAACCAAATCTAAGCGCTCGACAAAGTGTCACATCGTGTGCATGCCTGTGCAGCGTCTTCGGCTGATAAGCAGGTGTGTAGCTGGCTGGCGTCCACCATGCCGCCCCTTGGCTGGCGCTATTCTTGTGGTCAGTAGCTGGTGTCGCTGCTGCCATTGTCGTGCGGTACGCCAATTGATGGCAGCAACGGTTGATCACTTGAACGTGCGCTGGAAATTATCTCAGTGTTAGCGCAGCGTGTGAATGTGTGCCGTTTGCACTTTACTGCACTGAATAGCAGTTTTTTTCATGTGTATAAACATTTTACGTATCTCAAGAAGTGGTTAGTATGCATGGGTTCTGTTACCATTGCAGCTATAGATATGTATATGTATAAAACATATGTGCTTGCTGCTTTATGTACTCGCACGCGCTGCTGTTTCCTCGACGTTATATAGGAAGTGATGAATAGGTAGTAATGCACATATGTTGTTGTTGTTGTTGTTGCGGTTGTCAGCGTTCTTTTACTTTCATCGTGTTTCATATTTATGTATATTATGCTTTGGTGGTTAGAATTTGGGTAGTGAAAAGTGTTTGAACTGTCAACGTTTTGTAAGAAATAGTAGCTGATTTCGAATTCTGTGCTTTTACTAATACGTATTCATCTACTAACAAGGTAAATATAATAATATATCAAACTAAACTAAATTTGTATAAATATATTTTTAATTACCTAAAAAAAAAATCGTATATGTATGTATATATTTGCTCCCATCACGCTAGAGTTTCGTCCTTCGCCAAATTGTTCGATTAAATTAACTGATCAAATTTGACCCGGACTGGTCTATTTAAACTTTGAGCGCAAACCGTATCAGCTTCTATCTTGCTACAGTTTTGTCTTGACCGAATTGTTCGAATAAATTAACTGATCAAATTTGACCCGGACTGGTCCATTTAAAACCGCAAACCATATCAATACACTTTTTCATTGATTCGTTCAACCTTTTTTTGTGTCTTTATATTGCTCTGAAGTTTTATCACTAAATGTCAAGTAGAGTGTATTTGACAGCTTTTTTTTTACAACACGAAAAGCTTAAAATTTTCAAACGACCAATAAGGTATACATACTACATATATCATGTTCATAATTCATTTTCAGGTGTCGACGCGTAGCAATTCGTCATAAAGAACCGTATTTGTGGATAGAAAATGCATGGAGTTTTCATAATGAATTTTAACATTACTTTGTCTAACTCTTTGAGCAAACACGAAAAGAGAGTAATCGTTTAGCCACCGTATTCGTCACATTTGGCTCACTCTGTGTTTTCTTAATTTTCAAAACCGAAAAATCCGACTCCATGAGTCCATTGAGCACATTAAAAACATTCGCTGAAGACACCATGTTTTTTTTTTTTTTGCAGTCCGGGTCAAATTTGATTAGATGGTATATGAACAAATTTTTATTTATTTACTATTCTAGCACCTCCACTAACTCACCCTTTCTTAAAAAGCAAAAAAACAAAAACAACAACAATTTTACTTGAAAGCAAACCTGCACACGTTATTTACCCTGAAATTCGACGACGAAAACTATAAACGATTATTCACTATGCAAAACACGTTTCTAATTAAAATTACTCGTACAAGGAAAATGTAAAAGCCCCAACAAATACTTAAACATTTAGAACAGCGTGCAAAACTGCATACACATACACACTGCCACATACAAATGTATGTGAGTGTGCCTGTACATATGTACATATGTATGTATGTGCGTGTAGTAGGTGAATATAGGAAAATAGTTAAAGAAACAGTTAAAAGTACCCAAAATATACATACATACATGCAGCGCAAATTTACATACGTGTAATAGTGGAAATGTAAAATTAAAATGTCAGACCAAATGTGCGCCGCTCGCTCAAGTTTGCGCAAATTGTGTGAACTACTGTGTGGCAGTGACAAATTTTCGTCATAAAGCTGCGGGCGCTCATAACACAAAACCGTAAAAAACGCGGTTTCACCCACATTTACTGCATATGTGCATATGTATGTATGTATATACATACGTATCGGAAGGTAATTTAGACATAGTAGATGTCTGCATCCATACATACATATGTACATATATGCATGTGTATTGTGTATATGTGCATGTCGCCTCTTCTACAGCTGCGTTCGTGAAAGTTTGTATTTTACAAGAGGCAAGCCTTCGAGTCTAACTGCCAGTTTTGGTGCGCATACGAATGCTCACGCTAGTGAATGTAAGTATTAATGTAAAAATATTTAGTCATAGACAATATATATTCTAAATATATAGAAAGATAATATTGCTTTAAACTCTACCAAATATTTCTTTAAATATAAAAACTAGCGATACGCCTTAATATCCTACCAAACTCATCTTTAACTCTTTAGCCTCACCACCGGAAGTCGGTCACACTTCACTGCCATGGCACGTGTAACACGTGTGCAACTAGATCTTTTTATAAAAGGAGGGTTTTTTAATTTGCCACTTACCCGCATTGCCCACTAAACCGTTTAATTATACACTGAACAGGATTATGTTGCTAACCATCTGCATATACGCGACCTACCCTTTCAATGTTTAAGTTGTCACTCTAAAATTTTGCACACCTACTTTCCCTTGCAACCAGCTGCTTATTTGTTGGAATCGCCAATATCGTACCACTATAGCATATAGCTGCCATACAAACTGATTGGTCAAATCAAGTCTTTATGAAAAACTTTTTTATTTGACAAGATATCATCACGAAATTTGGTAAAAATTATTTTCTAAAGCCAAGCTACAAACTCTGAAGAATGTTTTTAGATCGGATCATTATAGCATATAGCTGCCATACAAACTGATTGGTCAAAATTAAGTTCTTGTATGAAAAACTTTTTTAGTTGAAATGATATATTCACGAAATTTGGTATAGACTATTTTCTAAAGTCAGGCTATAATATTTGTAAACATTTTTTTTTGATCGGAATATTACTACATACAGCTGTCATACAAACCGAACGATATAAATAAAAATCTTTTCTGGTTTTGTTTTTTTAGTTGACAAGATATCTTCACGAAAATTTATATAAATTATTATTTAAACCAACGGTAGCACCTCCGAACAAATTGTTTAGATCGGTACTACTACTACAAATAGCTCCCATACAAACTGAATGGTCAAAATAATGCTCTGGGGCACAGATTATTTTAGTAAGTAGCACTGTAATCTTCGAACAAATTATACAGATCGGATTACTAAAGCTTATAGCTGTCATACCAAAGAACCGAACAAAATCAAATTAAACACGTTTTTTCTTTATAAGCTAACCTTAATTCTGCTTAAAGGCAAACATTTCTTTGCAAATGATCTTTAAAAATAATTAATATTCAGTTTGCCATGTTATTCTCAATACTGTACTCAAACGAGCTGTTAAAAACTAAGAATATTTAAAGGGAAAATTTAAAATCTTAATTATTTCATAACAATTTAGCTAGAAAGTTATGTGTATTAACACATAAACAAAATATTGCACAAAAAAAATATTTGTATATAGAAAAAAATATATAAAAATTTATAGTAATTTTAAAATGTATTATTAGGCGCCCACCAACTTCTGTCCATAGCCAGCACTATGCGTCGCATTCGCTATGCTAAGTCGCCACGGCACAGAAAGGCGCAACAAGCAGTGACAGCAGCAGGTGGTTATTGAAAGGGTGGTCGGTGGCAGGAGCGTGTGGTGGCACTGAAAACACATGAGTTGGCATGTTTGCATAGAAAATGATGCATGTTTTGTGCTGCTCGGCTTTTTTTTATTTTCCTTTAGTCGTCATACCTTTTCAATAACAAGTCAACACACTCCCACCAAAACAAGTATATATACACATACGAGTATATAAAGTTGTATAGTTGTATATACATATAGTATGTATAAGCGCACTAATGTATTTTTACACCTCAGTTTTTCTGCTTACTGACTTATTATTGTTATGACATTATTATATTATTTAATGGAAACACGATACGCACACGACAATAATAAAAATGTTTATATGAAGACGGCAAACAAATACATGTTCACATATACAGATGTATGTATGTAAAAAAACATAGTTAACTTCGGTTTGTAAAGTGGTTACAATACCCTGCACAAATAATAAAGTGAAAAAGGACTTGGTTTGGAGCGATTACTTTGTATGGCAGCTACATATGTACATATATGATCGATCTAAAAAATATTTTTGTATATTATAGCATTATTTTGAAAAATTATTTATAGATACTCAATTTCATGAATATATCATCTCAAATAGAAAAGTTTTTCATACAAGAACTTAATTTTGTTCGTTCACTTTCTAAGGCAGCTATATGTTATAGTGGTCCGATCAAAAAAGTTTTTCTCAGATATTATAGCCTGGCCTTAGAAAATAGTCGGTACCAAATTTCGTGAAGATATCTTGTCAAATAAAATGATTTTACATATGAGAATTTGATTTTGATCGTTCAGTTTATATGACAGCTACATATATGCTATAGTAATCCGATCTCAACAATTTTTTTTGGAGATTGTAGTGTTACTTTGAGTTATTATTTGAGCCAAATTTTGTGAAGATATCTTGCCAAGAAAAAAGTTTTCCATACAAGTATTTGGTTTTGATCGTTCAGTTTGCATGGCAGCTACATACATATATGCTCTAATGGTACGATATCGACAATTCCGACAAATGAGCAGATTTTTGAAATATCAGTTCGATATCTTAAAAGCTGAGCGACTAGTTTGCGTATATTCAAACACACATATCGAAATGGACCCACCTCGCAGGCTAATTATTTACCTGTATGTACTATATAAACAGGTAAGTACTTTATAGTGTCCTCGTTCAGGGTATAAAAACAGCTATATACATGTATGTATATGTATACCGCATTGTCTGTTGAATGAAGTCAAAGCCACAAAGCAAAACAGGAGTGTTTGTATTCTGTGCTTAGCTGGTGTGAAGGAAGACAATGCAAAAAGTCGACTTATTCGTAAGTACGTCTTGATGTATTTCCCTAAATATTTATATAGGTATGTATACTTATAAGTATATATATTTACATATATAGTACGAAGTTCTTTTATATCTTTGAATTTTTTATTTTTTTTGACAACGTAAATATTACGAATCAATCAACGATCATAATAGAATTAGTCATCATCATAAATATATGATATGTAAGAGTAGTTTGTGAGCAGACAGGTGAATGTGAGTCGGCAAGCGTTTGCACTGGCTCTGGCTTGTCACTTGACGTGCAAGCGAAAACAATCAAATTACTGGCCGTTGGGTGAAATAAGCAAAAAAGCACGTGCGTTTTGCGCGCAAATCAAAGAAAAAAGTAACCACTCTACTTTTTTAAAATACATATGTATGTGTCTGTGTATGGCTATATATATGCATATTGTATTTATTAATATGCATTGTGAATAAAAAAATAATTATTTATTTACTCATATTTTATATTATTTTTTTAACTTTTATTTTGCATGTACTATTACACGCCGATTTTTCGTGTATTCGTGCTTTACTTTTGTGTTTTTGCTTCCTTCCACCGCCGGTTCATTTCAAAGTACAAAAATTTAATGATTTCATCAATCACTCATGTAAAGCTAATACAAATTCACTTGCAAACAAAATTGCACTGTGGATCCCGGAAATATCGTAAGTGTCGTAAGCTGCGTTTTAAAACCTAAATTAGCGTACGAAAATGTGTTTTGCTCCTCATAACTAAATTAAGCCAAGTTGCGAGTGAATTAGTGAAACTCGATTTGTTGTAGACTCTTTCATATTATTTACATTTTTTGACTAATTAGTAACAAAGTCAGCACATAAGCCCGTAATTAATAAATTGTACAAACAAAAGTCTAAGCTAAGCTAAAGTTGGTGCCATGAAAAGTAGGGACGATTAAAAATTTGTCAACTGCTTAGGATAAACAAATTTAGAAAAATTAGTAAATTCATTTCATCACTCAGATATTGATTTGTGATGTAAAAGGATAAAAAAAATTTTGTAAGAGATCTTGAAAAAAAAACGCTTAATTAAGTAAAACTGATCTGAATGCATATAACAAATAACAACTAAGAGAAACTTAAAAATTTCGAATAAATATTTTTTTTGATCTCTACTATTCTAACTGAACACTTACTTTTAACCGTGAATTCGGTAAAGAAAATATGTAAATTATGCTGTGTCTAACAAATATTCAAAATACGAAAAGATTTTTCCGACTACCTAATATTTATTTGGAGCTGATTTATATTACGAATAAATACACGAAAAACGATAAATTCAGTTATGTATATACTTTAGTAAAAAATTTTCGAAAGATTGTACCCTTGACTTGTATAAAAGTCCTTGAAAAATTTCGCGAAGATAACTCTTCAATTATAAAATTTTTTCAAACAAAAACTCGTTGTTGAACAATCAGTTTGTACGACAGCTATATGCTATAATAATTCGATCCGAGCAATTTTTTCGGAGCTTTTACGCCTGATTTAGAAAGTATTTTATACCAAATTTTATGAAGATATTATGTCAAATAAAAAAGGTTTTCTATGAAAAGAACTTATCAAGAACTTGATATTGACCATTCACTTTGTATGGCAGCTGTATGTCGTAGTAGTCCGATTTAAAGTTTTTTTTCAGATATTATAGCCTGGCTTTAGAAAATAATCTGTACCAATTTCGTGAATATATCGTCTAAAATAAAACTTTTTTCATACATGAACTTAATTTTGTTCGTTCGCTTTGCATGGCTGCTTTATGCTATAGTGAGCTGATTTAAGGGGTTACATGGGTTTTCTTGTTTCAAAAAATGAGATTTTTTATTGTCTTATTATATTCTACAGCACCTCTAGAATATTATCCCAAAGTATTAAGTTGATCCGAGTAATAGTTTCGGAGATACAGCCTTGAGAATTTGAGCGCTCGAGGCTAGCTGGGCTAAGTACGCCGTGTTTAAACGCGTTTTTTCGAAACTGTGTTTTTGAAGTCGGTTGGCAAGATTTCTAGAGAACTACTCAACCGATCTTCATTAAATTTTACACAGGTCTTTGAGATATAATTCTTAAAGACTTGGACGAAGGATTTTTTAATTACAACTATTTGAAAGAAAAAATTTAACGAAATTTTAATTTTTTGTAAAAATGTCTGTCAAAAATCCAATTTTCAGTTTTTTTCCTTCGTTCAAGTTCTAAGTTAAGTATTTTAACTAAAACATTTATTTTTTTTTACTTTAGATATCCTGTAAAGAGTTATTCTGCCAACGCGACGATCTTTTTTTCGAGGAGTCACCGGAAATGGC
Organism: Bactrocera correcta; assembly: GCA_027475135.1. Classification (NCBI taxonomy): domain Eukaryota; kingdom Metazoa; phylum Arthropoda; class Insecta; order Diptera; family Tephritidae; genus Bactrocera; species Bactrocera correcta. The sequence continues at coordinate 72,495,586 of CM050325.1, forward strand.
GCCGCAATGGCGGTTTCAAATATTTTTTTCTTTCCAAAAATTTCAGAAATACTTTGTTAATTGTGAACTTTGTAACAATAAAAAATTCTAATGAAATATTTCATTCGTTATATGAGCAAAAACTTTCGAAAAAGGCAGTATTTTACCCGAGAAAAACCATGTATTCCCTTAAAATGCCTTGAGTACCTTGATCGGGTTAAAACAAGAAGCCTGAAACATAAAAGAGGAAGCGTCGATGAAGAAATGAGAAGGCGAAATCCCTAAAAATATATCTGAACATATGTACATATAAATACAACTATGTATATGTATATTCCTTTCTTTTTTTCTAAGCTTAATTGCCGTCTCCTCTAAGCTAACATATAACCTGATCCTTTTTGATTAGTTTATATAAAAAGTGTGCAAAAATCTATACTACACTATTAGAATAGTTAAAAGCAAATTGTATAGTACTATATATTGACTCACCTTGTTAGAACTGGACTCAGCGGGGACGGAAACAGTGATATAACAGTCGGATCGGTGGCAAAGCCACCATAAACGTCTCGGTAGGCCGTCGCATTGGTTAATTGTGTAAAGCTGGAGACGTCGCCGGCCGCACCGCTGTGTGAGAGTGATGTGGGCGACGGTGAACCGCCACCCGAACTCACTGAATTGTTGTGATGTTGATGTGTGTTCACATGCAACTGATGCAGCTGAGTGGGCGTCAGCACCTGTTGCTCCGCTGCTCCCAGCATATGCGTGTGATGGTATGCGTCCTTAAGGTCGGGCACGGTGGTCAACGTACAGTAACTGACACCTGTGTGATGATCCTCGAGACACTCATCTTTCAGCGTGTCCTGTATCACCTCGTCAATGCTGCTGGGTGCGGCGCCAGTGCTTGAGTGATGCTGCAGATGATCATGTGGATTGCCACCATAGGTGTATAGACTGAAATTGTTGCGCATATTGTCTTCAATGAATTGTGGATGAGGTGCGTGCGGGTGCGCGTGCGCGTGCGGATGCAAATGCGACGGTGGTGAATGTACGTACGGCGATGCCGTCGACAGATGTTGAGTAAATAGTAAATGTGAGGGATGTAAAGCAATTAAGTCGGGTTTATCGAGCAACTCTTTTGTGAGGTGTTGCGTTTGTTGTTGCTGCTGCTGGTGATCAAGTTGTAGCAATTGTTGCTGATTATGACGCGACAGATCGTAGGCACAACTATTGTAAGGGGTGAAAAAATGTTGGTGATGTTGTTGTTGCTGCTGTTGTTGCAGTTCAGTGGCGACAGCCAAGTTCAAATTGGGATCAGCACCGTTGAGTATATTCGATGTGAGTTGCAGCAATTGCTGTTGTTGCTGGTGATGTTGGTGTTGAACCTCACCAATACTATCCTGCGACAATTGCTGAGTGTAGCGCAAATACTGCGGTTCAGCCAAATGTTGCTCACCTGTTAATATGTGAACTGTTGCTGTTGTTGATGCTGTTGCTGGTGCTTCCTCTGGTGCGTAGTGCGACGTGTTAATTGTGTTGTGGTTGCTGTTGTTGTTACTATTAAAATTAGCTATAATCACCGAATTGTTTGCACCGCGATAGTTAAGTGGCAGCAGTTCGTCTTGTTGTGGCTCTACAGGTATTTGTTCTTGTTGTTTATCACTAATTTTAGCATTTCTGATTTCACTCGCATTCGTATTGTTTACACTAACACTTAATTTACCGTTATTATTATTATTATTATTGTTATTACTGTTGATAACGGATATTTGTGCGGCATTTGCGGTTACAACCGGCGCTACGGCAGCAGTCGGTATTAGTGTTTGTTTTGTTTTGGTTAACGTCGTAGACGTTGTTATCGCATTACGAAACTTATCAACGTTTTTGGCATTTTTATCTCGCGTCACTAACTGTTGTTGTATTTGTTGGGGATCCGTGTTGACGACACTATCTCTAACAACAACGTCACCGCTCACTTGCTGCTGCTGTTGCTGAATCGCCGTTTCGTCTTCGACTTGACTCGTCGTCTCTAATTTCCCTTCAAAATAAGCATTCGTTGCAAGTGTTGTGGGAGTTTTTATTTGTGTAACATTAGCCGTTTGCTCTAAAGCGTTCACTGCTGTTGATTTGACTGTTGTTGATGATGTGGTTCGGGCTTCACCGATCGTACGTAACACCGTTTGCTTTGATGTTTCGTTGACAACTGATATGAGTTTTGGTGTTGCGGACCTTATTGGCGACGCGGACACAGTCGTCGCTGCCGCCGAAGACGACGTCAACGCCAGTGTAGCAGCAGGCTGTGCCAGCAACGAAGCCAAATGCGAAGACGAAGACGAATGCGACGGCATAGCGGCCGAAGACGACGTTGACAATGACGCAGGAGGTTTTTGTTGTTGTTGTTCGGCTTGTGGCTGTGTTGGTTTTGTGTGCGCTTGTGGTGTCGGTGGCGTTGTCGATCGGCTATGCGTGTGTGAGTTTACATTCGTACAAGGCGAGCGCATTGCATTTGTTGTTGTTGTTTGAGGTATGCTCGTGTTTCTCGCCTGCGTGCAATTCTCTCCTGTGTGCTGCACTGTCTGCACCTTCTGTTGTTGTTGTTGCTGTTGCTGTGCTGAGTGTATTGAGTGTTCGGCTGCGTCAGCTTTGGGCGCAGTCAGTTTCATTGTTGTAGGTTCGATCCTTGCACGCTCGCTCAGCATTGGCTGTGGTGGTGATTGGCTTTGCCCTTCCTTTAATATGCCGCCGTTCCCTGTCACTCTTGTATCGTTGTTGGGCAGCAGATTGAAATGATCACGCTGTTCATTTGATGTTTCTGTTGTTGTTGCTTTTGCCATACAAGCTGTCGTATCTTCCACCAATAGCTGATCCTGCTGTCCGTAATATTGTGTTTGTTGTTGTATCGGTTGACACTCCATTTCGCCACATTCATCACTTGTTTTGTGCTGTTGTGTTGTTGTTGTTGTCGTTGAATAAAGTCCATTTAATGTGTCTAATCCTTTTAATTCTTGAGTATTTTGAAAATTTGTTAGCTGTGCCATTCTATGATTCTCATTCAATGATCTGCACATATTGTTGTAAAATGCATTTGTTGTTGTATTCGACATAGTCGTCGTGGCTAAGCCTTTATTTCCATTATTGGAGTTGGCCAACTTGGTGGCATTACACTTTGTAATTTTCATTTTCACTGCATTCGCTAACAGACTAGGCATGCGCCGATCCTTGCCAATGTCCTTATTGGTGTCCTTATGCACGTTTACATATTTTGAGGCACGCATGCCGTTACTAGCGCCACCGTTTTGAACTGTAGCTATTATCGTCGAGCTTTTGCTATTACTACGCGAAGGGAATTTCATTATTTATCACTGCGAGTTTTCATTTGTACACTTTTTTGTTGTAGACAATTGTACACAAACTTTTTTCCGTAAGGAATTTTTTTTTAACTTTTTAGTCAGTTAAATCTCAATACCGTCTTTTAAAGATAATTTACAAACATTTTAATTGTACGTACGCGCATATGTAATCTGAAAACGTTTAATTTGATTTTCTATTAGAACACTCTGCTGCACACTTGCCGTCAATTCACGCGCCTGCTCGGCTGATATGAACGAGTTTTTTATTTAAACTGTTGCTAATGAAAATCTGTCGCACATTCAAACGAAAAATCTCAAATGAATGTGTTTTCACCAAATAAATAAATAAAATATGAATATAGAAGCGAAAGCAAAGAGCGTTAAAAATCTCAAAAACACAAAAACAAGAACACAAAAAGTACACAGCAACAGCTTCCAGCAGATTATCACAATACACCACACCATCATACATTAAGGAGAGCCCATACACACACAAAGCGGCTGTGCGAAATGAAAAGCCTCTCGCGCACGCTTAGTTAGGCGTCAGCTTTAGCATTTGTACAAACAAACAGCTTCCAGAAAACATAGAACCATATGTGGCAACATTTATATACAATCATAAGCCCAGCACTATTCGCACTCAAGTTCCATAAACCGCTAGAGCAAAGCTAAAGTCACACAAACTTATGTATTCAACAATGCGCTCTCCCTCTCTCGCGCGCGCTCAAGCTCTACGCTCAACGCCTCACGACACTTGCTGCTTATATGTTCAATTAAAATACTGCTTGTTGTTGTTAAGGCGGCACTTGCTAATCCACCTCAGCCATTTCTATAACCGCTATACTATTGCTTGGGTGAAACTCACCACCACTCAGATTTATTGATGGCTACTGTTTCCGTTATTCGCATTTAATGCGCTATCCCGCTCATGCAAATGGCGATGGCTGTTCAGCTTATTGAGTCTACGCCCCTTTCAATGTGGTTATTTGTACACACATACATATGTATGTATGTTTGTATGTGAATAATCTTTTGTTTAAAACAAGTTACTAGAATGACAAGCAAAAAATAAATATTCCACAATTTACTTTGAATTATTTTACTTATACATATGCGTGTATATTCAGAAAAATGCCTTTACGTTTACTTTATAATATTAATAATAAAAAAATATATAATTTAATTCAAAAACAAAAAGTTACCATACCTAGAACTTTTAGTTTTTGAACAACATTCTTCAAACAGTATTCCTTACATTCACCCAATACATAATAGGACAGGACAGAAGCTTTTGAAAATGCTAAAAAAGTAAAAAATAATAATAGTAGTAGAATGAAACCGCTTGGAAAAAATAATTAACAAAAATGAAAGGGAAAATAATTAGGGCGATCTGCGGTCAGGAAGTGGAAGCGGTGGCATGTGGCTGAATATTTAAAGGCAAAAAACGGTTTTTTAGATCAAAATCCCTCGGCAAAAAATGAAAAGAGTTATAGATAATAAAAATGGCTGCAACTTTCGTATTTAAATTTTTTTGACATAACCTCAATATTTATGAGAAAATTTCCAATCACCAGTCCTTAGTTTCATAATTTTATCTTTTACACTTTTTTTACAAAATTTAGGATAGGTAATTATTTATGTGTTAAAATTAAAAAGTATGCATGTACAATATATGTATATACATAATATTTTCTTTTTTCACTATATTTTGGCTTTAATTAAATATTTATATTAACAATTACTAAAAACTGAAATTTTATAATATTAATTATTATTCAATATTTTCACCTTATTTTGCCTCAATATTGAAAAAGCACCGTAGTTTTCAAACGAAAATTCTAACGTCGAAATTTCTGCTTTTTCTAAGTTGAAATCTGTATTTTCTAAAGTACAACAAAGGAAAATTCAAAGCTCATTTTCTAATTTTTTTAAGTCGTATTGTAACCTTTTCCAATGGATTTCATTCTACTATTATTATTTTTAGCATCAAAAATCATAGCTCCTTGTCCAATATTGCACCTTCTTGTTAGAAAATTTATTATATTAAAATAATATTTAATTAAATATAATGTAATTCGTATTGATATTGTAAAACCTTTATTCGATTCTGAAGCGCTGTTCAAACAAGTAGTTTGTTAGGTCTTCCTCATATGTTTCAATAACATTTCAAAATGGTCTCCGAGAACAAAAAAAGATTGGTGTTATTTTGTATATGTATAACCCAAATTATATATAGTAAGTAAACTGAACCAACTGTCATAAATTTTTTCACAGTATTTTTAAGCATGTACTTGACTTTGAAAATTATTTTATAATTAATTTCTATGTGTCGTTACGGCCATTTTTAAGATGTCGTGATCTGTATTTTTTTCTTCACTATATTCAATAATGTTAACAAATTCATCATGGATATACATATAAGTATGTACATATGTATATCAAAATAATCATTCTCTGCAATTTTTTGCGGTTTTACCATTTCGTGGTCGTCCGCTGTGCTCGCTATTTGCCGAATTGTTGAAAATTTCGAGCGTACATTTTTTTATATAATGTTTAAGTGCCATTAAGTCAAAGTTAAAGAACCGCACGAAGTTTTGAATATGTTGCTGTGGCAAATGTTACTGAAAATCGCAATTTGTCAATTCCAAGCCGTTCTCAAGAATTGGGACTGTCGCAAGCCACAACCTGCCGGATTTCGAGATAGAATTTGAGCTTGCCTTCGCATGAAATTGTTCTCACTCAAGAACTAAAGCCATTGGATCACCGTAAACCGTCGTTAATATGCTGATTTTGCCTTGGAACAATTTGAAAGCAATAACGATTTTTTAAGAAATATCTTCTCGATGAGGTTCACTTTCATCTGATTGACGCGGTAAATAAACAAAACTGTCGATTCTGGTAAGAAAAAAATTGCACAAATTATTCATGAACAACCATTATATCCAACTAAAATTTGTTTTTTTTTTTTTTTTTTTTTTCTGTTTTCATGCTTCAATTCTCATTCAAGACCCTGGAATTTTTATACTTAGCTTTTAAAGTGGGTTAATACGAATGAAATCAGAAAAGAAATACGAAAAACATTAAGTTTTTTTTTATTTTACATATTTTTAAGTAAATTACTAAAAAAAAACATGGAAAAATAATATTTAAATTTATAAATAAAATCTGAAATATGAATTTAAATATTAAATTATGTTTGGTACGAACAATTTAAAAATTACCCTTGTTTTACAAAATCAAACTGTAATAAAAAGCATATTTCTCATTATTAATAATATTTATATTTTTTGTAGAAGAAACTACAATGTAAGATGCAGTAGTCTACCCAAAAATTACCCTGAATTTTACATTTTTAAGAAACACGTCTTTAAACCCAAAACAGAAATGAAATACTGAAAATCTTAATTAATAGCCAAATTTTTTAAATTAAAATATTCCTAACCCTGTTACTAAATAATATAATTTAGACATGGCATTAAAATTGTCCGTATAATATAGTGACGTACTTCCTCGTCCTCCAACGATATGTGTACACACCCGTGCAAACATGTAAATAAATATCTAAATTAAGATACATACGCATGCATATGTATGTATGTAAATAACCGTATGTCTGCCATTTGTTATGGTGTATTTGTTCCTTACAATATGTCGAGAACGACAAACAAACAACAAGCAAATACAAAAGGATAAAAATGAGAAATATTTTGGTAACACTTCAAAAGCCGCAAACTAGTTACATATACATATGTATGTGTGTAGGTGTATGCATATACATATATGTGCAAACGTGTATTGTTAAATGAAATTACGTACGCGTCGCTTTCTGCCTTTCTTTGTAGTTTAAGCGGCTAATCGAAAACCGTCGTACATCCAACATTTTCATGAAACATCCTGCACGGCACGTGTTGAAGGGATCATCGCTAGTTGTTTTCGACTGGCGATTGGCATTGTTTACGCATGATTTCTTAAGTGTTTTTGGTCGTATTGCTTTCTGTGTTCACTTTCAAGGACATCGTAACAATATAAGATAATATTTGTTGTTTACCAAGGTGTACCAAACCGCTTGTTTACTTAGTTAAATTTTGGAAAAACAAATAACAAATAACAAACGTTGAATTACTTTCAGTAAATACATATTACGTAAATTTAGTATATTTTCTTAAGTCATATGGGAACAAAATTAATTAATATGCAAATAAGCATTGGGCAAAATTGTTTAGGTTTTGCGGAAAAGCAAAATTTTTAAGTAAATTTATTAATAATGTTGTGGCTTTGAACGACAATATAAGTATGTATGTAAGTACATAAATACAGATATTTCGATTTTCCATCGGTAAAACTCAAACATTTTTCGCTAGTTGATAGGAAGATCTGGAAATATTGTGACAGGCAGGTTTTTTCGAAAACACTCAGGCACAGAGCTCTATCAATTGAAAATTTTTAATATCAGATTTCCTTAATAGAATGAAAAGCCTTTCAAAATGGGAAGAAGTGAAAGAATTACAATGGAAAGGAAAAATACTTTAAGTGCAAGCAGGAGACGGAAAGAGTCTCAGCAGTTGAATTTTTAAGAGTTAAAAATGGCTTACCTCGATTTTCAACAGGAATTCGAAAACAACAGAAAAAAGTTATAAAGTCAAGTTATTGGCAATGAAAGTATCTACAACTTTTGTAGTAACCACTTTTCTATATAACCTCAAAGTTTTTAGATTTTTTATTTTTAACTGATGCAAAAAAATCGTTCATGAAATTTAAACTTATAAAACTTAGGTATTTTTTATTCAAAATATTAAGAAGGAAACCTTTCTTCGACATAAAGACGAAAAATCGATAATCTTCAATCAAAAATTCTCACAACAAAATATAAATTTTTTAGTATTTTTTATATACTGAAACCACTACTCTCTGACGAATTAAAAATATATCCATAATTGGGGTACTCACAACGCGGCATAAAGCATCGTAAAATCATAAACTTTTTAAATTTGTACTAGTTTAAAAAAATTGTTGTCGGATTGCATACTAAAATAAGTTTACGCAAATACAACTCTGAATGCTATGTTTTCGGATCGTTATAACTTATAATTTAATGAGCCAATGCGAAACCCCTAAATATGTGTTTATATTATATACAATACCATAGTAAATTTTTTTACTATGGTACGCCAACGAAGATTCTGGAGCTTATTCTTGACATGCTGCCATGCTATATGAGGCAATGCTTACGAGCAGCCGACTCATGATTTTAGGTCATTGAAGTAAGACTCGCCCTCATCAAGGGCATGGTATTATATTCGACTTTGTTAATGAATTCGGGCTTAATTGGAAATGGCACTGAGTAAGGGAAATGTAAGAGAAAATAAACACAACGTTTTCATACTCCTATAGAGAAGAATGGACCAATAGTTTTCTGATCGGCAGTGCCAACGGCGGAGTCTACTTATGAAATAGTAAAAGAAGCGAGCAAGCAGGTAGAAGATAGCTTCAAATTACTACAATTCTGTCTTTCAGGCTGAAAATAAAGAGCCAAGGGGAACAATGCTCAAACCAGCAAGTCCGTAAACATTACAGTAGATAGTCAAGAGTCATTTAAGGCTATCCATAGTGCCAATACTAAGTCTCAGACTAACTGTAACTAACTCTATTAACATCATCTGCATACCCCGGTTACATAGGAATAGAAGGAAATAAAAAGGCAGACGAACTGGGTAGCTCGGGAGCAACTGGACTACTTTTAGGTAAAAGATGATGGGGCACTGGAACATTATTTTCAGTTGGATTAGATGGGACATATTCAAGTACTTTTCAAGACATTGTTTAATTACGAACCTTTTTTAATACTAAGAAGTGTTCACTCTTTAATATTATTACTTCCTAGCCATGATTCTTTTTCTGATTTTTTTGACTATATTTTAAGTACCCATTATTCATTATATTTTCTGGGCTGAACAAAAGTTCTTCCCGAACTTTCAATTCATTTAAAAAATAAATAAAAAAAATCATCCAAATAAGAATATACACAGTTTTCACATAAATATCGTCTATTTGCGCAAATGTTAATTAAAAAAAATATAAAAATGAATTAATTGAAAAATATAAATGAAATAATATATAAATGTAAGTAAGTAATAATCACTTGAACATCAACAGATTTGACAATCTATATTCGACGATTTCACAAAATCAGCGCTAGCGTTATTCATTCACTCATTGAACTTAGCACATCAAACGCTTATCAATACATTTTTAAACTAAATTTGTAGCAAACTGACAAAGGTCAAGTAATTCAAAAGCTCAATCTACACACACGTGCGATTGAGCACAAGAAAGGAAGAACTTAACATGGCTGCCCTCAATGGCGTGCTTTGCCAATTAATAAGTAAATAATATTTTATAAGAGATACAAAGTCTAGGTACTTATGTACTTCGTGCCACGCCTCCCGCTTAAACTATTCTTTAATAAACTACAATATTTACGTTCGAAGGCGGAAATTTCATTTCTTGAGACCGAAAGACATAGACACAGGGAGCATTGACATACTAGAAATAAAATCATGTCAATATAATGAAATATTGTACAATATATCGTTTTATGTCGCCAGATAGATATACAGTATATATATAGTAAATATATATAATTTATAACTTTCAATTTTACGACTTTGCTACTTTCATGCATGTTTATATGAAAATATGGTTTTACGTAACTTGACCACTTGACATTTTTTCATGGCCTAGTGACGCCAACAATGAGCCTCTCAGACAGAGCGTAGAAACTTTTTACGACTTTTCACTAAGAAATTTCTACAATTTTTACAATTGACTAGCAAGTGCACCCACATGATGCCAATACATCACTGCATGTGTATTAGCAGTGAAGTTTCATACATACTCGCCTTAAATGCTACCGCATCCTTGCACACAATTTTCGCTTATTAACTATAAAAATTTCTTTCTCACACTTTTTATGATTTTTGATGACTTCTCGTTGAGCGCTTCGTCGTTTTTGGGTTTAAACTCCCGTTACGCTTGAATATCCTTGACGCAGCAGTCGCGCTGCCTGCCCACTGTTGGCGACTTGGAAACACTGTAATTCAATGCCTCATAATATTTTATGCCTTTTTGATGAGCGTAAGAATTTTACGAAATAAAAATGCGTGTATGTGTGTAAAGGAATGCAAGCCGAACGTGTGTACAAAGCGTTTTAACTATTTAAATATTTGTATGTTTTCGATTTCCATAATCAATTTCGTGCTACTTATTGCTTAAATTGAAAATTTCCACCGATTTCACAAGTTGTATGCAGGCGTGTGATTTTGCTAATGGCTGCAGCAAATTCGAAACTAATTACAGTAGTCAATTAATTGTTTTGTTTCACACGCGCACTTATAATTAATTTGCATGAATATTTGAGTGAAAATACTCAACTCGACTTAGAACTTTAGGAATAATCGTACCGAAGAAATGAGATTTTGTGAAGAATTTCGATTTTTTAAAAAAACGCTGAAGTGTAAGTTTTTCACATATAACGTTTTTTTGTTTGAGAAGAAGTGATTTTTTGAAAAACCAAATTTCTGACTACTCTTGCTATGCTTATAAACCAGCGCAGAAGCCTTTGGAAATGGTGAAAATGAAAGAAATTCATAATAAGTTGAAATAATGGAAATCAAAGCTAATACATACATACATATATCATATTAAGTGTTAAAGGAAAAATATTTTACACGGGGTCTGCGGTCGGGAAGAGAACGTGGAGGGACCTTATTTAATAGATAAACAGCTGCTACTACGTAAATTAAAAGCAGGTTTTTTCGTTTCTCAGCTGTTTAGCGGACTCCTTTTTAGCCTTTACTGAAAATAATATAATAATGCATATCGTCACCTAAAATACAAAATAGCGTAACTTCATTTTATATAAGTTTACGCGAGAAGTGAAAACGATAAAATAGAAACCACTCAAATTGAAACAAAATTTGAGTTTTGGTTGTAAAATGGTTATGAAGTGGTTATTTTATGCTACATATTTGTAATATGATAAAAAACTCAATTTTGATTTTTTTATGATACGTTGTTTTGCATTTTAAGTGACGTTATACTTATTTTGTTAACCAACAGAAAGTAGAGATTGCAACCAACGTAATGCCCACTGACTTTTAAAAATCTCCAAATTTTGATTTGAGAATTTTTAAATTAAGATTAGGGTTTTTTCGATTTTAAGTCGAAATAAGATTTCCTCCTTAATATTTTATGGGGATTCAAGAAATTTAATAAGGCAATATTAAATTCTACAAAACTTCAAGAATATTGTCCTAAATTGTGAGAACATAAGCGTTCGAGGCTAGTTAGGCTAAGTGCGCCTTCTTTAAACGCGTTCTTCTCGTAACTGCGTTTTTGAAGTCGGTTGGCAAGGTTTCTCGAGAACTACCTAATCGATCTTAATTTAATGAGGGTCTTTGAGATACAATTCTTAAAGACATAGACGAAGGACTTTTTTTATCGATTACAACTATTTGAAAAAAATGTCCCTAAAATGTTCACTGAAATTTTCACTTTTTGTAAAAATGTCTGCCAAAAAATAAAATTTTCAGTTTTTTTGTCCTTCGTCCAAGTTCTAGGTTAAGGTTTTAGCTAAAACACGTATTTTTCACTTTAGTTGATCCTGTAAGGAGTTTTCCTGCCATCGTGGGCGCATCTGTTTTCCGAGGGGTCACCGGAAATGGCGCCACAATGGCCGAGCATAAAATATTTTTTTTTGCAAAAATTTCAGAATTTCTTTGTTAATAATGTATGTTTGTAACAAAAAAAAAAATACAAAAATAAAAAAATAAAAAAAAGTTCTAATAAAGTATTTAATTTTTTATATGAGACAAAAAATTGAAATGAGTCTGTTTTTTACCCGAGGATGAAACCCCTTAATATAAGCAATTCAGTTTACTTAGGATATATGTAGGTAAGTTTACTCAAAACTACGTCAAAGAGAATTTTTTTTTGAGCGAATTTAAAATAAAAAGCTAAAAAATTTGAATATTTGAATCTTTCGCAAATATTTTGAGGTTATGTGAAAAATTATTTTTATTATTTTTGTAGGACTCTTGGTTTTGCCGGAAATTGAGTTAATTTTGTTTTTAACTTAAAAATTCAATCACGGTCCTCCATTTCCTGTTTTCGGAGGTCCTCCTGGAGATCGGCTATGGAAACAAGGTAATCAAAAAATTTAAAAAAAGGCAAAAATACAGCACATACCGTAAATTCATATTTGTATTTAAGTATAAAATAAAATGAGTTTTCAAAAAAATTTCCCAAAAAAAAAAATGTCTTACTTGCAAGTGGACATGACCCCTTATGCAAACACCAAATAAATACATGTATATTCACATATAGTAAAATACAATACAAATCAACATTTTGCTCAACATATATGAAGCACATATCTTCATACATATTTACACTTGCTTTACTATGTACATACTCGTATGTATATAACTGAAGGAAATCCACTTGTCTTCTCCAAACAATAACTGTTTTCACTTCAAATGAATGAATGCACGAGAATTGTTATCAAAAATCTTAAACCAGTAGAATTAATTGGTTAATTTACTACTTGATAACGATGCTGATAATAGTATTTATGAGTACTTGCATTCAATCATCCCGGCTATTAGTAAGCAGGCGTCAAACCGCAGGCCCTTGAGCTACGACTAGTACTTAAATACATGAGGAAATCACGGCATAGTCGCAGCATATTGATGTTGAATGAAAAGGATTTCTGAGTACTTGAAGTGTTGCCAAGCATACTTGGACGCGAATTGATAAGAAAATACAAAGAGACATAAATTTACTTACAGAAAGGCAAGTCCATAATTATAAATTGAAACGATAGCATATACATATATACGAGTAAGTGTAATGTATGTACATTTATGCCACAAGACATAATCCGACATGTACACAAGTGGTTACATATATGACTCATTTTTCATTCTCTTTTATGCATATGATAAAAAATATAATATCATAAAGATGAAAGACACAGTCCAGTAGAGCTTGGAACTGCTCAGAGAGGTGCGGACCTTCTCTTCCTCGTAATACTTTACATACGATCCTGATTTGGAATTTATATATGTCATTGTTAATGAGGCAGATAGAGTAGAAGCACACTGAAAATGAAACTCCATATGGAATTCAATGCTGGAAAAAACGGCCTGAGCTATCAGCCCAAAATTTAGCAGCCACTTCTCCTCCCGACGAACACAATGAGCCTACTTGCTTTGCCACCAGCGGTTAAAAATCTGATGTGAAGGAAGCAATCCTCACTGGTTATAGTGCTACTGCCAAACCCGCTTTACAACGTGGTCAGAGTGTAATGAGTGTATCATGGACAAATGAAGCATTAACACGATCGGCGGAATACCAAGAGTGCTGTCTTGGCGATAAATACTAAGTCTAGGCAAAATCCAGCAACAAGATGTTATATATATGTGTAAGCGGTGTCCACGAAGGAAACGAAACAAATGAAGAAGAGGAAAGGTTGACTTGGTCTACCGAAAAAAATTAGAAAAGACGGGTTTACTATCCTTCGCAACTGCAATTTACATCCACGAATCCGACATTCTGCCGGATGGACAGCTATCTGCTGAAAGTGAGACTGAGAGCCGGACAAACGAACGAAACGAAGGGAGTATCGAGTTCGATCGAGTAAAACTCTCCACGGCGGTGACCAGCCGTTTTCAAAAGTCGGATCAAAGTAACCGGAACGGACTCGGACTATTATCAGGACATGGAAGATTCTCATTTCTTGTAGTTTGAACTTTTCTGAGCTAAATGAACATTGGTAGGTAAGTGAGAGTGTTTAATTAGCGGCAGATATTTTCTGGAGAAACGTTATTTTGATACTTTAAGACTTTATAACCTAATATCACATTTAATTGTTGTGTTCAAACCATTTTGTTACCCATCTTCGTTATCTTTTTCGTAGATAGACTTTCAAAGTTTTGCAGATGGCTGATTTTGCTGATTTCCAAAAGTTCGATGTCTGAATTTGATAGAGCTGGACACTGAGAGAGAAAGTGTAGAATGGTTTCCTTGCTGCCTTTGAGTTTGCAGCTATGGCTATTGTCTCTGCCTCGGATTCGTCTAGAGGGGCTCCTGACTTAGCCAACTCGTCTGCGTTTTCGTTGTCGAAAATATTCCTATGACAGAGAACTCAAATCGATTTGAACTGCCAGTGAGCTAAAAGCTGTACTAGCTTTGTTTACTAGGCTGGAGTTGATCGTCGGCGACGACTTTTTCTCTGGCAGGCAATTCACATTTAGCGCTAATTTTATATTCCAAATTTATGTTTATCATTTACCAGAGAGCTTTGCTTATATTTTCTCAGATATATCATTCTTGAGTACCGTTTCTCATCTAAGTACCGTGCATTTTACGTTCTTCAAATGGCACTACGAATTTTTAACCGCATGTTTGCGGCTAATGTCCTTGTACAATATATGTAAATATACTCTCATTTGAAACCACAGGTTTTCAGTTCTTTGTCCACTCGCACTAACCCATAAATTCAGTTTCGTTTGAAAAACCTCAATATAAAATTTTTAGCTCTTCATAAAATAATAAATACGAGTATTTATTTGAGGTTCATTTTTTGTTTTACTGGCGTTTACATTTGCAATCTAAAACCAAAATTCCAATATGTACTAAATACAATCACAGGAAAACGCATAAATACGTCAACGTGACATGAGATATGAGCAAGCGTTTAAGCATATCGCCAATGACACTTTACAGCTCGTCCTCGTTGTCCAAAGGAGCTGACGCTGCACGCAAGTGCATACATAAGTGCGCACAAGTGCAGTTATTATATAATATATACATGCACTCAGAGTACTCGTATAATGATACTTCAGAATTAGGGTGGTACGGAGTTTTTGATTTGAAATTCAAGAGAGAACATAACTATAGCAGGGTGATGAACAAGCAGCACGTCTTGCATAAAAATTTTGTTCGTACCAAAATCTAAAATTATAGTACATGTGTGCAATGGTCTTAAATAGACCCTCAGCTGGTTTATATGTATGAGTACAAGCTGTAAGGAATATAGCTCTAAGGAATATAATATTGGGTAGTCGAAAAAGTCTTTTCGTATTTTGTCAGTAGATGTCGTTGCAGTCATGTACTTGTATCTCCAGTGTTACCTATCACATTGTGTCATGCCATATAGTGCTAGAAAGGTAAGATTTTAAGCTTCATTTAACCAAAAAAATATATAAACTCGGAAAAGTTGAAAATAAGTTACAGCTGTTCAAAAAATAGCGAAAATTATGAAGAAATTCGCTATATTTTGAAATTTTTGTATAAAATTGGGAAGAATGCCACGCAAGCCACCAATGAAATTTGTGAAGTTTACGGAGACGATGCTGTATCAGTTCGTGTAGCACAACAATGGTTCGCTCGCTTCCGCTCTGGAAATTTCTGAAATTTCGATTTACACTGGTGAAAGTTTTACACTGATGGAATAATGTCTCTAGCTGAAAATAGCAAAAAGTGCTCGGCCAAAATGATTATTAGTATAAATATAAAAAAACAATTAAAGTTTGATTAGAAATACGAAAAGACTTTTTCGACTACCAATTCATCTACATAAAAAGGCAGACCCTAACATGTGACCAAGTGCATATATAAGTTTAATTCTTAGACAATTATGAATGTTATGTATGTATGAACGTATGCTTGTATGTACAAACGTATGCAAGTAGGTTCCTAGACTCATCAAGTGTCTTTCTACGAGGCGTTAACGCCTGGCTTCAGCCATAAATATGTCAAAACATATATCCTCTTACTGAACTTCAGTAAGATTTTGCTAAACGAGCAAGAGTTAAAAAAAAAAAAAATCACAGCTCATATATGTATGAACAGCCACAGCACATAAACGTGTATATGTATGTATTTATGTATGCACATATACATAATATATTAAATGTGGCACACTCTGGGGACATATAAAAATTTTGAGTTGGTTTAAAATGTGGCATAAAAAACGATTTGTATTACATAATTAAAGCAAGATAGTTAAAATGTAAATTAAAAAACTGTATTCTCAGCAAAAGAAATTTTCACATATGTAGATACAAATATACCATATACCTGTTGGGGTACACACAGCTGTATTTGCATATCGACATTTTGTGGTCTAGATTTTCACAGTGCAAATATATTACTTATAGTGCGCATGTGTTGTTGTTTTTGTATATATGTATATATCTAAAATTCGTCATATACATATGTATATCATACGCATATATGTATGTAATTATTCCATCGTGTGACCATGCGACCACTTCCATGCTTCAGCAGTAATCTCAGCTCAAGTGTGAAGTTCGACAATTAACCTAACCAAACAAACAACTAATCCAACGACAACAAATCCACAACAAACAACCAACAGCAGCACATTATCCTTTCGTATAATAAATCAAACGATTGACTGCCAAACATGCACGAATGCAATGCACCTCTCGAGAGAGTAATCTACGTCTGCGCATGCGCATACATTTACATGGACATAATGCAAATGTAGTTGAGTACGAGTATCCTGGCGTAGTTGACACTTTAACATGCGTCATTGATGATTTATTGTGCGCGCTTGAGAAACATATTTTTTGCTATTCACACTTTCTACTACAAAAAATCAAAAAAAAAAATTTATAAGCAATTAGAAAGTTATTATGTTCTACATATATTGAGTGTATTAATTTGGCTACGAAACGTGGAACAGCCAGAAGGAAGTAACGAAGACCCCATTAATTAATTTATTTAATAATAAATAAATGATGAGTTGAGTTGATTTAGTTAGCTCCGTCTGTCTGTCCGTCCATATATACTTATGTCAAAGATGAGATGAAAAACTGAAGTTTTGCTTTCTTTTCTCCTCAAGAAGCTGCTAATTTTGTCAAAATTATCAATTTCAAGGAACTATAAATTATAGAGTTCATGGAAATTAATCGTTCGAAATTGAGTGCTTGTATAGAAAACTTTTTTATTTGACAAGATATCTATCTTTATAATATATATTTCTATTGCTATAATCTCCGATAATATTTTTTTTATATCTGACCACTGTGGCATATAGCTGCCATAAAAATTAATCGTTTGAAGTCGAGTACTTACATAGAAAACTTTTTCATTTGACAAGATATCTTCACGAAATTTGGCACAGATTATTTTTCAAGGCCATGCGATAACCTCCGATAATATTTTTTAAATCGGACCACTCTAGCATATAGCTGTCATAGAAACTGATTGGACGAAATCGAGTGCTTATATAGAAAACTTTTTTATTTAATAGGATATCTTGCCGAAATTTGGCATGATTTATTGTCCGAGAAAATCCGAAGTTTCGTAAATATACTGTTCAGATGGGACTATTATAGCATATAGCTGTCATACAAACTGACCGCTCCAAATGAATATAAGAAATTGTTCATTCCCTTTTATGCTATTTTTATGCAGCTGCAAAGGTAATTAAAGATTCCATGAAATTATAGATTTATTTATATATTTTTTTGTTTTTTTTTTTTTTTCATTTTAAAATTTTCCAAATTTTTGGAAATGCATGCCGCTTTTCCAACTATAAACCTTCACGCCGTTAAAAACCACAACCACAAGAAACAAACATACACACATGGTTACGAATAAGTATAAAAACATTTCATATAAAATTAGCGCATACGGTAAAGGTCATTTACCGTTTTGGCTACGTTCTCATTACATAAATAAGCAGGTTTACATATGTATGTGCATATATCCAAGCTGATAAAGTTCTATTCGCATTCAAAGCGCACAGCTAAATACACTATGTAGTTGCCTATATATCTATATACATAGATATGTCATCTAACTGCCTTTACATTATGTACGCTTATCTGCCTAGAAGTAGGCAAGCATGAAGCACTTGACTCTACGCATTCGTTGTAAACATTTCAAAAGGCGCGTCCCATTGACTTTAAAATGCTCGTAAGTCGATTAGTTCGGACAGGTATTGTCTCAGTTAACCATTGCGGGCACATTATATGCTTTTCGGTAATTGAAGTCATGGCTGTTGAACAAAGCGGCGCACCATTGGGTGGCCCCACAGTATGGTGAGAAAATTACTTGCTACAGTCTTATACATCGTGTATTAAAAACTTTGTTTGTGGGACATTAAATTCTAATTATGCTGGATTTTTATACTGGTCGGCAGGTATATACATATGTCGGCAACTTTTATTGACTGTGGGTCAACAAAATTAATGTACTTGCTTGCAGAACTCAATTACTAGCTGTAGATTTTTAATTATTTTCTTAAGCTTAGTTAGTTAAAACTAGCTCTGAATTTCAAACATTCGATTTTTTTAATACAAACTTGAGATTGATCCGGAATATACATAGTTTCGGCGATGAGGCCGTATTTTTACGATTTTTCAAAATTTAGTGTAGTCAGTTCTGAAAACTTTAAAAAGAAAATCAGAGTTTTTTGAGTTGAATTTAAGTCATACTTAACACTTTGACCAAAAAATTACTGTTTTTTTAGGTAGCCACCATTATATAGTATCAAAAATCAAAATATTGACTATTCATTCTATCAATACATATATTCATCTAAGGTTTTTTTTGGGGGGTTTTAACATAATTTTAAGCAAAAAAGTCTCCTCAGATTCAGATTAATTTTTCCGAAGGTCGTCCTGTAGTAAATTTTTCAAACTGCTCATCGCTTACTTAAGTACAATCAATTTTGTAAATTTGCATTTTTTTTTAATTTTTTTTCTCTTCAAAAACATTCACGAAAACATGCGTTTATTCTGACTTACAAGTGGTTAAAATTCCTTACATCTGCATATCGTGATGTATGTATATTTATTAATTTGCCCATATCAAACTTATTGAGCCAAATCTTTTTGTTAATAGAGAACATCGAAAAAAATCATCTAATATATTTCTTTTCATTCCACTTTGAAGTAAAGGGGTTATATGCGTTTCACGCCTTAAATATTATCTCTACAATATTGTCATGAATGCTCAAGTTGATTCAAGTATTACTTTTAAAGGCACAGCTTTGGGATATATACAGCTAGAATTTTCAAAAAAATCTATTCTATTTTTTCCTTATATAAATATATTTAAGAATATACAGAGAAAATTTCATAACGCTCTGGCGAATATTCTTGAAGTTACAAGCAGATTTGAAAAGGCCTTTCAGAGTTCTTGGAAGTAAAAGGCCAAACTTTAAACACGTTTTTCTCAAAAATGTATTTTCAAAATCAATGACCAAAATTACTCAAAAACGGCTAAACCTATTAGCTTCAAATTTTAAAATGAACTTCTTAAATATATTGTTTAGTAATTAATCGAAGATTTTTTCTCACTGATAAATATAATATTTTTGGTAAATAATTTAGGGCGGAAATTTTGGTAAAAAATCAATTTTATTTTTAGAAACCGCCTTTTTGTGAAAAAATTTTATTTTGTTTATTCCTTCAATTTATTTTACTAGATTTAATATTACATTGATGGAATCTCTTGGCCTTTTAATTTCAAAGTATCCTGTTCAGAGATAAAGTGGTCACCACAAAACGTCTTTTTTGAAAAGAGCTCTCGGAAATCCGCTGTAGTTCCTTCCAAATAAATATTTTTACTAATACTAAGTCTTAAAATATAGTTAAAAAATGACATATAATGTATGCAAATTTTTGGATCAATAAATTTTAAAGTTTTTTCAGAAAAAAAATCTAGAAAATTTGCCTTTTTCGGTCTTCTAACTGTATATATATAACATGAATTAGAAAAGCCATAATACAATATAATAAGAAAGCAATAGATTTTTTTCTCGAAAAATTTTAAAATTATTCAGTCATTATATCAACTAACTGAGAACTAAAACGCCGTTGGTGTAATATTTTTCATAGCAACTTATTTGCCATAAACCACAGCGCGCCTTGGTGCATATATGTACATAAATATATATTATATTTAAATATGAAAATTAATATTTAAATTTATAACATTCGTTCGGTGCCATAATAGCATGGAAAAGTTGTAAATAATAACGCATAAGACGGTCACAATACCACAAGGCGTTAACCACACATACCACATACTCGCTTTTACATATGTATGTACAATAAATATTATGTAGCAACAAGTCAACCGAATGCCCCATCATACATATTTGCATGCCCATTGGAAAATATACTATATGGCATATATGTATATAGCATATAGATACATACATATTTATATATATACATACGTATGTACATAAGGTTATAAAAAAATTCCTTTCAACCGGCTGTGGAACTGAAATATTTAAGTGGTTACATGGGCTTCCTCCAGTAAAAACAGCCTTTTTTCAACAATTTTTTTCTCATAAAAAATTAAATACTTTATTATAATTTTTATTGCTAAAAACACACACTATTAATCAATCATTCCGACGCCATTTCCGGTGACCCCACGGAAAAAAGATACACCCGCGTTGGCAGCATAACTCTATCCTACAGGATCATCTAAAGTGAAAAAAATCGTGTTTTAGTAAAAATCTCAACATAGAACTTGGACAGAGCAAAGAAAAAGCTGAAAATTGGATTTTTGGCAGACACTTTTACAAAAATATGAAAATTTTTCGAGAAAAGCGTTTATAGACGACGCACCTAGCCTCGAGCGCACAAGATCTCACGGCTGTAACTGCGAAACTATTATTCGGATCAACTTGAAAAATTAGGACAATATTCTTAAGGTAATATAATATTTAATAAGATTAGAAAAAAATAGATTTTTGAAACACATATAACCGCTTAATTCGAACTCCCAGGATTTTTAGGGATAATTTTCAGTATTTCGGTAATCAATATTCGTACTTTTATCGAAATTTCATATATTATTAGACTTTCTAGAGATCTTAGTGTGGAATTTGCAGCACCTATTCCTTTCGTCGACGTCACTGACATCATACATATTAATAGTATAGTGAGTTTATGTGTACTACAAATGTAAATACATCTATCGATATGTGTGTATAGGCACACATAAGCGTAATATAACAATTGCTGGTCGCAAGTTTGAGCTTATCACCACAAAGTGTATAAATACAGTATTTTTAAAGAATCATAACCGTCCAGGCTTTAGTGAAGCTTGAGTGATTCGCCTTTTTGCTTCGGTTGGGCTTGGGAAACAAAAGAAATTGTAGCATTGTGCTTGCCACTAGCGCAGTATATACACGCAAACAAACACACATTTATGTGCATTGCTATATATAACATACATACATACACTTGAAGGCGCTTGCTTTCGTATTAAACTTATTTGTCGGGCGATTTCCTGTCAAAGTTCAACAAAAACAATTGCTTTTAAATACACAAGCAAACAGAATCACTTGAAAAAATATATTCATATTTAATAAAATATGAATATGTATGTATTTTATATTTCATTTTAATACTCGCATTTAGTTGCTTGAAATGAACTGTACTGAACTGTAAGCGTTTTAATAAGCCGAGCTGCGCAGAGGCAGGCAACAGGCGACTGGCTGTTGCAAAACAAAGTGATTTATAATATAATATTTTTTTTAAAGAATTTTTTCATGCAAATAAGAATTTATTTCAATTATTCACTTGAAAATAATATGTAAGCGAGAAATACTCTGAAATAACGTGCACATTTGTATGTATGTGTATATAATATATTATTTTTTCCATTTATTAAAATGGCGCCGCCATGATGTATAATCGAAGAAGTAGTTCAATTCTGAATATAAGTTACGTATGTAAATACTACTACATATAAGCAGAAAGTAGTCAGACTTTGTTCATAATTCTAAAATTCCTAATTTATGCTTCAAAATCTTTGTCGTCCCACTCAAAGTCATTCCACTTGGCCCCAATAAATTGGTGCCAACATTTTTTCCGATCCTCGAAACAGTTGTTAAAGTCAATTTCCGTAATAGCCGTAACCGTAGCTGTAGCGCTTCACGACTTCAACTGACTGAAACTGTTTTCTCGAAGCGGTCGTTCGAGTTTGCTGAATAGCCAGAAATCACACAGAGCTAAATCGGGCGAATAAGGTGGTTGCGGCACGATATTGGTTGAAATTTGGCGAAAAACTCACGAAGAATCAATGCACATAGGATTATCGACCTGCTTTGACCTGGCTTTTTCGACTTCGGCTCACTTTCTCCACGATATTCGGCCGATTGATCACTCTTTTCCGGGTCGTAACATTAATCCGAGACTCACCGCCAGTAATAATACGTTTCATGTCAACCTGGTAGTCGGAAAGCATTGTTTGACAGACTATAGTGCGACGCAGCTTTACGCAAAAATTTTCTGATTTTGGAACCAATCGTGCTTTCACTTTTCTGAGGCACAAATGAATGATTTTCACTGGCTCTTCCGATATTCTAACGATGCCAGTAAGATCTCTGACTGTTAATCGTCGTTTCTCAAGCAGAAATTGCTTTATTTTATTAACGTGTTGATCATCAGTTGATGACCGTCCTGGACGTGGTTCATCGTCAACGCGTTCTCGACCCGCTTTGAATAATTTTAACCAGTAAAACACTTGCTCGCGACAAACAATTATCACCAGAGGCATGTTCCAACATTCTGAATGCTTCGGCACCAGACATTTGATTCCGCACACAAAATTTAATTTAACTTCTTTGTTGAATAATTTCACTTATCGCAAATTCCTATAAAAGTACATTCAATGCTATGATATATTGAACTCGATTTCTTTCGCATGGCCACCATGGGCACGCTTGCAGAATTCCGTGCGTTGAGCAGAATTTCCGACGGCTTTCAAGCAAAAATCGATGCATACTGCTGCATATTCACTTTCGATATTCTTACGAAGTTCATTTTTCGTAGATGGCTTGTTGGCATAGGCCATAGACTTGACGTAGCCCCACAGGAAAAAGTCTAACAGCGTCAAATCGCAAGACCGAGGCGATCAATTGATAGGGTAATTTTATGAAATAACTCGTTCACCAAACTTCGTTTTCAATAAATTGTGATTGTGACACTCGCTGTGTGGCTTGTGGCCCGGTCCTGTTGGAACGACATATTGTCCAAGTCCATATCACCCAATTCGAGCTAAAAATAATCGGTTATCATTGAGCGGTAGCGATTCCCATTCACAGTAACGTGTCAGTCTTGATCATCACGGAAGAAGTATGACCCAATAACTCCGCCAGCTCATTAACCAAATAAATGTTTGAATTGCTGCCTAACCAAAAACGCATATTTTGCTTATTGCCGAAACTTTTCAGCCAGAAAAGAGCCCCATCACTGAAGAAGAAAATCCGGATCATTTTCAAGTTGTTGCTCAGCCCAATTCACGAATGATTTGATGCTCAAGCGGCTTCAGTTCTTGCGTCAATTTGCTCCTGTAAGGATGTAGGCTAAGATCTTTTCGCAAAATTCACCACAACGACGTCACAGAGATGCCCAACGCTGGAGAACGCTGTGTTAGAGACTGATTTGGATCTTTCACAATTGATGCGCAAGCGACAGCAATATTCTCGACACTACGAGCACTTCCTTGTCTCACTGACACGAGAATATTTTGTACTGTACCGGTGGATTCCAATTTTTCCACCAGACGTTCAAGTGTTGATCGGGCAGGACGATTATGAGGACCATAAATTGGATGTAGCGCTCTTAAATTTGAGACCACTGACTCCGAATTTCGATAGTAATATTTCCAAAATGAAAAGGCAAACCTTACTAAAGAGAAATGTCAGAAGAGAGGCAAAAATATAACGCCGTTTGCTGCACCTATTGATCTACATTTGTAGCGTCCCTATTGAAAATCCTGTTATATGTTTGCAGTGAGTAAGTGAGCTCGTATGGAGCCTTCTCTGTTAGAGCCGATTTAACCCAAATAGCTTAAGGGGTTATAACCATTTACTAATCAGATTTTTTTACACTTTTTTCAATCAATAAACAAAAATAATACACTTTTACGGAATTTAATTTGGATTCCCTTGTTCCTGTAGTTGTCTGACGGTAGAAAGATTTTGTTTCTTAAAAGAAATGTATTATTACAGTAAATGATTGCTCGAAGAATTTGATTTATTTTTATGAAAACATTATTCATTCAAATACTTGTATTTATCTAAGAAAGTCGTACGAAAATTTCAAGTCGATCGATTCAGCTCTTTTGGTGAAACCAGACTCTGAAGCCAGCGTTTCGAGAAGAACGCGTTTAAAATATGGAAACCAATTGCACTAAATTGAAAAATATAAGATAATTTATAAGAATTAATAATAATACGCAAACTTTTCTATATATATCCGCTTAAAAGAAAAAAAATGATCGGAAATTACTAGTGCAACTCACAAATTCCAGGCAATGACTCATATAAACATTTTGTTTACATTTCTTTACAAACCAGTCACAAACTGTTTCCGTACCAAAAGCAATGACTTTACGGCAAATCCTTTATAATTAACAACAATTTGGGGTTTTATTAGCTACTGACTTTTCAATGAGATAAAATACTAGTTCGGTCATTTCATTCAGGCAAGCCGCTTAATTTCTGCCGTTTATTACTTGTTTCCTGCATTTTCCATATACAGGCCCCTTACATGCAAAAAAAGGACACTGCGTTTGTTGTCTTGTTTAAGTAATAACAACAAACAACGCATTGCAAGACACAAACGTCAATTAACTATGACGGAGCGAGCGTTTAGTGAGCAAACAACGTTGACGGTCAGACAAATAGATCGGCACAAGTGACGGAGGACAAATGAAATGGAAAGCGAACCTGACATATCCTGGCAAATAGCCGATAAACATAGTTAATGAACACAGGTAGAGACGACACGTGCAGGCGTCACACTCAATGCTCGTTGTGCCAATGCGCAGGCGTACGTAAGCGTATGAGTATGCGTCCGCTATGTGCTAATTATTGTGGTTGTTGGGGTTACTTCAGCAATATTCCTAAAAATTTTTTCCTATAAAATGTTCAAGTACTTAGTTATCCCTATGTACATATGTATGTGTGTATATTCTTCTTCATGACACTCGATACATGCATATAAGCGTGTAAGCATGCGCACGTCGTAAACGAATATATACGAAATTAGTAAACATGCCTATAGATATTTAGGTGTGTTCTGTTATATATGCGTATATATGGATAAATACACATAAGTGGTGGTTGATACTGGAATACTTTTGTTGCGGCAACTCACAGAAATTTTACAGAATTCTTTGAGTTACAATTCTTAAAGACTTGGACGAAGGATTTTTTTTTGATCACAACTGTTTGAAAAAAAAAAAAAAATGTCTCGAAATTTTCATTGAAATTTTCGTCTTTATTTTTAATGACTGCCAAAAGTCCAATTTTCAGTGCTTTTTTTTTCTTTCGTGAAATTATAAGTTAAGGCT
This sequence comes from Bactrocera correcta, assembly GCA_027475135.1. Lineage (NCBI taxonomy): Eukaryota > Metazoa > Arthropoda > Insecta > Diptera > Tephritidae > Bactrocera > Bactrocera correcta. Next base: position 72,521,337 of record CM050325.1, read on the forward strand.
TGAACTAAAATACGTATTTTTTCACTTTAGATGATCCTGTAAAGAGTATGCTGCCAACGCGTGAGCATCTTATTTCCGAGGGTTCACCGGACATGGCGTCTCAATGCCGAGTTTAAAATATTTTTTTCCAAAAATTTCAGATTTCCTTTGCTAATAGTGTAAGTTTGTAACAATAAAAGGTTCTAATAAAATATTTAATTTTTATATGAGAAAAAAATTGTTGAAAAAAGGTTATTTTTTGCCCAAGGAAAATCATGTAACCCCTTTATATATGTATGTAACCCAGTTCAGGGTATAGAAACAGAAATCTTCTAGTAATCTAATGAAGTGTGTGAAAGAAAGGAAAGTAGTGAAACATACTTTTGAGTTCCGTAATACGAAGCGTACAAAAATTTTAGTAACGATATACATACATACATATGTGAAAGATTATACAAAAAATCGCTCGTATGAAGACAAAGTGCAAAAGTAAAAGAGAAGTTCTCGATAAACACTTCATGTGTGAACCCAGCCTAACATGCTTATGAACACATTCCTTCTTTTGTGGTACTTCACATACAATTAATTCGTTTATTTGGTTTGGTTTGCTCTTGTTTGCCTTGATGTTGTTACGTTTCTTGTTTTTTTTTTTTTGTTTTTTGTATTTTCCTTTGACGAACACCCTCGAGTCGTATCCACACAAAATAGTTAGAGCGTGTGTGCCTCATGTTGTGATTCATTAATTTACTTTTACTCAACTATTTGTATGCTATTTTTCGGCTTTATTTTCTGTTTTATTTAAACATTTTTGTTTTTGCGGTATATGTTTTTGATTTCTGCTATATTGTTATATGTACAATATTTTCACATCTTTTGTTTTATTAAAGACTTTTGTTTTATGTTTTCTTTTAGTCACTATGTCCTTCATATTTGTTGTTTTACTTTCATGCCAGTTTCTTTGCATTTTTGTTTTTCCTTACATTTAGCATATTACAGCATTTGGTACATAAGCACTATTTGGAGTGCTTTTCTT
>CM050325.1:72522848-72637970 GCA_027475135.1 Bactrocera correcta
GGTTCCATACAAGAACTTGGTTTTAATTGTTTTTAAGGTAGATATATGCCATAGTACTCCGATCTGATAAATATCTTTCGAGGTTAGAGCGTTGTTTTGGGCAATAAAAATACGTGCAAAATTTCGTGGTGTTACCTTGTCAAATAAAAAGGGTTTGAATTGAAAGGCTAGTTCCCATATATACAGAGTGACAGATAGACATGGCTTAATCGACCTCGCTAGTTATACTGATCATTTATACATATGTACCTCTGTGCCCAAAAAATAAGGTGACATTGTATTTATTTTGAAAATTCTTTATTTATTCTTCCAAATCCATTTCATTCCCTTCAAAGTAATTCCCTCCAGATGCAATGCATTTATGCCAACGGATTTTCCAGTCTTCGAACCACTGGTTGTAGTCACTTTCTGAGATGGCCTACAGTTCCGTCTTCGCTGCGGCTTGAATCTCCGCTATCGTATAAAAACGGTGTCTCCGGAGCGGTCTTATGAGTTTGGTGAACAGCTAGAAGTCTCACGGCGCCAGATCAGGTGAATACGGTGGGTTGTGTTTTTGGCGAAATGATCACGAATTACGAGGGCAGTTTGGGATGGTGCATTATCATGGTGTAAAAACCAAGAATTGTCTTTCCACAATACGGCCTTTTTAGGCCGATAGCGTTACGCAAACGACGCATAACTTTCAAATAATATTCCTTGTTGACTGTTTGACCGGTTGGAAGGAATTCATAATGCACAACACCACGATAATCGAAGAAAACAGTCAACATGACCTTGATTTTTGAGCGACTTTGGCGCGATTTTTTTGGGCTCGGCTCTCTTTTGGCACGATATTCGCTCGATTGATCGGTTGTTTCGGGGTCGTAAGCATAGATCCAAGTCTCATCGCCAGTTATAATGCATTTCATGACACCCTGGTAGTCGGAAATCATGGTTTCACACACTTCACCGCGACGCCTTTTTTCCAAAAAATTCAATGTTTTCGGCACCAGTCGAGATTTGACGCGCTTGAGGCCCAAAACATCCTTCAAAATGGTATTGGCTTAGCCTTTCGATATGCCAACTTCATCAGCAAGGTCTCTAATTGTTAATCGAGGGTTATCAACACCAAATCTTTGATTGGTTGAACGTGAGCTTCGTCGGTTGAGGTTGATGGTCGCCCTGGACGCTCTTCGTCTTCGACACGTTCACGGCCGACTTGGAACTCACTATACCACTTGTGATAATTTTTTTTTAGACATAGCCTCATCACCAAAGGCTTTCTGCACCATCCTCAACGTATCCGCAGCAGAACATTGATTCCATAAACAAAATTTAATGCAAATTCTTTGCTCAACAAATTTCGACATCCCAAAAAACGAAAAACTCACTTTTAGCAGCTCACAAAAGGGCACGTATCTCAAACACTAATGAATATTTTTTTTATCAACCTAAAAAAAAAATAATTCTACAAATCCTTCGACACGCGCAGTTTAAATTCAAATGTCACCTTGTTTTTTGGGCACAGTTGTACATATTTTATGGATAATGAATTTCATATTAGCTGAACCTTGATTTCCCACTAGTCTGAAGGGGTTTCTTTCTTTATTACTAGGGTTATCAAAATGCTGGGTAAAGAACTCGTAAAAGCTAGATAGTGCAACGAAAGGCATAATTTAATGATTGGAAATAGAAAACTCACCTTAAAAAGTCCTAAGCTAAGACCCTTCTAAAAGGGAAGCATAAATATGCTGACAAGTCGGATCTGTGTGGTCCCCTCATAAAAATTTCTTTATTTTGCCAATTCGAAAAAATGATCTCTTAGTGGTAAGCGGCTGATCAGTTTGTTTTTCAAAGCTATTTGTGGTATGATATTTTCTAAAAAAATGAAAGAAAATGCAAGACTTTGAGGTAGAAAGTGTATAAAGCTTCAAGGTTCGCCAAATAAATATTTTTAATTGCATTTCAGCTGCTTCTCAAACTTTCTGGACAATTTTCTCTAGCTTCTGTAGCCTTTGAATTTAATTTTTTGATCCTTTTTTGATTTTAATTTAATGCTTGCGTTTTGCATGATGTTCGCATGGTATGTCATAAAATATTAATTTACAATTTCATTTCCAAATTAAGAAGATCAGCTTCAAAATCTTTATGGTATATAACAAGGTCTCTAAAAACTAACATGAGGCCTTTTCGACAATTCTGTCATCATTTAGGGTTACGTTTTTAATGAACGGGATATTCGAAGCATTTTTCCGGTTTCTGAGCAGTGTAAACTATAACTTTAGAAATTTCATTTTGTGTTTTAATCTTCTAGTTTTTATCTTGTTTAAAATCGACTTCGAAAAAACGTTGCCTACATTTAGGATGATAACCTTCTGATAGGTAGGTTGGTTGAAAAGGGAGACTCATAAGCGCCATACTTCAGGCGGCCACATTTGGGCCATCTTTAGCCCCATTATACTCCCGAGTGATAAAGAAATTAAATATTATCCAGCAACTGAGTGGTTTTGGGTAAAAATTTCTCATCAAAGCTGTTCAATGGCTCCTTAGCTAAAGTATTGAGAGCCGTGGAGATATCCCGGCTCATCCGGGTGTTGGTGTCCTGAGAGGACCCCTTTACAATGCTAATAAGCTCCCTTTTACCTTGAACCTTTTAGGATTGAATAATTAAAAAAACCTATTAAGAAAAGCTTTGATATACAAAACTAAAGCAAATAATTTTGTTGCATAAAAGCCTGTAATGCTCCGCTGGTTGGCAAAGTTTTATGCGAAAACATTATGTTTCCTATGGGGAGACATTTTCAATACTCAAATTTTAGTTTTGTCTAAAACCTTATTATTCTATGTATGCGCTTTTTGAACTATCCATGGACCAGAAAATTTCCAACTAAACTAGCGATCAACCAGGGGAAACGCATCTGGTACATACATCTATGTATATACATATTTATACAATTATATATTATTCATGACCAGGGTTATAGATATGCATTTATCTATTGGCACGTGTGTGCTTAATTGTTGTCAATAATTTGATTGCTTATCAAACAAAAGTACAATATTTTCGCCGCGCTTTTTAATTACTCGCAAATACAGATGGGTGTGGGTACACATAGTTAATATACATATACAGGTAGACTCATACATACATATGTATGTAGATATGTGCATTTGTCATTATATTAAAAGGTATGGAACTCATGGGTTGTCGTACGCTGAACCAAAAATAAATATACAGTTAATTATCGAGGAACGCAACTTGTTAGACATTTTAGTTTTTAGTGAAGTGTGAAACTTTAAACGCGTTTTTCTCAAAACTATATTTTTTGAACTGGGGACAACTGTAACTCGAAAACCGCTCAGTCGATTTTAATGAAATTTATACAGCTTTTAGAATATATAAAAAACTCGGGACTGATCGAAGGAGTTTTGTTTTTTCAAAAATTTCGATTTTTTAAGACCAATTAATTGTTAATTTTTTCCCAAAAATTTAGACAAAAATTTTCTGAGGCCGCCATTTTGTTAATTTTTGAAAAAAAAAAAAATATATATATATCCTTATATCAGGCCCAGGTTTATCTATTTATAAAACTATTTTTTTTTTGTCCGATTGATTTTAGATGAATCTCCAAGGACTTATGCTTGTCGCCGCAAGCACCATTTTTTTTGGAACTGTGTCAACACAAACAACTAAATTAAATTAAATTTTTTTTTTTTGAAATTTTCGTGACTTCAAGTCAGCACATTCTTTAATAATGCCATATTACTACTTTTGTAAAATAACACGATTTAATAGCAAAAAAAATACTGAAAATTCTCAGTTTTTCGTGCCTCTTACTACCCTTAACCCCTTAACTGGTACTATGAAAAGGCGCGATGATGTCTTAAAGAACTTTTCTTCAATAGGGGAAGAGCTCAATATTCGATTCGACGAACTTCATTTCACAAAAAAAAAAAAAATTTATTTAGCTTAACAAAAGAGAGTATCAAAATAAACTTGAATTGTGTTAATATTATTCAAATAGTGTTCTCTCTCTCAACTTTAACCCTTACATAGCTGGAGTTTATTTTTAAGTATTTTGTAAAACGCAGATTATTTTTTAGCAGCTGTGCTTTTTGGGTCATGAACGGCTTTCAAATTTTCTTATATTCAAATATTCAATATATAATGTCGCATAAGAAATTAAATATTTGTTTACTTAATTCAGTCGGACGAATACTTGTTATCACTACGTACATATGTAAATAAGTATATTCATAGAAAAACCAAGCATTCTTTATTCCTAACAAAACAAAAAGCATTATTCTCCAAATGGAATGGTTCGCTGATAATAAAAGCTTATCTAAGTTATACGAGAACATATTATATAAACAAACTCAACTTCATACAAAATATACATATTTACTACTTCGTTTTTATAATTACGAAATTGATTAAAGCAAAGAATTGTTCATTTGATTTATTTATTTTTTTCTTAATTTTCTTGGCTATCGGAAAGACTTATTTTTGTGAGTATATGAGATTATTCATTTGAAATTGAAGAGGTCTTATTATAGTATATATATGTGGGTGATAAAGGGTTAAACGACAGCCGTCGCACACAGTAAATAAGAAGAAGCATCGACATCCACCATCCACCGACGCCTTGAAAGAAGAAGAATTCTACGAGCTTACAACATAGGCAGTTTGAATAAAACGACGGACGCAAAACGACGTGGCATAAAAGACGACGCGCATCAACTCTCCTCATCACGCATAATAAAATCCCACATAGATGATAAGATAAATTAAACTAAATAATATTTGAATCCTTTTTATATCAAACATAATAAAATCCCACATAAATGGGGGCTCAACCTAAAAACTAAAGTGCGAACTGAAAGTGTAAATTAACGTGAAAAAAAAAAAAAAAAAAAAATCAAAAACACAAAAAAGCATAGCCGAAATGGCATGTCTCAACGATTTCATGCAGTACAGCCTGCGCAATAGCAGCAAGCCTAAAATTGCGACGTTACATAAATACATCTTTGAAAGCGAAGGCGACAGAAGTAACCGCCGACGCCTCAGAGAATTTTCTGGATTCACATACGACGAAGGCAGCGCTGAATACAACCAGAAAGCAGATTACATAAATACGAATCTAAACGAAAGCGACCTAGTAACAATATGCAACATGTTAGAAATCGACTACAATGTAGCTGACATAAAGCTGCACATTTTCAAAAACTTACGACGTAACCACTTGTTGGCCGATCGAAACAGAGACGAAGCTGATATAATTGAAGACGAAGACGAAGACGACGAAAACAACGACGCCGAAATTGACGACAACGAGAGTAATAACGATGCAGAGAGTAACAGCAAGCTTAGCGAAAATAAGGGTGAAATTACAAACTACTACAGTTTCCCTACAGGTGCAACTGAAAGAGATGATGATGAACAAGACACGAACCAAACAAACGCGAGAAACAACGATATACGCATGAGCAATAGTGTTTCAAAACATATACCAAAATTTGCAATATCAATGCGCGACGTAGAGGACTCAATTAGAATTTTCGATGGTTCTGATAAGATTCCAATAGAACTATGGGTAGAAGAATTCGAAGAACAAGCAATCGTGATGCAATGGGACAATTTACAAAAACTGGTATTCGCAAAAAAATCGATACACGGTATAGCTAAACAATTTGTGTTAAGTGAAAGAGGCCTAAATTCGTGGCAAAAACTGAAAGACGTTCTGATAAGTGAATTTAAATCAACAACAAATAGTGCAGTGTTACACAAGCGACTATGTGAACGTAAAATACGAGAAAACGAAAGTGTGCAAGAATATTTCTACACTATGAAAGAAATTGCCTCGCAAGGTAATATCGAAAATGATGCGTTAATGCAATATATAATTGATGGCATTACTGACTTAAGTGTAAACAAAGCGATGTTATATGGTGGCAAAAATTTAAAAGATTTTAAAGAAAAGTTGAAATTCTATGAAATTATGTGCAAACGCAATACGAATAAACAAGGTATAACCACAATAAAAAAGAGTATACAAAGTAATGTAAAAAAAGAAATCAACTGTTTTAACTGCGGTGAAAAAGGACATTTGTCTAACAACTGCAAGAATAAGGAAAGAGGCAGAAAGTGTTTCAAATGTAATCAATTCGGACACATTTCGGTTAACTGTGAACAAAAGAGAAAAGAGACAAATGCAAATACTCGCCAAATCGTATCAAGTCGTGATTTAACTAATAAAAACGTCAAAATCGGTGATAAATACTACATATCATTGTTCGACACTGGTAGCAAATTTAATATAGTAACAAAAGCGGTGTATAACAATTTAGACAAAACAAAATTACGTGCATGTAATATATCATTAATCGGGTTTGGTGGAAATATGAAAGAAAATAAAATCAAACCAGACGGTTACTTCGATCACGATATACAAATAGACGGTCAAATATTTCATTTAACGTTCTACGTTGTTCCAACCAAGTGTATGGATATCGATGTGGTCCTGGGCGAAGATTTATGTTTAAAAGCAGAAATAACAATTAGCCGTGAAGGTTTAACAATTAAAAAGATCCAAGCGGACAACGAAAATAATGAAGAAGTGCCATTTATGAAGATAGATGCGTTGACTGACAATTTTGAACTAGATATTGGTAATGACGCGAGTGCAATCACCAAACAAAAAGTACGCGAATTAATATACAATTATGAACCCAAAAAGATTGCTACAACTGATGTAGAAATGCGAATTGTACTTAGTGATGAATCGCCAATTTTTTGTAGACCACGCCGGGTACCTTTCTCGCAAGTAGCTATCGTTAATAATCAAATCGATGAATGGCTTAAAGAGGGTATAATCGAAGAATCAAACTCTGACTTTACAAGTCCAGTTGTGTTAGTTAAAAAAAGAGACGGGTCACATAGACTTTGCGTTGATTATCGACAAATTAACAAAGTAATTATTAAAGATCGATACCCACTTCCACTTATAGACGACCAATTAGATCGATTACAAGATGCAACAATTTTTAGTACCATAGACCTTAAAAATGGATTTTTCCACGTTCCGGTAGCAGAATGCAGTAAAAAATACACATCGTTTGTAACACAAAATGGTCAATACCAATTTAATAAAGTACCGTTTGGATTATCGAATTCTCCGGGAGCTTTTCAAAGGCACATAAACGCAATCTTCAGAAATTTTACACGACAAGGTATTGCATTGCCATACATCGACGACATCATAATCCCAGGTAAAAACGAAGAACACGCAGTAAGTAATCTAGAGAAAGTAATCAACACATGCAGAGACTACGGGTTGCAGTTAAACATTAAAAAATGTCAGTTCTTGAAAAAGAAAGTCACATTTCTCGGATACGTTATAGAAAACCAGACGCTACGGGCATCACCAGAGAAAATAGAAGCTGTTTTAAACTATAAAACACCACAGACGACAAAACAACTTCTTAGTTTTTTAGGATTGGCAGGTCATTTTAGAAAGTTCATACCAAATTATTCTATTATTACCAAACCATTAACAGACATGACTAAACAAAATTGTTCATTTAAAATCGGACATGAAGAAGAAACAGCTTTCGATTTACTCAAGAAAGCTCTAGTCGAAAATCCCGTACTTGGTATTTATAATCAGAATTACGAAACGGAGCTTCATACTGACGCTTCTATAGACGGTTTCGGGGCTATGCTATTACAGAAGTCTCCAAACGACGGACAACTTCATCCAATTTACTACATGAGTAAAAAAACGACTGATGATCAGAGAAAATTCACAAGCTATGAACTTGAAATACTTGCGGTGGTGGAAGCGCTAACAAAGTTTAGAGTGTACTTATTGGGTATAAAATTTAAATTAGTTACGGACTGTAACGCATTCACGAAGACGCTAGAAAAGAAAAACCTGTGTACACGTGTAGCAAGATGGATACTATTGTTACAAGAATTCGACTATGTGGTTGAACACAGAAGTGGCAATCGTATGAAACATGTCGACGCTCTTAGCCGGTACGCAATTATGATGATACACTACGATGACTTAACCATTAGAATAAGCCAAGCACAACAACAAGACGAAAAATTAATCGCAATCCGAGAAATACTCAACAGTAATAAAAGTTCCTATGATGACTATTTTCTTAGATCGAATATTTTATACAAAATCTATAATGGTAACGAGTTAATAGTAGTCCCGGAATGCATGCAAAATCAAATTATTGCACGTGCTCATGACAGAGGCCATTTCGCCGTTAAGAAGACAAAAGATCTCATCATTCAAGAATATTTCATACAAAACGTCGACGATAAAATTAAGAAATACATTAGTTGTTGCATACCTTGTATACTAAGCAATCGTAAACATGGCAAACAAGAAGGCTTACTACATCCGCTGAACAAAGAGGAAACACCACTACATACTTTTCATATAGATTTTCTGGGTCCGCTAGAGTCAACAAATAAAAACTACAAACATATTTTGGCAGTGGTTGACTCATTTACTAAGTTTTGTTGGCTGTATCCCTCTAAATCGACTACTACGTCCGAAGTAATATCGAAACTACAAAATCAGAGCATGATTTTCGGTAATCCAGCAAATATTATCTGCGACAGAGGTGCTGCTTTTTCCTCAAACGACTTCCAAAAATACTGTGACAATGAAAACATAAAGATGTTCCAGATAACAACAGGACTACCTCGAGTAAACGGACAAGTCGAAAGGCTGAACGCTATCATTATTTCAGTCTTATCGAAACTCAGCATAGACGACCCCTCGAAATGGTACAGATACGTGGACAGAGTTCAACAAGCAGTTAATTCAACGTATTCAAGAAGTATAAAAACTACGCCTTTTGAATTATTAATCGGCACGAAGATGCGAACAAAAGATGACCCTCAAATACACGATCTCATCCAGCAAGAGATTACAGAATTATTCAACAACGAACGCTGTGAACAACGTAAGCAAGCAAAATTACAAATACTTAAAATTCAGAGCGAGAACAAGAAGACGTACAACCTGAGACGCAAACAAGCACAGCAGTATAAAATCAATGACTTGGTGGCAATCAAGCGCACGCAATTTGGTAGCGGTCTTAAACTAAAATCTAAATTTTTAGGACCCTATCAAATAACTAAAATCAAAAATAATAACTCATACGACGTACGAAAACTTACAAACGCAGAAGGTCCTATCAACACAACAACTACAGCTGAATATATGAAGCCATGGGCGAAAGACAACGACGCAACATTCGGGTCGAATGTACAACAGGATGGCCGAATGTGGGTGATAAAGGGTTAAACGACAGCCGTCGCACACAGTAAATAAGAAGAAGCATCGACATCCACCATCCACCGACGCCTTGAAAGAAGAAGAATTCTACGAGCTTACAACATAGGCAGTTTGAATAAAACGACGGACGCAAAACGACGTGGCATAAAAGACGACGCGCATCAACTCTCCTCATCACGCATAATAAAATCCCACATAGATGATAAGATAAATTAAACTAAATAATATTTGAATCCTTTTTATATCAAACATAATAAAATCCCACATATATATATGTATATACTTAAGGTAAACATGAGTTAGCACTATTAATATTTGTCGCCTTTAAAAGGTCAAGGTTGATTAGCTTTTCCTTGGTTTCTTCCACTCGTATGGGTAACTCAATCGATTTGAAAACAAAAACGAATTAAGTCTCTTTCCATAAGTTTTTGATACTTTTTTATATACTATAGTAATTTTTACGAAATGATGCTAAAAGTGTTGCCTTTTTCTGAGTATAAATATATTTTGTTCACTCTACAGACATGCATACACACTTGTATTAACAAAGAAATTCTGAAATTTTTGGAAAAAAATAGTCTAAATTCGACCATTTCTGATGACCTCTTGGAATAAAGATGCGTCCGCGCTGCCGGTATAACTCCTTAATAATAATATTCTAGAGATGTAGAGATGTTGTAGAATTTAATATATTTCTTATTATTGTATTAAAAAATGTGATTTTTTTGAAACCCGTAAGCCTTTAGTCGTTCAGTCTATATGGCAGCTATATGCTATAGTTCTCCAATCTCAACAATCTCTGCGGATATTGAAATTCTCGGGAATATACCGAATAAAATAAAAAAGGTTTTCTTTCAAGGACATGAGTTGTATCGGTCAGTTTGTTTGGCAGCTATATATTATAGAAGTCCGAAATCGCCGGTTCCGATAAATAATCAGCTATTTAGTGAGAAATGGACATAAGCAAAGATTCAGACCGATAACTCAAAACTGGGACTAGTTCACGTATATACGGACGGATAGACAGGTAGACATGGCTCAATCGACACATCGACATCGGGTTACTGAGGTATTCTTTTGGGTATTACAAGCATCGTGGCAAACTTAGTACATATGTATGTATAGGGTGATTTTTTTGAGGTTAGGATTTTCATGCATTAGTATTTGACAGATTACGTGGGATTTCAGACATGGTGTCAAAGAGAAAGATGCTCAGTATGCTTTGACATTTCATCATGAATAGACTTACTAACGAGCAACGCTTGCAAATCATTGAATTTTATTACCAAAATCAGTGTTCGGTTCGAAATGTGTTTTATCGACAAATTTTGTTCAGCGATGAGGCTCATTTCTGGTTGAATGGCTACGTAAATAAGCAAAATTGCCGCATTTGGGGTGAAGAGCAACCAGAAGCCGTTCAAGAACTGCCCATGCATCCCGAAAAATGCACTGTTTGGTGTAGTTTGTACGCTGGTGGAATCATTGGACCGTATTTTTTCAAAGATGCTGTTGGACGCAACGTTACGGTGAATGGCGATCGCTATCGTTCGATGCTAACAAACTTTTTGTTGCCAAAAATGGAAGAACTGAACTTGGTTGACATGTGGTTTCAACAAGATGGCGCTACATGCCACACAGCTCGCGATTCTATTGCCATTTTGAGGGAAAACTTCGGACAACAATTCATCTCAAGAAATGGACCCGTAAGTTGGCCACCAAGATCATGCGATTTAACGCCTTTAGACTATTTTTTGTGGGGCTACGTCAAGTCTAAAGTCTACAGAAATAAGCCAGCAACTATTCCAGCTTTGGAAGACAACATTTCCGAAGAAATTCGGGCTATTCCGGCCGAAATGCTCGAAAAAGTTGCCCAAAATTGGACTTTCCGAATGGACCACCTAAGACGCAGCCGCGGTCAACATTTAAATGAAATTATCTTCAAAAAGTAAATGTCATGAACCAATCTAACGTTTCAAATAAAGAACCGATGAGATTTTGCAAATTTTATGCGTTTTTTTTTTAAAAAAAGTTATCAAGCTCTTAAAAAATCACCCTTTATATCCTCTTTAGGGTATACGTATATTCTTAGGGTAAAGTAGGTCTTTATTTGCCATTTGTTCAATTAGATAAATTTATTTTTTGCTTCTTTCGATATTTTTGACGAAATTTTGTAATTATATCGAATCATTGTTGAAACTCTATAATTTAACGAAAATTCATTATCGCCTCGAAGCAGTAATAGTAACCCCTTTGTCGAATAAACATTTACTTTTGGAAATCTTCTACCACAAAATACACATAAAGTATAACAAAAAACTGGTTAAAGTCATACAGAAGTAAACGTGTTCATTGCAAAAATTCTACGTGTGTGATAGAGAAGACAGTGGGTGGAGTGAGGGAATGCGAAAATAAGCGAAAGCAAGCAAAGGCTAACTAAGCGAGTAGCGGTAAGTAAGCAGAGTGGCGCAGTGGAAGCGTGCTGGGCCCATAACCCAGAGGTCCGAGGATCGAAACCTTGCTCTGCTAGTTGTGATGGAAATTTTTACATTCCAATTTTTTTTAAATAAATTAATTTTAAATAAATAAATAAAAATTTGAAAATTCATAATTATTTGTTCCAAATATATACCTACGTGTATACTTATTTCTAAAGTGAAAAGATAGTTATTTTCAAAAGAATGAAAATATAATTGTTAATATTTACATATCTATAATTTAAAAAAAAAAGTTTAATTTGTTTTATGCATTTAATTTTTTCCAAAAATAAAAAAAAATATATTTTTTAAGTACTAGACGAGGGTCTACAAATATTGTATTTGTGTAGTAAAAGAAACTAAAAATGGTATTTTTGCTTCAGTTCTTTTTTGTATTGTTTACCATATATGTACATACTACATATGTGTATTTCTTGGTTTTCCTTTAAAAATTAATAAATTTGTCTTGCCGCCAATGTTATTGCAAAATTTCGCCTTTATCGGAACATATTTTTGTCACTCATTACTAATTGTTTTCGCGTAATATCAACACCTCACTACTCAACACCTAATTTGTACTAGCCGAACACCGTAGCACATCATTTCGCTGCTCTTCTGTCGTCAATTAAGTCGAAAGTGTTCGTAATAATACATACTTATGTATCTATAACATTATCAAATCAATCGTCAAACTAGGCAACGCAACAGATGTGCACACCTCAGGGTTATACAGTACACGCCACATATGCCTGTGTATAAATAAATTTTATTCCCCATATGAAGTTAAACAGTCGCACGCGAGTTTAGGTTCGCAACAGCGTTTTCGTGGCAGAAATCGAACTGGTGCAAAGGGTTATTCAAAGTGGACTAGTTGGCAATATTTAGATTAGGTTAAATAGCCTGTTATGATAGCGCAGAGCAAGGTGCTGAGAGATATTTATTTTGTTTCGAAGGGACGCACACTAAGATTTTCTCAATATCGATGTCTGGTAACACTTGGCAACAACAGAATTTGAAATATGGTAGAATTCATATACTAAAAACTAAAACTGAAGCACAATGCGACCAAAAGGTGAGGAAAATACTTAGTTCTAAGCCGAAGTTCAGGAGTAAAAAATCCCATGGAGCCGACTATTTTTCGTATGAAATTTTCATGAAAATTTTGATTAATTCCATTTGTTAAGGGGTTACGTGGGTTTACTCGGGTAAACACCAGCAGTTCAAGAATTGTTTTTCATATAAAAAAAGGAAAAATTTTATTAGAATTTTTTTACACATACACTATTAACAAAGATATTCGGAAATTTTTCAAAAAACATAACTTAAGTTCGGCCATTTTGACGCTAGCTCCAGTGATCCCTCGGAAAAAGATGCGCTTGCGTTGCAGAATAACTCCTTACAAGATCATCTAAAGTGAAAAATTCGTGTTTTAGTTAAAACTTTAACTTAGAACTTGCACAAAGATAAAAAACCTGAAAACTGGATTTTTGGCAAACGATTTTACAAAAACAAAAATTAAAATTTCTTTGGACAATTCGCGACATTTTTTTTTCAAATAGTTCTAATCGAAAAATCCTTCGTCCAAGTCTTTAAGAATCTTTTCTCAAAGATCTGATTAAAATTCAATGAAGATGAAGATCGGTTAAGTAGTTCTCGAGAAATCTCGCCAACCGACTTCAAAAACACAGTTTTCGATTTTTTAAAACCGTAAACCCATATAACCCCTTAATATAGCCTACAATATAAACATAAAGTTAGACTAAGAGTAAGAAAAAAATATAGTTCTGAATGAAAATTTCTCTAAAAACCTTAAAAAGCTGTGTTCTCGACCTATTTGTATTTTTATGTGGCAGTCCTCAATGTGTAACAAGAACCTCAAAAGAAACTGGACTACACAACATATAGTGTGTTTCTGTAAGCGAGAGATAGAACCACTTCGTGAGAATAATAACGGGTGGGCCATCTAACGTTTTAAATTTGAATTATCTGTATTTCGACATTGGAAACGTCAAATACCATTCGGAAAGTGACAGATATTCAGTAAAAAGTCTAAAATTTACGAAGTGGGCCGCTATTCACTAGAAGAAAAGTGGGAAATATTGAAGAAAAAAAAAACGATGATGGTCAATTTTACCCAAAAATCATCTTTTCGGACGAGGCTCATTTCCACCTCGATGATTACGTTAACAAGCAGAATTGTCGTATTTGGGGCACAGGACGGCGCTACGTGCCATACAGCAAACGCTACACTCAATCTCTTACGCCCTATCTTCGAAAATCGCATAATCAGCAAAAGAGGTGATGTGAATTGGCCTCCCAGAAGCTGCGATTTAACTCCGTTGGACTATTTTCTGTGGGGAGCTTTAAAGATAAATGTTACGCCAACCATCCAGAAACAATTCAAGATCTAAAGTACGAGATTCAAGCTGCTGTAGCTGCCATAAGGCCTGAATCCATCGAGAAAGTACTCTAAAATTGGGTGGATCGGTTAAGCTACTGTAAACTCAGCCGTGGTGGTCATTTGTCCGAAATTGTTTTCCACAAATAAATTTCATAAAACAACCTTTTAAATAAATGTTAGACCTTTGAAAAATATCAAGCCGTTTTTTTATTGACCTTTTAAAATTAAAATTTTTTATGGCCCACCCTTTAAAACATTGAAAATAGAAGGATTCAGAAGAAGTTCTGTATAGACGAAAAGTTACTTGCAAAAAGGTTGCAAGATTATAAAAAAGCGATTTCCAAATAATTTTAAGTGACTATGATCGAAATTCAGGTTCACTTATCTGAGTTGTATACCTCTTTACCGTCTTATATAGGTAATTACAACTTGTTCAGTTTGTTGCTAACAGCTATTGCAATGCAAAAGGTTCTCTTATCAATGAAAGAAGACCCCTTTAAAGCGGCCGTAATCACTGCAGAGCTCCACAAGCTGAGTTTTCAAGGCCATCTCTATATGGCGATGTTGTGAAACACGAATATTCAGACATAGGACAGACAACAACACAAATATTGCAATATGTTCCGAAAAATTGCGTATAACATTGGGTCTAACCTTATCGGTACAAGCAGTGTCTCATTAGTAAATCTATATACAAGTATATGTATATATTGTATGTACATACATATGCATGTGTATGACTGCATGATTGTCTTTTCCATGGAACTGAACGAGAGTCGTTGAAGAAATATTTCAATTTTCGAAACTTATCGTACGAGGGTGGGCAACAACAAAATCGAAGAGATGTGCACGAATAATTGTAGCGTTAAATTACCTATGTACATTCATGCGTACATATGTATGTGCTTATGTTTATATATGTATGTACATGAAGTGAGAATGACAATAAGAGAAGTCAGTACAAACTCAAAATACAATTGCATATATTATATATTACATATGTATATACATAGGTATATACATACATACATACATTTTCGCACAATGGAGGCCATTAGGGCAAAATGCCAGTCAGTCGGTTGGTGACAAAATCAGTTTGAATTAAATTTTAACGATCTTCAATACAACGGTAAACAATGTGTTGCATGTATGTGTGTGAAGGGTACCTTCCCTCGGTATTTTTGAGTTGTGTAAACAATTTGTCTTTATATTTATTATGTCACGCTGTACTTTTACCGATCACAAACTGATCGTGTATCTGATCGCTGTACGATCTTGTGCAGATAACACACAGACACATGCTTATATACACAAATAGGGGACAACAGAAATGAGTTTCCCTTTTTGTGGCGGAACCTGTGTTAGGGGTTAAAATGCATGCACTTGTCCATAACGGTAAAAAAAACCTTGATGTGTATATGTTGATGTATGTGAAGACCTTTCTTTTTGTGCGTTGCCCTTGCTTTTTTATTTGTCTCCTCAACCACATATTGTGTATGGTTTCCCCTGACGATCACTTGTTTCTTTGGCTATGTAATGTCAGGTTGACTTTAATGAGAGTTGTTTTTGTTGGGCAATCGATATCATGCTACCATAGTACGTAGATTTTTATAAGAATCTTGTAGTACAGGGATATGCACACATTTGTATAAATTTACACCCGCACAGGTGCACCACACCTTCGCCGAGTTCACTCTCATAAATATTTATGTACTGAGTGTCTATCTCCTAGCACCGATATTCTTCTCTCCTTTCATATTATTCGACTTATACAAGTTCTTTCGAGTTCATGTCAACGCTGAAGGTTTGTTCGATTTTTCTGCCAATAATTCTCATGTCCGAAAATTTGGTATTGACTCACAAGTGTCGGTCTCTTTTTTCTGCATTTGTGGTTTTTCCACCTCAACCCTAGTAGTCATGTCCTCCTTTTAAAGTCACTGCGAAGCATATACATCTGTATGTATGTACTAATTATGTATTTGAAGGTTTCCAAAATCGTTGTTGGCGAATTGTTGTGCTCTTCACTTGTTCATTCGCTTCACAGTAGGAGAATATGTAGAATTTCAAAGACAGGTTTTCTCGATGAAGTTTCTTTATTTGTTCTTTCGAACAAATTCCTCTGAATTTTTCGGGAAACTCTAATTGTTTATTTTTTTTTTTTTAATTTTTGGAATTATTTATTAAATGGAGGATTCTATGAGATATGTTGCTTTGCCATACAAGAAAAATTAGCCCATTTTTTAAAAGCAAACAAAAAAAAATAGTAGAATAATACCCAAAAACAACTAAAATTAAAGCAAAATTAATTTATGTGTGATCTGCGGTCGGGAAGAGGAAGACGATTTTGAATTTTTGAGGGTTAAAACCGCTTTATCTCGATTGACGGCATAACTATGGGTTCTATAGAAAAAGTTATGCGGCAAAGTTGTGGGTAATGAAAAGTCGACTTTGGTGTTTTTTCACATAACCGCAAAATTTATGTGAAAAATTTATATAAACAAGTTTTTGGTTTCTTTTTTATCGTTTACAGATTTTTTAAGTAATTTCGTTTAAACTTTTAGCTTTTGAGGTCGCAGGCTCAATGTATTTTCTTTTTTATTATACCCTGAACAGGGTATATTAAGTTTGTCACGATGTTTGTAACACCCAGAAGGAAGCGTCGGAGACCCTATAAAGCATATATATAAATGATCAGTATGTTAAGCTGAGTCGATTTAGCCATGTCCGTCTGTCTGTCCGTCTGTCTGTATATATATGAACTAGTCCCTCAGTTTTTAAGATATCCTTTTGAAATTTCGCAAACGTCATTTTCTCTTCAAGAAGCTGCTCATTTGTCGGAACGACCGATATCGGACCACTGTAACATATAGCTGCCATATAAACTGAACGTTCGGAATCAAGTTCTTGTATGGAAAACTTTCACATTTGACAAGATATATTCACGAAATTTGGTATATATTATTTTCTAAGGCAAAAATGTAATCTCCGAAGAAATTGTTCAGATCGGTTAACTATAGCATATAACTGCCATACAAACTGAACGATCGGAATCAAGTTCTTGTATGGAAAACTTTCACATTTGACAAGATATATTCACGAAATTTGGTATATACTATTTTCTAAGGCAACAATGTAATCTCCGAAGAAATTCTTCAGATCGGTTAACTATAACATAAAGCTGCCATACAAACTGAGCTATCGGAATCAAGTTCTTGTATGGACAACTTTCACATTTGACAAGATATATTCACGAAATTTGGTATAGATTATTTTTTAAGGTAACAATGTCAACTCTAAAAAACTTGTTCAGAACGGATTACTATAGCATATAACTTCCATACAAACTGGGCACATAGTTACTAACAGAAATGCACCTGTGAAGGGTATTTAGCTTCGGTGCAACCGAGGTTAACGTTTTTTCTTGTTTTTATTTGTTTTTTCTCTTTATTTTGAATTTTCAATCAATAATTCTCACCTCAAAATATCATATTTTTTTTAAAAGTCAGTAAGCTTTGTGTTGGCTTAAATCTCTACTTTCTGATAGTATGAAATATATACATATATGAATTACTATGGTAAGTTTTCTCAAGAAATACAAAAAAGATCGCAACAAATGGATTGAAAGCTGCCTCTTATTTCATCTCGTGCAAAACAATATTTTTTCGACACTTTTCGGCAGTTCGAAGGCTTCTGTACTGGCCTGTACTTCTTATGAGCTTCGACTCATTCCAGTTTTTCGAAATCAAAATAATTTGATATACTCGATTTACGACCCCAAAAGGTGTAGCAATTGAATCTTTTTAGTTTTTATAATCTGTACATGGAACGGGCTTGAAGTAAGGTTCAGTTATACCGATTTCGAAAAATTTTGGAACATATCCGATAGTCTAACGAGTACAGCAAACAAGTAAATAAGTGTATTTACAGCTTAATGTCGACTGTTTGGATTTTATTTTATTAATAATAATACATTTTCTGTGTTTAGAAATGCTTTGAACGATAAGAAAGGCAAAGAAATATGAATCGTACTGACGACTGACAGGACTTTCTACTCGAAACGGATCGAGATTTATATCCATTTAAGAATTCTCAACTCGATAGCGTTCTTGAAAATGATTTTTGCTAAGATTTCTGCCACTACAAGAACAATAGTATGAAAAATGAAAATATTTAAATAGAAACAAAATATTTTTTTCATTATAAGCATTATATGTATGTACTTATGTGGATAATAAATATGTATGCACTCGTTTTAGGCCTCAATTGCATTCGCTCATTTTTCACACTTCAACGCCATTCATTGGCCACACCGCCCACACTCCATTTTGAATATTTATAATTTTTATACGCTACATTAACTAGAAGAGTTCACATTAAATAATTGAGCGCAACAACAGTATATGCTAAACGTATGTGTACAAGTGTCACTATAATATGCACATTAAATATGTAATTGCTGACATGAAACTTAATTAATTTGCTATAAATAATTCGGAATGAATGGGTCTGTTAAATATATAATATGCTTTTCGCATATACATACATACATATATAGTACATACATATGTAAGTATATATGTATAATGGAATTTTTGTTTTAGTAGTGTGAGTGCAAGCGATCGTGCCAATGTTAGAATGCTGCCAAATCATGCCAATTTTGAAATCGTCTGACCGCAAGCCCACGCCATTGTTGACAATTCAGTCACTTTCGTAATAATGCGAATGGCAATGCATACAAAGTATTTGCAATGCATATTCGTGTGTATGAGTTCGGCCGCCCAACCGATCGTTTGAGGATCACTTGAGACACTTCACAACACTGTAAAAATAAAACATTGTGAAAATCTGAATATTCGTTGATTAAATTATCGTTCTTTATTTATGTAAATGTGAGCACATTTGATGTTATATTTTTACACACCCAGTAAACGAATGGCTGAGAAAATTCCTCCTGCAACCGAAGAAAATTTGTGATTTTTTTGTGTATAAAAGTGGTGATCAGTAAGAAGGAAGTTTTCAATTTTATGAACTGGTTATTCGAACCGTTTTTGAGGTGTATTATTTAACAGAGAGGGAGAGAGCGCGATCTATGACTAAGGGGTTACATGGGTTTCCTCGGGTAAAAACAGCATTTTTTCAACATTTTTTTTCATATAAAAAATCAGATATTTTATTAGAATTTTTTATTGTTACAAACATACACTATTAACAAAGAAATTCTGAAATTTTTGTAAAAAAAAAATATTTTAAGCTTAGTCATAGCGCCGACAATTCCGCTGATCCCTCGGAAAAGAGATACGTCCGTGTTGGCAAAATAAATCCTTACCGGCTCATTTAAAGTGAAAAATACGTGTTTTAGTTAAAACCTTAACTTAGAACTTGAACGAACAAAAAAAACTTAAATTTGGAGTTTTGGCAGACATTTTTACAAAAAAATTTAAATTTCAAGTCCAAATTTTAAGAATTGTATCTCAAAGACCGGTGTAAAATTTCATGAAGATCGGTTGGGTAGTTCTCGAGAAACCGACTTCAAAAACACAATTTCGAGAAAAACGTGTTTAAAGACGGCGCATTTAGCCTAGCTAGCCTCGAGCGCACAAATTCTCAAGGCTGTATCTCCGAAACTATTACTCGGATCAACTTGAAAATTTAGGGCAATATTCTAGAGGCATTGTAGATCCACGACAGTCGGGTCTACGTAACCGGAACGGACCCGGATTTTTATCCGGCCAAGGACTGTCAACTCGGCAGAATTCTGCCGCTACAACAACAACAACAACAACAGGCATTGTAGATTTAAATCGATTTTTTTGAATCCCGTAAACCCATGTAACCCTTTAAAATTGCAGATTATTTTATTTGTTGTAGTTCCGTTATACACTTTTCTGGGTTTTTACTCGATCGAATCAAATTTCGGTATGAAATCCGCAGCAACCTGCCTTTGGTTATGAATTTCATCTTTAGAGAGCTATAAAATTAGAGAAGTGTCTAGAAACCCGGTAATTTTAAAGCAGTATTTCGAAACTCAAAAGACTTTTATGACATATTCAAATGGAGGTCAAGCAAACCTTAAAAAGTTGTTCGTATTCTGATAGAAGATTGCTAAATCAATTCGGTTGTGATTTCATGGTGATTGTTTGGTTGCATAAGGATCAGTAGGTTTAAGTATTCTTATTATATTTTCTAATCGATGATTTCTGACCTATATTTGAAGAATTCAGAATATGTTTTGACAATGCTGGCAAAAGAGATGTCTTCACATTTCAGCCATTGACACTGATCTTGCTGAGTAATTCCCTTTCAATGAGGTCCTTACCTCTACATGTTTAAAGTCACTTCCTTCTGACTGGATTTCAATTAGATTTTCTATTATCTAAAGTACATTGAAACTTCCAACATTATTTCCTAGTGATAAATGTTAATTTTTTGTCAATGAAAATCCGATAAACCGGTAATATGTATGTATATATGTACGTACAGGGTATAAAAATGAGCATTTGCTCCTACCTTTCAATATATTTCATTTATTTATTAGTGAAATATATGTAGAGGAAATACGTACATATTTGCAGACCACGTACAAGTCAAGTGCGGGAAAATCAGTTCAGTAGTCAAGTCGCCTGACAGCTCTCAGACATATCAGCGACACCGCAACCGACGTATATTTGAAGGGTTTAGATAGCAAGGTGTGTACCGACACATTTCTGAGTATATACATATGTATGTGTATATAATTATGCACATATTTAACAGTACTTGCGAATGCACTAGTCACACTAACTGACTGTCTGCTGTCGCACACTTGTCGGATATTGTTAGCCAATGCGTACGAGGAGGGGTGCTTTGGTGCCAGATATTAGATGTAAAGCCGTTGTAATTTGTGATTTGCAATGCTGAATGAATGAAATTATTGTGAAAGGAATTGAAGAGTCACATCCGACAATTTATTTCTACATTTAAATTTATTTTTATGCTTGAATCATTCACAAAATAAATAAAAAGATGTACAAAAAATGTGTATTGAATAAAAATATATTTGTTTGAAAAAGCAGTGTATTGAATTTCGGACGGAAATTTTTAACTTTCTGTTAGATCCTAAGAATATAGAGTGAGACTAGAAATATTAACTGAATTTATATATGTATGATTAACAGCATTTCGTATTGGAATATATCCCGACCTGAGAAAAAAGTATTTCTGCAGCAATTGAACCGCTATAACACTATCTCAAGATCAAATGCATATAGTTTTATGGAACATGGTTAACTTTTAACTTTAACTTTTACAAAGTAATTAGCAAAGTCATTAAAGTCGAAAGCAGTCTAATTTCCGAACACAACCTTCTGTTTCTTCTCTAATATACGCATTGCTTGATTCGCATATTCCAGATTTCTTGAAGTTCGTTTGTTTTATTATTAAACCGATTTTGCAAAACTTCTTATTTTATATTATCTCTTTGTCGATTGGGCAATGGTTGTCGCTGCTGACAATATCATCATCTCAAGCTGGCTCCTGTCAGAGTCATTGCATTGCATGCTGGCGACTACTAGCGAAGGATTTTCCTAATCATCCTTTTATGTTGGACTGCTTTATATGCATCCTCTGAAGTATGTACATACATATGTATATAGGTGAATGGGTAATACAAGGGCCATTGTTAATGAGGTACCTGGTGGTAGGTATAAAATGGTAGCGGTAGAGACCCCTGAATCAAAAACTCAACATGGAGGTCAGCAAATAATCGAAACGAACTAGGATATCAGTCCAAACGTCGGTGAGAGACGAGGCTGCTAACTCCGGTTTGCATAGCAATAGTATGAGCTG
Source organism: Bactrocera correcta (assembly GCA_027475135.1). Taxonomy (NCBI): domain Eukaryota; kingdom Metazoa; phylum Arthropoda; class Insecta; order Diptera; family Tephritidae; genus Bactrocera; species Bactrocera correcta. The sequence continues at coordinate 72,544,850 of CM050325.1, forward strand.
TGTCACCAACGGCCCACCTATTCCTATTGGCAGTCGGATGGGGCTGATAGAGCGAGAAGATTACAGGAAATGTCTAGATCACTTATCCCCCATCGGCAAGACTAGGTTGTAAGCATCTGATGTTCCCACGGTATGATCAACTAGAGGAGAGAGGAGAGTTAAAACTTGCTCTAAGCGCAAGCAATCTAAAGGATGATTACTCCTCTTGTACCTAGCAACTAAACTCCATCTGGTATCGCAAAGGACCTAAAGTGGTCTATGCATGGCATATTGGCCTACCAGCGGCCAATTGGAGTAAAGGGACTTCAGGTCTGCTCTTTATTTTATGTAGGGTAAATGGGTTTCGTCGAACCAAACGAAAGAAAAAAATTCAAAACTTGGTCATTACGATGACATTTTCACGCAGTAAAAAGGTGCCTCCACGTGGACAGCAGAACTCCTTGTAGAATCATCAAAACTAAAAAGAAAAAAATACTTAACTAGGAACATAAACTTGGTTTTGGACGAAGGAAAAACAAAAAACTGAAAATTTTGGCGAACGTTTTACAAACAAATGCAATATTTGATAAAAATTTCTCGACATTTCCGTTTTTTTTTTTTAATTAGTTGCAGTTGAACAAAAAACAAAATATTTCTTCAAGTAATGGAATACAAACTATGTCGGCACACATTCCAAACGGTTTTTTTACTATCACATTTATGCAGAATTTTAATTACAAGCTAAATTGAGAGGCCTCAGAACATCATATGCGTTTTTCTTTGCGGTCTCAATACCACTCAAAGGAAATTTCCTCGTAGTTCTGGTAACCTTAAGCTAAAAATAATGTTTTTTGGAATATTCTAACGAAAATTTTCGTGCGTATTCTAATAGTATAAGTATACCTCAGTTATACTTGACCGATAAAATGCAAGCATATTTCATATACATACATAAATTTCGGAAAACAAAAACCACAAATCCCATAACTGTCCGAAAAGTCATATATCAGACTACCTAGCAACAATATCGCATTGTTGCGAAAAATTATATATGGACCTATATATGTATGTATTGTATATGTATGTGTGTATGCTGTAAAATGTATGAGCAAAATTATACATTCCATATAAAGCTGGCTAAAGACACACACACATATGCATAAAATATATAGATCTATATGTCTCGAGATACAAGTATATATGTACATACATACGTCATTGCAATAAATTCTTTTACAGACTCTTCTTTTATCCTCCAAATATGAATGTACCATACGTATACATGCATACATACATATGTAAGCCAAGTTCATTTATTATGTGAATAATAAATTAAACAAAGATCAGTCATTCGCTATTTTTCAACTTTTCACTTCTGCCGATCAATCTCCGGAATACTTTACCCAAATAGCGCCGAATAAATTATACATTTATACACACACATACATATGTATGTATGTACATGCATGGATAGTTTTTTTTTATAGAAACTTGGTCGATTTGATAGCATTATGCAGATGACTTTTATCGGCATAGTCTCAGCGTATGCTGTAGCTTTGTGTGTTAACTTTCAATGAAGGAGTTGTACGTTCGATTGCACAATTCAAGTAAGTAGCTTGCAGCGTGACGTACCGATTGAACAACTGGTATAAGTAACATAAACTGGTCGAAAGAGGATTTGATAAGGTATTCGGATACTTTCTTGTGTTCAATTCAGATAAGAGAGTGGATCTCAAAGATAGCGACCAGGAAAGTGCCAAATCAAATAGCATACTTATGCCAGAAAATTCGAACACAGTTAAGTTTATGTCTGGTATATTGAGTTTCTCGTCCGAAACGGTTTCAGATTAGTTGGAACTGTCATATGCTCCTGCATTTTTATGCTTCGCAGAAATTTTCTTCCAGAATGCTCTAGCCGAATAAAAAAAACATCTCTCGAATATACATATTTTATATATAATTAAACTACAATGCTTCTTCTAATTGCTGTCCTTCTAACAACCAGTATAAACTCTTTGATTTTGTAAAAGGACCTTTCTACCACAAACTATCTAAGTAATCGATTGAAACATTTAGGCATTTATTTGTAATTTTTATACCCTGAACCAAGGCGAACTTCGGATACCTATAGAGTATATAAATGATCAGCTTGTCGATCTAGTCGATTTAGCTACTGATTACCGCCCGTCTGTAGTTATATAGGCATTCTAGTTCCTAAGTTTTAGTGATATTGATTTGAAATGCAACTCCAATCCAACCAAGAAGGTGCTGGTTCAAATGCTCATTTTGCAACCTTATAAGATATATGTATGTACATAGCCGTCTTGCAAACTGATTTATCAAAAGCAAGTCCTTCCACGGAAAACTTTTTATTTGACAACCGAGCATTAAGGTTTTACATGGGTTTCCTCAGATAAAAAACAGCATTTTTTCGATAAATTTTTTCTCATATAAGAAATGAAATATTGTATTAGAATTTTTTAGTGTTACAAACAGGTACTACAAGTATTTACGAAGAAATTCTGAAATTTTTGGAAAAAAATATCCTAAACTCGGACATAGCAACGCCATTTCCCCTCGGAGATGCGCCGCGTTGGCAGGATAACTCCTCACAGGATCATCTAAAGTGAAAAAATTGGAGTTTTAGCTAAAACCTTAACTTAGAACATTCATAAAGATCGGTTGAGTAGTTCTCGAGAAATCTTGCTAACCGACTTCAAAAGCACAGCTTGGAGAAAAACGCGTTTAAAGCGAGGTGCAATTAGACTAGGTCTCCGAAACTATTACTTGAATCAACTTGAAAATTTAGGACAATATTCTAAAGGTCCGTAAACCCATGTAACTCCTTATAGAAAACACATACATATACATATGTACATATATATAACTGCCACACAAACTGACCTATCAAATTTAAGACAGAGACCGCTTTATACTATTTTATTCCATGGTAAATTCACGTGTAAATGGTATTACAGTTTTTATTTTTTAAATTTTTTTACTAGAATCAACTGCAGTTAAAAATATTTCTTTTTATTTATAACTTCGCATACATATATATGTAAGTCAATGGAAAAGTGAAGATAAATCTAGTGAAATATTTTCTCATTTTAAGCGACGATCAGCGATCAATTATCGATGATCTATGACTGTGCATTTTTTATTTACAACAAATGCATATATGTGTATCTGTAGTAAATATAAGTATGATACATAAACAAAGACTTTTCGTAAAGCTCAAGCTCATTCATCAATGGCGTAATGTAATAAATTTAATAACGAAACTGAGAAAAACTATTGTTTATTAGATATACACACATATACACATATATAATAACAGTAAACAATTGTTGTTGCGTTATAAATAAATGTGTATATGTTTATACTTAATAATATGTGATATGTAAATCTACATACATATATATGCGTGCATATGAATGTATGTACATATGTAACAGCTAGTAGTGATTGTGCCCTGCACTCTGTGCCCACCCTCCACGAAACGTCCCTATGGACTTCCTGTGATAAAAGTTCATAACGATACTGGCACTATACATATATATAGTTACATATGTAATTACATATATACATTATAAAACGCATAATGTTGCATATCTCGCCAACTATACTCCTATAAATTATGTCCACTAATACATTTCTGTATATATGTACATATGTGTATGTTATGTAAATTTGTACATAATCGCTTAAACTCGTAGAGTTTTATTTTTGTCACATTGCTTGCCTGTTATATGTATGTATATTACATACTTATTATCATACCAATAATATTGTGCAATATCGTTCGTTGCTACTTAAGATGATGGGTGGTTCGTATGCAAGTTATCGTAAAAAGTTCTAACTGAAAATATATTTTCCTCGTTATACATTGTGGCAAAAAAGTACCCGGAAATTGTAAATAAAATGCAAAATATGTAATTATTCTTCAATATTTATGTAAATGTAATACATTTATGCATTTTTCCAGTTCTCGTAAGATTTCTCATAGGCACTTTTTAAGATTGCCTTCAGCTCCCTCAGCGAATTAATTTTTGTTTTATCTCTTCGATCGACTAAAAACGGGTTTCACAGAGCGATGGAGCTAATACGGAGCCAATACGGAGCCATATCTGGTGAACACGGTGGTTGATCGATGGTAAATTCGGTAACAATCGTGGCTCGATGCGATGGTGAATCAAAAAAAAATCTAGAATTGTTCTTCCGTAATTTTAGGCATTTTTACCGGATGTTCTCATGCAAACGCCTTAATACTGCCAAATTGAACTCTTTATTGACCCTCCGGAACAGATTCATGATACACCAAACCACGAAGATTGAAAAAAAACAATGAGCATCACCTTGATTTCTGACCCGCTTAGGCGTGTTTTTGTTTTTTTTTTTGTTTGTGGCTCGTTTTTCCCCTCCATTGCGAGGATTGTTGACTTTTTTATAATGTTGAATATGGGATTGGAACTGACAAGATCAAGCATGTCCAAAGAAACCTGTTTACTGTACCTTTTTGAAAAAAAAAGAATCAGCTTTATCGGTACGAGTCGAGCAAGAAGGCGTTTCATACCCAAAGTATCCACTAAAATCATTTGAACGGACTCGCCAGAGATTTCGAGCGCTCTTGTCATCTCTCTAACACTTGCTTGACGATTTTTAAGCTATACATATACGATACATATCCTTCACTTTTTTTTTTTAAATATTTTCATCAGTTGAACAGGTCGAAGGTCGTCCAGAACGAGGCATGTCTTCAACGATCTCCCGACCGTCTTTGAAGGCTTTGTATCACTCGTGGGCTTGTATTTTGGATAAAAATGAATCACCGTAAGCCTTTTCCAACATTCGCAACGATGCCGCACACGAAATTTGAAATATAAATCCTTCGCTCTATATTTTTATCCACTGTGAAATCGCAACGCGCTATTGCGTTATTCAGATTTAAGCAGCGGATGTAACCAAACTGATTGACAGATCGCGTTCATATTTTGCATAGTAATTAAAGACAATTCTACCAACTTAGCCAAATACATTTTTTGAAATTTTTGGGTGCTTTTTTCTCATTATGTTTATACTATATGTATTTTTTAACAAACAAAAATTGTTGGATATTATTTTCGGACCACCATGTGTTTGTTTATCTGCCATATTTATAAACAAAGGAATTAAAATCAAAAGATTAGTATATGTATATAGTATATATGACTCTAGAATTATTTATTTTGTCCCTCTTTCACAATCTCAACCTTTATTTCATTAGTAAAGTTATGGCGATATTTCTTAATGTTGTCCTAAAATTAAAGCGTCAAACAAATACTGTAATGAGCTGCCTATGAAGGGCTGAAAAATCAAATACCACAAAATTAAGAACACATCTATTGTAAAATTTTTAAAAATCGATTTTCTGTTTCATATTTCGATTGGTTTAACCTTTAAAAATAACACACTAAAATTTATGCAGGTATTCTAGTCTATAGGTCCGTCTTTCAAGCGTTTTTGGCTAGTGATTAAAAAACTTTGATATTTTGATTATAATTTTTTATTATTGGCTTATTTATATTTGAAAAGTACACAAAGTAAATTCCAAAAAAAAAAAAAGAAAATTTCATTGAATTATGCGTCTTTGAAGTAGAGGGGTGAAAAAGGCTTTGTCATTATCGCCATGATTACTACCCTTGTGGTCATCTGCAAAATGAAGCAAGTCTTAAAAAGCTGTAGACTGAAAACAATTTTTTTTCGTCAAGTGGAGCCTACTCAAAAATAAAGGTCGATTTCTCCACGAATTTCTTAACTTTCTCCAATTTTTTAAGGATATCAAAAATTTAAATTTTTTCATGTTTATATTGAGATAGATATATATTAAAAGAATAATTTTGTCATACGAGTATTTCAAGTAAATCGGCTGATTAGAACTTAAGTAAAAATTTTAGATTAAGTTTAAGGCATCATAACTATTTGAATAAACCGATCCAATTGCCACGGTACTAAAATAGTTATAACTTCTGAAATATTTGTAATTTCAAAAAAAATTCTTTTAGGGAGATATTTTTCAATACTATCGAATTATGGAAAAATAGTTCTTTTTTTTTAATTTCTAGACTAGAATACCACTTTAAAGCGATATCTCAAATAGTTTTTGACTTAGAGTCCCCTAAAGTGCCTCACAATTCAATCATTTCTAATTTGTTTTCAAACGCGTTTTTTGTTTAATATTTAGTATTGTCTACAGGAGGTAAATGATCCGAGAATAAAGCGCTGGAGACCATATACAAATATGTGTAAACGATCAGCATGACGAGCTGAGTCGACTTGGCCCTTCCGTCCAGGAACTAGTCCCATAGTTTTTGAACTCTGATCTGAAATTTCGCACACGTTGTTTTCTCCAAAAGAAGCTATTCATTTGTCGGAACCACCGATATCGGACCACTGTAGCATATAGCTGTCATAGAAACTGAAAATACGGAATTAAATGCTTGAACGGTAAACTTTTTTACTTGACAAGATATCATCACGAAATTTTTGATGGATTACTGCAAAAAACCGATACAATCTTCGAAGAAATTGTTCAGCTATAATCGTAGTACTATAGCATAAAGCTTCGTACAAACTGACGTATCAAAATCAAGTTCTTGTGTGGCAGCTTTTGTATTTGTGAAGGGTATTAGGTAGTGGTGACTCCGCCAATAAAATATATTATGTAAGTGTCTAAACTTTTCTAAGTATTCTTTTCCTCTTCATTAGACTATCGAGAGCTCTTGGGTTTTTGGTAATATAGAGTATGGCCATCTTCGTGTTGATTCTCGACGCTATAAAGTCGACTGCTATTGTTAGTCTGTCACGCCTTATCCGGATATAAGACTGAATACGCTTTAATTGTGCAGAACCGACAAACGGAGTATCTTTTTTTTGTTTCTCCCAGGACAGTAATGCTATTCGTGCAATCCTTTAGGCGCCTTCTTATATAATTACGGTTCATAATTTACGAACAATTAATTCCCAATCACGGATATACTTTAATTATATACTTATCTGTTATGTAAATATGTACACGGTGTATATGCACAAAGGTGTGCGTGTAATTCCCTCAGATCTCAAGATTTCCGAAATGAGCTGCGCTTAATAGGCCATCAAATAGTCACAAAGCCAACAAACGTACATAAGTGTGCATATGAATTGATTTGCCCATAAACTAGGTCTTACTTGGAGTTAGAAAGAGACAGTGTGTGAGGGGAAGAGAGAGAAAGAGAGCGAGCGAGAGAAGTGCGGAAAGAATTACAACACGCTCTTAAAAACATAAAACTTCAAAGCGGCGCCTTTGTTGTGGCCTTTTTCTTACACATTTTCATTTTTAGTCATACACGACTGATCGAAAAAGTTGCACTCGCAGATGGAGAAAAAAAAAAAAATGAAATGAGTGGAAAACGTAAAAAGAAAACTATGAAAATAAAATATGTATTTGGTGCACAGTGCATCCCCGCCAAAATAACCTTTGATGTCGCCTGCTTTGACGTATTGACTCGCACGCATACCCACACAACTGTACACACAATAACAATATACATGTGTGTATGTTTGTGTATAAGTAGTTGTGTGTGTATATGAAATTGTGCGCAATTGTTTGTATATTTGTATTGTCTCAATATTTACCTTTACTAATTACGGTGTTGGGGACTTTGAAAAGTGCCGATTTTTGAACTAACAAATAAACCATATTATTGCCTTAAAACGCACGTACATACAAACATGCATATATGTACATATGTATATACATGTAAAATCTTATATATACATATACTGTAGATTGAGTTATGTGTTGAAAAATTAATTAAAATATTTGCCTTTTTAAAACAACTGATTTGAGAAAAAGTCATAATTTGCCTGAAACAACGTAGAAATAATTAAAGTAAAACACAACAACAACGCTCAAAACATCATAATTACATAAGTAAACAAATAATTTGTATGTAGGTGTTATTTGCAGAAATTTAACGGCAAAGTGTGAACTAAATGACAGCGCCAATTGGATTTGTCAATTTGTTAGCTTGTCATTTCGTGCCAGTTATTTACAGATAATGTCTCTATTTTCGTATATTGTACGTTTTTATTTTCTTTTTTCACATTTTCTATTTTTATGTTTATTTTTATTTATTTTTTCTCATTGTGGTTGTTGTACTTTACAAAGTAATAAGTGATGCCAAAGGAGAAAAACAAACACTTTATTGAGTAAAAAAGCTAAAAATATACTATACATATGCAATTAGCCGTTTAATTTATCGCTATTAGAACAACAACAAATACACATGTATATATGTACATATACTTATATATATATACATATATACATAAATATGTACATTCATTCATTCATATAATTGTCATGCAACTATTTCATTATTGACTTAGTTGATAATAAGCGTACTTGGGCCAATTACAGCTGCTCTATTACGAGCAACTTTTAAAGAGATAAGTTGTATTGCCAATCGTCATCAAATTATTCACAAAAAATGTTAATAGCGCGAGAGGAGTTTTCTTATTCATAAAATTAAATATTTTTATTCCTTAATATTGCATTTTTTCCATAAAAGGCGCACCTGTTGGGGTGGAACAGCACAGAAAAGATGATTTAAGAAAAAAAAAACAAAAAAATCAGTATCAACTGTTTTAAAATTTTAATATTTATACGTAATTTTGGATTGCACACTAAATAGACTTAGACTTTACATATCTCCACAGGAAAACGGTGTGATATCACATCATCTTGGTGGCCAATCGAACGGCCCAAAATGTGAAATTAACTGCTCACCGAAGTGTTCTCTCCACAAATCCGTTGATTAATGCGATGTGTGGGAAGTGGCGCGGTCTTGTTGAAACCAAAAGTCGCCGAGATCACGAGCTTCAATTTCAGTTATCAAATAGTCAGTTATCATGACGACGTTCGACAGTGACGGTTACGTGCTCACCGGCATTATTTTTGAAGAATTATGGACCGATGATTCCACCGGGCCACTAACTACACCTAACTGTTCCTATTTCTATATGAAATGGCAGCTCTTGAAAATCTTCAGGTTGCTCTTCGTTCCAAATGCAGTAATTTTGCTTGTCTACATACCCATTAAGCTAGAAATGGTCTTCATCGCTGAACAAAATTTGGCTCGAAAACGTCGGATCTTCTTGGAACTTTTCAAGAGTCCATAGAACGACTTCAGTACTTGCACAAGTACTTATTTTTGTACGCTTTCAATTTAAGAGTTCGACATAAAATGCACCATGTCGTTCCATACGTCAGTCCGAGTTGCTGCGAACGGCGCCGAATCGACTCTACGGTCTTCGTGTTCACTCTCAGCTACGGCTGCTATATTTTCTTCGCTGCTCGCTGGACGTGGTCTATTCGGTCGAATATTATCCAATAATAAATCTGGGTCTCAAGATGGGTGATGGGGTTCAAATAGTACGCTCAGTAGGCCGATTATCTTGATCATAAGTTGAGCGAAACAAATTCTTTACAGAATGTGAATTTTCGTAGTAGAGTTAAACGATTTGTAAATGTTATTCAGGTCTTTCCATGATGTAATGCCAAACAATACTAAACAAAAATAACATGACAGCTTAAGTATCTCTACTTGGATCACCCGTTATAATAAACATAGCTGTCTTACCTCGGGCCTTCAATCTGCTTTTATATGGACTTAGAATTCTCACTTATGTATATACTCTTATATGAGCCCCGTGGGGTCTATTTCGTGTTTAGGTGCTAAATATTTGTTATATTTAGGGGTTTCACATAGTCTTATAAAGTTATAAGTTATAACGATTCAAAAACATAGCGGCCAGAGTTGTATTTGCGTAAACTTATTTTAGTATGCAATCCAACAACAACTTTTTTAAACTAGTATAAAAATGTATGATTTTATGATTTTACGATGCTTTAAGACACGTTGTGAGTACCTCAATTGTTGAGATGTTGCTAGTTTTTGGGTTCAGCGTTAAAGAAATTTGATTTTTCAGGAATTACAAACATATATATTACATAATACTTGGTACATTTATGATTTAAAGTTTGAAATAAAATTCTCTACTTATTGGTCCGTAACTGTATTTTATACGATTTCGAAACAATTGATTTTATAAGTATATGTGTTTTTTCTTTGCAGATGCCTGCACAATATGGAACTTGCGATTTGTAAAACAGAGTTGCCAACTACCAGATTTATGCTACCAACTGCACCGGCCTCCTTCTATCAGAAGAATAACGCTCACTTCAGTGAGATACTCAATTTCAACACCAACTATTTATTCAATAAAAATAATACAAACCACAACAACAGTAGTAATAATAATCAAAATAACAACAGCAACAATCATAATAATAGTGACAGTGTAAGTGCAATTGTAAATAATAATAATCAAAATATTAGTGCTAACAATAACAACAACCATAATACCAATTCAATTTTGTGCAACAACAGTAATAACAATAACAACGCGAGCGGCAGCATGCGTCTGAAAAAGAATCGGCGAGTGACGTTCCTGAAAAATCTGATCGAGGTGAGTTATCTGCTTCACGAAAAAAAAAAATGTATAAAATAATCAAATCAAACAAATCTTCAAAATTTGTAGAATAATTGAAAGAAAAGGTGATGTTGTCTCATTAAAATGCAAGTTTTGCATTTATCGACTAAGTGTTGCATTTAATATGCATCGCATGTGGCGAGAATTTGCATAATTTGCTGTCTTCATACATACATACATGCGTAAATATTTATATATACATATATGCTCCCATATATGTATTTTTATTCTTATATTCCTTTATACTTCACTGCATTCGAAAGTGAGGGTGCATTAGGGGTGTTCTTTGATGGGCAACCGGCTAAGTGGTAATTCCTGCGGTTGTCAGGTTGTACACCATGATCATGCGACCGTCTATCACACATGGAGCAGTGGCTTCGACCTCGAAAGCATCGCAGACTTCTGTAGGGAATCAACTATCGAAGCTGCAACGACTCGCCTGCATTTGCGTGTCGGGTGCCACTCGCACATTTTCACCTACTAATCGGTCGGGTAGCCAAACATACACTGCTCCAAATGACAGCAGAAGTGTTTGGCAGAGGTCAGATAATCTCTTCCAAGCGCTGAAGGACTTAAGTGGCGAAATACCACGGGCTCTTCTCCCAAGGGACGGTATTACTAAAAGTATAAACTGCATTAGGAAGTTCAAAGTTACCCTCGGCAGTAAAGCTGAATGGAACGATTTTGCTCTTAAGCTACTGCTTATGGATAGTATAATCAAGTGGTACACCAACGGCTCGAAAACGTCGGAGGAAATTGTCGCAGAAGTCGTGGCACCCCGCATGGGCAGGGAGGAGTATTGGTAACAATTAATGGGTGATTACAATCTTAAAATCAACAACCTTAATCAACCTCCCAAGGGACAAACTCTGACTACTTGTTGGCTTCTACATTAACCATTGTAAGCTCAAGTAGCACGTATAGGGGCCTCTAGCTTCTTGTGCGAATTGCTGGTTCTGCCACATGGACCTGAAACTCCAGAACATCTGGATTTGATTTTATATACCCAACCATATTCAAATTTACCACCTTAGGCATTTCACTCGCTTCACTCGTAAACTTTTTATTCATTATCAAAAAGTGCATCCCTAGTGCACCAGTTGCATGTGGGGGAGTTCGTTTTTTCACTTGATCGCCCGATATACTTATAATTATATGTATGTATGTACATATGTAAGCACATAATTAGTTTTGGTTCGTTTAATGACAGTGACTGCGTTTGTTCTTGGCATAAATACCTCAGCCCATAATTTGTGCGAAGTGAAAATGTGATAAAAATGCTAAACGCTTAAGTTTTATATAAATTTTTTTATATACGTATGTACATGTATCATCTTCAAGACGTTCACTCACTAAATGTGGAATAGAATATATTTTGGACCCATTGAAAATATCCATACAGAACTTCGTAGTTCAGAACTAATAAGTCCTTCGTTATGTGGGCAAAAAATAGTAAGACTTTTTAATTTAAAATTCGCATGAAAACCCATTCGCCGAAATATTCACTCCTAGGTTGGTAAGACAGACAGATAATATAATCATTAGTGTTTAGTATACGCTTGTCTTTCTGAAGTACATAAAGTGCATCGCCGATTTTTACGATGAGTGAAATTATTCAACAAAACAGTTCCATTAAATTGTGTTTGCGGAACCAAATTTCTGGTGCCAAGACATTCAAAATATTGGAAAAGGTCTTCGGCGATAATTTTTCGTCGCGAGCAAGTGTTTTTGATTGGTACAAATTATTCAAAGATGATCAGGAGAGCCATTAACTGGGAATCGACGTTTCACAAAGATACATCAGAAACAAGTTTGTTTATCTCTTACATACATAAGTTCATCAGGCTGTCAAAAAGACGACCGAAGTTTGTGTGACATAATCTTTATTATTACATCGTCTTAAAATTGTATACTTGGTGGAATTTCTGAGTTTAGTAGCTAGATTAGTTCAAATAGCAGAATTCTTCTGCATACCTTGTGATTATTTTAATTTTTTACCTCATTTCACGATGATACAGAGTCCTCACATGTGTGTTACCAAATTATTTCTCTATTCTGTTATGATAATAACCATACTCTAAAAAGGTAGATTTGATAATGTAGTGTCCATAACCTTGAGGTAACTGTTTTTAGGGGATAACGCAATTTGCAGGGAATTTCATTTTCTTATCAAAGTAAAAATGTTTTAGCACAGATGAATGAATATTTAGCGTGACTAAAACAATGGCATTGAACAGAGAATTTCACAACAATTAAACTTGATTGGAAAGCCATCCGTCTATGACGATCTAGCTCCTCAGTTTTTGAGATTTCGATCTGAAATTTTGCACCTGTTCTTATCTCACCAAGAAGCTGTTCATTTGACGGAACGCTTGATATCGGACATTATAGCATATATGTAACTGCCATGCACTGGAAAATAAGGAAATTTTTCATATTTTTGAAAGGTGTTATTCGAATAAGGGATAGAAATATAACTATTATTTTAGAAGAAACCTATAATTAACAAATTTTATTAAGGGAATATCGAGGTAAAAGGTTTATAGGCTTTAAAAAGTGATTTTCGAAATTCCTAAAAAAGTGGATTTTTTGATTTTTTGAACACATACCTACGATGAAACGATTTTATTATGTGAGTTAAACATATATCTATTTAAAATTAAGATTTCCAATATTCTAAATTAAATTATGCGCCCAAAAAATAAGGTGACATTTGAATTTAAACTGCGCGCGTCGAAGGATTTGGTGATTTATTTTTTTTTTAGATTGGTAGTACTGCCAGTCAAATTTATGTCAAAATATTCATTAGTGTTTGAGATACGTGTCGTTTTGTGAGCTGCTAAAAGTGAGTTTTTCGTTTTTTGCGATGTCGAAATTTGTTGAGCAAAGAATTTGCATTAAATTTTGTTTACGGAATCAATTTTCTGCTGCGGATACGTTGAGTATGGTGCAGAAAGCCTTTGGTGATGAGGCTATGTCTAAAAAAAAATGTTTACAAGTGGTAAAATGAGTTCCAAGCCGACCGTGAAAGTGTCGAAGACGAAGAGCGTCCAGGGCGACCTTCAACTTCAACCGACGAAGCTCACGTTCAACAAATCAAAGATTTGGTGTTGAAAAACCGTCGATTAACAATTAGAGACCTTGCTGATGAAGTTAGCATATCGAAAGGCTAAGCCAATACCATTTTGAAGGATGTTTTGGGCCTCAAGCGCGTCAAATCTCGACCGGTACCGAAAACATTGAATTTTTTGGAAAAAAGGCGTCGCGTTGAAGTGTGTGAAACGATTCTTTCCGACTACCAGGGTGTCATGAAATGCATTATAACTGGCGATGAGACTTGGATCTATGCTTACCACGCGGAAACAACCGATCAATCGAGCGAATATCGTGCCAAACGAGAGCCGAGACCAAAAAAATCGCGCCAAAGTCGCTCAAAAATCAAGGTCATGTTGACTGTTTTCTTCGATTATCGTGGTGTTGTGCATTATAATTTCCTTCAAACAGTCAACAAGGAATATTATTTGAACATTATGCGTCGTTTGCGTAACGCTTTCCACCTAAAAAGGCCGGAAATGTGGAAAGACAATTATTGGTTTTTACACCACGATAATGCACCATCCCATACTGCCCTCGTAATTCGTGATCATTTCGCCAAAAACTCAACCCATATCGTTCCGCAACCACCGTATTCACCTAATCTGGCGCCGTGCGACTTCTGGCTGTTCACCAAGCTCAAAAGACCGCTCCGGAGACACCGTTTTTATACGATAGAGGAGATTCAAGCCGCAGCGAAGACGGAACTGAAGGCCATCCCGGAAAGTGACTACAACCAGTGTTTCGAAGATTGGAAAATCCGTTGGCATAAGTGCATTGCATCGGGAGGGGATTACTTTGAAGGGAATGAAATTGATTTGGAAGAATAAATAAAGAATTTTCAAAATAAATACAATGTCACCTTATTTTTTGGGCACATAATTGTGATTTTCGAAATTTCTAAATTAAAATAGCGATCTTCGAAAATTCGAAAGAAAGATAAATAAATTATTTTAGGTTATACCTTTGATTAACCGTTTTTAGCAAGGAAAAAGGTTTATAGGCTTAAAACGTGAATTCCAAAAAAAGGAAAAATATGCTACTTGATGTTATACCTACGAAGAAATGATTTTATTATGTTAGTTAAAGACACATACTTTCAAAATTGTGATTTTCGAAAATACGAAATTAAAATATTGATTTTCAAAAACTGGAAATTACAATATTGATTTTCGAAAATTCGAAATTTTAGAATTAACTTATTCTCGGATAAATTTTAAATTATTCCCGTTATAGAATTTAAAGTTTTTCCTGATTTTAATCATGTTTCGAACATACTTATATTAATTTTCAGTTTGTTGTAAACGTATGTAATTTTGAATGTCTCTTTTGACCGGTTTATTATAGATAACCAACTTACAGAAACATTTTTTTATTCAAAGAAAAAGTATATTTCTAAATAAAAGAGCAGCGAACACAATTTCAGAGCATAAGATGCAAGAGTTGCCAGTCTGCTTGAGCAACTGGTGTTGTTTGTTCGTTTCACCACTCTCTAATCGAAGAGAGCTTTCATTGAATATCAAATTGTTTGATGTCATCGTGTCCACTCAACACTCATTTTTCTTTAGCGCATATCCTAACCTCACAAACTGAAACGCGGATTAAGCCACCGAAGGAAAGCATATTTTATGATACACACTGATATTAGCTAATTGTGCGATAAATGTTTAACGAAATAAATGTTACGAAGCCGTGAAACTGTCATTTAAATCAAAGGAATTGCGTTTGCAATCGCTTCCATTATAAATTACTTTGATTTATCACTTTGCTCGATCGTTCGCTGTCTTCCGCTGCGTTCGCATAAAGTTCACATTTGTTGATATATATGTATGTGAATATATACATACATATGTATGTGTGTCTATTGCAGATCAGAGTTTGAATGCCGCTGTGTAGGACAAGCCACTGGTGCTAGGCAGCTACTACTTACGCGTTCGCAAATCATTCAAATACACAAACACACACATTTGCATACATATTTATTTATATCCTCTTTTGCCGGCGAAGCTTTGGAAATTAACGTGTGCCTTGACTTATCGGCCATGCCAGTCACGTTATTAGCCAGATTTGTGCAAAGCCAAATGCAACTGGCTATTCTTTTCACACACACACACACACATGTATGTATATATTTATATGCATAATCACATACACATTTGACATTTGCATTGCAATCTTTTTTTTGTTGTTGTTGGCTTTCATTTAAAGTGCTTATGCAAATACACACAAAGAAATATTAATATTAATGCACATACACACACATGCATATATACAAGTGTACACATATGGACGCAAAGCATTTGCACGCGCTGAGTGACAGTGTTGACAACGATGAGTGTCTTTAAATAGACATATTTATCCTTAGAATGTGTGCAGGCAGGTAGCATACACCTACTTGGGTAGATCGCCGCGTATAAGTATTTGTTTGCGTGTAGGCACGCTTCGACGCATCGAAGGCAAATGCTAAATTGACGTTCATTGTATGTGCGTAAATTGCAAATTATAATTGTTAGTACAAAAGCGAATGTGGAAATATGTATGCGACAGCGTGGATATGGCAAATTGTCGATTGAAAAGGAAATGTATATTTGTAGTAGACGGTGTTGCCACTTTTGCATGTTTTTATGGCGAAAATGTTTTAATTTTCTTTCACATTTTCGAGCGTTGAGTATCTGTTTTTTTCTTTTCTGCTAAATTTATTTCAAACAGGTAAGAAAGAGATAAGTTCGGGTGCAACCGAACATTTTATACTCTTGAAATTTGCGAGAACCAAAGCCAGGGAAATGCCTTAGGGTGCAAAACGTCAACTGGAGGATCGGAAATAATTTTAAATATACATATGTACATATACTATGCTATATATCGTGCACTGAGCAACATATTCAGCATAAGGTTTGTTAGAGAAACGAGAAGTTAAGGCATGTGTATTATATGGGAGTTAGGGGTAGTATGGACCCGATTTATCCATTAACTATTATCATGCCACATATTAAAAACATATTCCTTGTGTTTCATTGAAGTACATCACATATAATCATCAATCATATGCCATTCCGGGTCTTAGTAACAGAAACGGACCCGGATTTTTATCCGATCAAGGACTGTCAACTCGGACCCGAAATTTCTTCAGTAATGTTTTCTGCCGCAACAACAACAACAACCAATCCTATGGAGTAAAGTCAGCCGAATGTTCGAAAATCCTGATAATAGTTATAAGAGAGCTAGGTCAACTTTTCGCCCAATTTTATTTATTTAAGGCACAAAGATATACTGTTATGAGTAAATATCAAATATTGGTCGATATATGCAGTATAAAGTCATCCAGAAGTTCAAAAGTCTTTTTATTAGGTATTGAATCAATTTAACTCATGCACTGATTGATATTTTCGGTCAAAATTCGCTATAGATACTGGGGTCCATATATTCGGCACCTAGGAGCTTGAACAGTTTATGTTGGATTTGGGCAGGTTTTGATCACAAAGTGGCATACTCTGAAGTCATGAATCGTGCAAAGTTTTTTCCCGTTATATTAATTACTTCTTAATTTGTAAACTGGTAAGTGAAAGAATCAAATTCAATTTAAAATTATGCTACATGGGAAGCAAGCCTAATTGTTTGACAGGAAAGTAAGAATGTGTGTGCATAAAAAAATTTAGTCTAAATCGATCGGAACCCTCTCATACCATCTCGGAGGTAAAATTTAATGTCTCTGGCATTTTTACTCAAATATTGATTTATCGCACATTTTGTAGTTTTTAACAGTACCATTACATGGGGATTGTTATCTTCCGTCTTCAAACATTTTCACAATGTGTGTCAGTGTTTTTATAATATTTTTGCTGGGAAAATTTAGTTGTTGCAGCTATAGAAGTTAAACTTATTATGTCCATGCTCCGTTACTGCGATGCCCTGGCCCAATTTAGAGTTTTATATCTCAATTGAGTGCTTTGTTAAGGCACTCTATAGTTTTCGGTTAATTGCTTGTTAGAGAGGACACGCTTACCCAAATTTAATCAGATTGGCGACCAATCGGTACTTCGCTATACAGTAAACCGTCCAATTGGTTCACATGTAGTGAGGTTACATATATTTTCAGATGAAAATTGCCAATGTTGTATGAAGGAAAGCGTGGTTGAATCATCTAGGTCCTTTTTTCTGAACCGTACAGATTTTGCCTGACTGAGGGTAAAACATCTCGGTAGATACACTTTCGGCGAACCTGGCGAAGTTGCTGGAATTGATATTAACCATCTTAACCAAGTTTTGATAGACTAAACACGTTTCTGGTTATCCAAAAATTTTGAGAATATTAAATGACCACAGCTGCCCAAGTGGGATCCTGCATTACCTTTGGTGTGAGGATCATCTCAATGGTCTAACCTATTCTACCGTGACACCAGCGCATGGTCTTCGCGTTCAGTTAACAATCTATTGCTGAAACGTCATATTGTTCTATTCAGTAACAATTGGCTATTGAATTATTCGAAAATGTTACTTAACTTTTAAGGCTGTACTGAATTGTATTAAAATATTTAAGGTATCCAAAATAGATCAAATATCAGACTGATTTATGAGAAAGTCCCTTATTAAAAAATAGCAATTGTCGAAACTAAATGGTGTTATGAAAAGTAAGCTCCTACCACAATATTGCAGATTTTATACAGATTCAGTCATCTTGACAACTTATCCAATCTTTCAACCACCGTTTTTTAGATAGACACATATTTTTTCTGTCGGCTTAACGCTCGTGTAGCTCATGGATAAAGTCTTATAAAATATTGGCTGTTTTTAAGAAGGAAAACCCATACATTTTTGCAGGATCCTACTCTTTATTATTTAAAAGAAACTCTCGACTCTTTACAGCTCTCATGCTTCTCTGTTCTATGTTAGATTTAATTGTCGAGGCAGAATATTACTACTCAGTATTAGACCTAAAAACATTGCTTTCACCTTATATTTAAACAATAAACTTCTTCTTAGAGTCATTCAGTTTACAAGGTGAATCAAATTCTCTCAACTTCAGTGTTATGACTACCAACAGAGTCGGTGGAGTTCAGGTATATGCGGCTATTTTCTTCTTCTTCTTTATTGGCATAAACATCGCTTACGCGGTTAAAGCCGAGTTTATAACAATCCAAGGCTGTTTTCCTCCTTTCATTGTTGATGTTTCTTACGTAGTGGGTCCCAAACTCAGCACACAACCCTGATGAGGGATATTTTGGAGATCTGAAAATTGTACAGTTCGCATTCGTATTCAAATTAGAATATTTTAAAGTTTTGAACTTGACTTTCAGTCTAATTATTTTTAAGTAGTATGGCAACACTAAATGCATTACATACACACACATATGTATGAATATATGCTTGGCTCAACTTGTGTCACTCGCTGACTACCCATCAGTCGTTAATCTATACATATAAATATGTATATACATATGTATGTATGTATGCCTTTGATGACTATAAATAAAAAGTTGACTTTTTCGCCGCGTGAAGTTCATCGCTAAAAACAAAAGCATAAAAAATAAGGAAAATTCAAGCCAACGACGTCCGCACCTACCTACTGAACTACTCTGATCGCGAGACATGTCGGTAGTCATTCGAGACAATCGATCAGTTAGTTCATTGTGCCGGACGGTTGTCCAGTTGTGGCTGACAACTTTGATGTAATCTAAACTGCAAACCACGCACCTCATCCGGTCATTTTAACGTGCACTTTTTACATGCATAATATGAACACACACACACACACACAAATATAAATGAACATAGGTGAGTGCTTGGTAATTTGTCGTATTTCGCTTCCTTATGCACTCTGCTTAGATCGTTTGAGCGTTTGACACACCCTGACCCACACTAACCCATAAAATATTGTATAAACGTGTGCGTGTGCTTATTGTATCCTTTTCTCTTGGAAACGTTCGTTGATCTTCAGACGTGCCATACGCCACTTTGTAATCTAATATTCATATCCAATACATAGATCATGCATATATCATTTTTTTATTATTATGAATTTCACATTGGAAGCCGAAAATCGTATGACAGTGCAGTACAGTGAACCTGTGCGCCTGCGCAGTGTCGTGGAAAGTGAATGAAATTTAATAGCATACAGTGCAAAAGGTAAAATGGCGCAGACAGACAGCTGTATGCAATCGGTTAAGCAACGAAAAAATTCAAAATTATTAAAAAACATGTGTACTAAATACATATAGACTTATGTCGCCCATAACACCGTAGTGTACTGTACTTTATAGTTTTCATAGCTGGTTGCGATCGCATATCAGATTACCCAAAAAAAAGTTATCTCCGCATACATGCAGACAGATCAGGACATTTGGTCGTAAGTGATATTGTCGAGAAGCACCGAAATTCTTTTATGGTTTTATGCCACTTCCGAAATTTTTTTTTGTGAATATAAAGTATTTTTTTTTCAGATTTTACAAGTGTATATAGTATGTAGATCTGTGCAGTTCATATCATTTAGGTAGCTCATTCTCTTATTTAACCAAACTATTTTTTAAATAATTTCTTCTTCATCCGTTAAAAGGCACGCAATAGACAGTGCTTTTGTGATTTAGACTCTAGAGTGGAACCAAAGTAATATTCTTCTCTTAAACTGCCTTCATAGGCGTAATATAGTGGTAGATCACTCCAATTGCCATTCTACTTGGAGGAAGAAGAATTCATATAAATAATGAGATGAGAACATCGAATCTTTCATATTATTTATATTCAATTTTGCACACCAGCCAATGCACCAGTGGGTTTCGATCCACCTTATTTCTTGACATTGACTTCCTTAACTAGCACATTACGTTCTTACATACATATTTATGTATATGTTGCAGCTTAGCCGATCAAGTCGCTGCTCACCACGCGACTTTTTTCTAATAATTCACCTTCTTCTTCCTTACTGCCGAAGACACCGCTTACGTGATTATAGCCGAGTTAACAACACCGCCCCAGTCGTTTCTTCCATTCGCAAAGTGGCGTCAATTGGAAATTTTAAGCGAAGCCAGATCCTTCTCCATCTGGTCTTTTCAACGGAGTGGAGGTCTTCATCTGCGTCCTCCGGCGGGTCTGCTTCGCCCATACGTGCAACATGACCTAGCCAGCGCAGCCGCTGTCTCTTAATTCGCTGAACCACGTCAATGTCGTCGTATATCTCATACAGCTCATCGTTCCATCGAATGGGATATTCACCGTGACCAACGCGCAAATGACTATAAATCTTTCGCAGAACTTTTCTCTCGAAAACTCGTAGCGTCGAGTCATCAGATGTCATCGTCCAAGCCTCTGCACCATCTAGCAGGACGAAAATAATGAGTGACCTATTGGGTTTCGTTTTTGTTCGTCGAGAGAGGACTTTACTTCTCAACCGCCCATTCAGCCCGAAATAGCACCTGTTGACAAGAGTTATTCTTCGTTGGACTTTGAGACTGACATTGTTGTTGCTGGTAATGTTGGTTCCAAGATAGACGAAATTATCTACAACTTCAAAGTTGTGGCTGTCAACAGTGACGTGAAAGCCTAGTCGTGGGATCCAACGTAAACAATTTCTTTAGATTCAAGTTAAACTGTGTGTTGTATTCAGTAATATTTCCAATTTTATCATGGAAAGATATATTCAAGAACAACGTTCACAAATTATTCTCTTTAATTATCAAAATAATCGTTCTCCAATTGCAACTTTTCGTGTGCTTTTGCCATTTTTTGGTCTAATAATAGTCCATCTGTGCTCAAGTAATGAAAATTTGTCTGCCGTTCAGTCATGTGTTGTTGAAGATCGCAATTTGTCAATTTCAAGACGTTCTCAAGAATTGAGGCTGTCGCAAACCATAACCTGGCAGCTTTTGTAAAAAGATTTAGGCTTTCATTCATATAAAATTGTTCTAACTCAAGAACTGAAGCCATTGGACCACCGTAAACGGTATATCGTCGTCTGCAATGAGGCTCACTTTTATCTGAGTCGTGCGGTAATTAAACAAAACTGTCGATTTTGATGCGAAGAAAATCCACAAATTATTCATGAACAACCATTCCATTCACCTAAATTAACAGTTTGGTGTAGTTTTTGGTCTGCTTCCAACGAGATGGAATTGCGTGCCACACAGCACTTGCAACAGTGAAATTATTGCGAGAAAAGTTTAGGAATTCGATTATTTGTAGAAATTGTGACATTCAATGGCCTTCAAGAAGTTGTGATTTAACACCATTCGACAACTTCTTGTGGGGTTATTTGAAGACATTGGTCTTTGGTAGTAAACCACACTTTCTCTAGGATTTCGAAGTCAATATTGAACGTGCTAATCATGATATACAACTTGATTTAGTAGAAAAAGTACTGGAAAATTGGGTTCATCGAATTCGTTCCTGCAAGCGATGTCATGGAGGCCATTTTATATTCAGTACTTAATCGTATCAATTGTATTTCTCCTTAAATAAAAAACATTTTAAGTCCCTTAACAATTAGTGTGTTTTTTCTTTAGAGAAATCATATCACTCTTATTGGAAAACCTCGTTTTTAATATGTAATTTTTTTTTTAATTTCGCAAAAAAAGTTTTTTAAATCCAAAAAAAAAAATGAATATTAATGTTTTCAAGGTTTCAAGCTTCAAGATATGGTTTTCTCTCGCTTTTCCTATCTTAGCTCTCGTCAGAACAACACATTGAATTATGTCTATCGATCTTTCACTTTAAATTACCATAAATTTTAATGTAAGGCACACATTTCTCCACCAGAACCTCACTTCAACCCCCTCTTATTTTTATTTTTAGGCATTTCGTTAGAAAATTATTTGTTGTTATCAAACTTGTTATAAATTTGATTGTAGTATTTGTGAAATATTCACTTGACATTGTGACCTTCGCTATCATATTCGTATCAAATATTGTACGAGTACATTATTACACAAACAAGAAAAACATTGGCGGACCATGAAGGCTTTCTCGCTGCCCTCTTGATGATGGCACAGTGTGGTGACGTCAATTAATATTGGCGTAAAAGTAGTAATAAATATTCTTTAGCTATTCATTTTCGATTATTTCATATAACATATTTTTTTGCTTCCGAGTTAGAAAAAACACTTGGCAGGATAATAAGAAACCGATTTAAAATTAATGGAATTCAGTTGAAATTTGAAAAAGTCTTAAAAATATTAATTTCTTCCTTGCAACAATTTGCTATTTGTTCGAGTCAATGCTAGGACCTCGGAGCATACGCTCATCTAAAACACTGAAGACGTGGTTGCTCTCTATCACAACATGAACGATCTGGTCGGTGGCTTTTCGGTTCGGAGACCGACAGCTTGATGAATTTTCCTATGTTCGAATCTAGTACTACAGATAACCATATTTCGGGCTTCGGTAAAGTCGATCGGCCTGAACTCATTTGGGGATATTTCCTCGTGCAGGCTGAAATGACTGACTGTTGTGCCAAAGATACCTTCTTTGCCCACCCTAGCGTTAAAGTCGCCAAGCACATTTTTGACATCGTGGCGGGGCAGCTCTTATGCTCCCAGCGTTCATAGAAGACCTCTTTAGTCACATGGTCATTCCTTTTTTTATGTTGAAGAACTTTGCTTTGATGCGGATTGTGGCTAGATGTTCATCCACCGAGGTGAATGACAGAACTCGTCGATGGAGTCTCTCTTTCACCACGAATCAGACACCAAATTTGCGCTCCTTTATATAGCCACGGAAATGGCGCTGATGTCAACCTTTACTCTCACGAGGACATTAACCAGCTAGGCCGCGTCACCTTCCCAAGTAGGGGACCGGACATTCCAGGTGCATGATCTTAAATCTGAATTATTAACACGTTTCGAACACGTTTCTCTCAGTTTTGGAGACATCGAAACATCTTTCTTTTCCTCCCAAGAAGTTGTCTATTTGTATGACTCGCCGATATCGAACCCCTACAGCAGATAGCTGCATGGTACAATTTTCGAACAAATTGTTGAGATCGGACCACTACTAAGCACGTATTTACATAGCTGCCACACAAACTGACGATTAAGAACGAGATAAGGATCTTTTTGTAGCCTTTATGATATAAAAATTGCAGCTGTGAAGGGTATTATATCTTGGAGGTAGTCGAAGATTAGGTCTTTTCTAGCGTTCTTCACAAATACTACTTACACTCGATAACAAATATCGAAAAGTGTCTCTATGCTATTGAGTCGAAATATCGGTAGGTAGGGCTCGTGATAATTAGTCGATTTTGTATATGCTCCATACTTTGTTGGCATACTGTGCGTGGAAGCAATTCAAGTCAAATGCACAATTGGATTTAGTGTTCGGAGTCAAGTAGTATATGGGCAAGCCGTGCAAACGCATGCTTCTTCTTTCTACAGACTGTAGGAACTGTCACGCATAACAATAATAAAAAAGCAAAATATAGGGGAATACAAATAATTATGACTATGATGCCTCTGTATACGATTGTGATGGAGTACAACTCCATAAACACTAACTAGAAGAACCCGCCAATACAATATAGTCTAGATCAAGTCAAAATGTTCATTGGGTGCCAAGTTTCTAAAGTCACAGTGTCACCATTGCACTCATATAATATATAAATATGTAAGTATGTTTTGGTTAACGAGGCGGTTGGTGGTCGCATACACATCATATGTTTGTTGCCAAAGAGTCGTGTGTGCAGTGAAGAACCCTGGCATAAGACGCTAAAGACTCGTTCAAAATTATACTCGACAGCTATGACATACGTATAAGTGTATATTTATATGTATATTTATATATATATATATCAAATATATGTGTGTGCATGTGAAACGCATCTTTCATAAATGCTGTTTATAATGCAATATAATAAATTGGGTAAAAGTGTCTTGTTTATAAATAGACAGCGAGACAATTTAATTGATCATTGAGATTAGCCTATATGGCCCATTATCATCACTAGGGTGCACAGCAACTTCTACACAATACACTTACTAACGCATATACATAAGTGCATTTGTAGTGCTGTAATTGCACGCTTGTTCCCCATTGCCACGCCGGGGCTGTCAGATTTGTAGCGTGGTAATAAAATGTGTGGTCACGTAGTGGTTAGCTCTCGTTTTAATTGCACTTAATCGACGTTTTAATGGCAGCAGCAGTGGCATTGACTACCGTTGTGTGCACTGCCTCATATATTTTATTTGTTTGTTTATAATTATAAACGCTTGTGCGTGTGTAGATTGTGTTTTTAATAGCGTTGTTGACGTTGCTTTTATTGGCCATTCTAAATACTTATAATAATTTGGAAGGCATTATTTTTCAAATTAAAAGAAAATTTAGAAAATTTACCCTAATTGTTTTAGGCTTTTAATATTTAGGTTAGCGCTGATCTAAAATTCTATAAATGAATATTAAAATTGCCTTGATATGGTACGTAGGGACTTGTTAATAGTATAAATATAAGGGGTAACTCATTTCGTGGTTCCCTACTTTTTTAAATAAATAATACAGCAACTTCAAACTTAAAATCTGTCAAATGTTGGCCACGACTGCGTTTCAGCTGGTCCATCTGTTGAGTCCAATTTTCGATCACACGATCTTTGTGGCCAAACGACCGCCCCAAAACGGAAAATTTTCAGCTCACAGAAGTTTTCTCTCAATAAGTCCATTGATGGATGCGATGTGTGGGCATGTTGCCGAGATCACCGGCCACCATTTTTTAAGAAATATGGACCGATGATTCCACCAGCCCACAAACTACACCAAACCGTAGTTTTTTTTGGATGAAATGGCAGCTCTTGCATCTCTTTAGGTTACTTTTCGTCCCAAATGCGGCAATTTTGCTTGTTTACATACCCATTGAGGCAGAATTGGGCTTCATCGCTGAATAAAATTTGGCTCGAAAACATGGGTTCTTCTTGGAACTTTTCATGAGCTCATGGAGCTAAGCGATGTCGCTTGGGAAAGTCTAGCCGCTTCAGTTTCTTGACCAAGCTGTATTTTGTACGCCTTGAATTTAATATATCGACGTAAAATGCGTCAAGTTGTTCCATAGGACTCACCACGGATCTTTGTGTATTCTCTAAGTTACGGCTGCCATATATTCTTCACTGCGTGCTGGACGTAGTATATTCGGCAAAATATTATCTAATAATGAGTACTGGGTGTCAAGATGGGTGATGGTGTTGCGAATAGTACGCTCAGTAGGCCGATTATATTGATCATAAATTGAGCGAAACGCGCGAAACAAATTCTTTACAGAACGTGAATTTTCGTGATAAGATTGAAGGATTTGTTAACGTTGTTCAGGCGTAAGTCTTTCCATCATGAAATGCCAAACAATACTGAACCAAAATAACATGACAACTTGACACACCTCACGCGTGATCTGTTAAAAAAGACTATTAACAAGAAAAAACGTTAACTTCGGTTGCACCGAAGCTAAATACCCTTCACAGGTGCATTTCTGTTAGTAACTTTGTGTCCAGTTTGTATAGAAGCTATATGCTATAGTAACCCGTTCTGAACAATTTCTTCGGAGATTACATTGTTACCTTAAAAAATAATCTATACCAAATTTCGTGAATATATGTATCTTGTCAAATGTGAAAGTTTTCCATACAAGAACTTGATTCCGATCGTTCAGTTTGTATGGCAGCTATATGCTATAGTTAACCGATCTGAACAATTTCTTCGGAGATTACATTGTTGCCTTAGAAAATAATATATACCAAATTTCGTGAATATATCTTGTCAAATGTGAAAGTTGTCCATACAAGAACTTGATTCCGATCGTTCAGTTTGTATGGCAGCTATATGTTATAGTTAACCGATCTGAACAATTTTCTCGGATATTACATTTTTTTCCTACAAAATAATCTATACCAAATTTGGTGATGATACATTGTCAAATGCGAAAGTTTTCCATATGAGAACTTGATTCCGATCGTTCAGTTTATATGGCAGCTATATGCTATAGTGGTCCGATATCGGCCGTTCCGACAAATGAGCAGCTTCTTGAAGAGAAAATGACGTTTGCAAAATTTCAAAAGGATATCTTAAAAACTGAGGGACTAGTTCGTATATATACAGACAGACGGACAGACGGACAGACAGACGGACATGGCTAAATCGACTCAGCTCAACATCCTGATCATTTATATATATACTTTATAGGGTCTCCGACGCCTCCTTCTGGGTGTTACAAACATCGTGACAAAGTTAATATACCCTGTTCAGGGTATAAAAAGGTACCTCTAGTTGGATCAGCCGTTAAAACTATGATAAAAGGAGCATTGGGTTCGCAGGTTGCGAAGTATTTTACAATATTTCACTAAAAATAATCACATCATATTTAATAATTTATTCTGGGCGCAAGGAAAAATATTAGCTTTCTTGCTCCTCTTCCTGATATTGAGGTTAAAAATATAATATTTATGCTCTGATTGCCTGTAATCTAAGCTGTCATCCTTTGGATAATACTTGGAGAGTGGCATGGAGATCGTATTGAACTCGTTTGAATAACTTTGCTGTTGCTTTAAGGGCTTTGCCATAGTAAAATTAAAAAATCTATTTTTTCGCTTAAACAATGCTTTATAATCATAAAATTTAGTTTAAAGTTGATTTGTAGCAAGAAAAATTTTCTGAAACAACTTTAAAATTTGTCAGCAATGTTAAAATATGTAGCATTTATTATAACGACTAAATTTCATTAAAAATAATAAAATTTTCTTTATTTTCAGACAAATATCCGCATCAAAGAAGAGCCTGATGATGGCACCAAAGACATACCGCCGCCAATGTGCAGTTTATCGGATATGTCCGATCATGAGGCGTCAATCGGTGAGTGAGAATAAATTGTATTGAGCTATTATTGTAAGGATAATTTAGTTTTTTAAAAACTAAAAATGCCAAAAATTCAAATACATACATACATATTCTATTAGATTAACGACGACTCTGACTGTAGAAGCATTTTTGCTGATGGCAACTTCAACTGCAACGCTGTCAGAAGTCAGTCGTGTATTTTATTGATAAAAAACACATTGTTTTTCCAATTTATCTGTTTAGTATTTTATTTATGCGTCTGAGTGCATTAGTTAACACAATTTCTCGCATATATTTGATACGAGTATATAAATTATATAAACATACATACATATATGCATATAGACTCTCTTGCTCCCATATCTGCTAATGTTTACGTTATTGCTTTGCAATTCTGTATTTGTGTATGTGTGTGTATGAGAAATTGCGCCATAATTTTATTATTGTTATAAGTTGTTTTGCAAATATTTCTTGTATATCGTTTTTTTATGCATTTCTGTGTGTGTGTGTGTTTTTTTTCTTAACGTGCCACGATAAGAAATTTCTTAGAAACCATTTAGAACGCAAATGTGCCTTTTTGTCATTCTTTTTCGAAGCGACTGTGTGGCTTTTCGCGTACTCCCAGCCACTAGGCGCTGGAACCATAACCAAAATGTACATTCTTTGAATTTTATTCACTTTTATTTAGCACACAAACCTCATAAAGTGGGTTTAGTGGATACATTGATGGCAAATGGCTTTCAATTTTAGGCAAACATATACTTATGTATGTATGTATGTATATCAGAATCCCTCAATTAAACTTATGTACATATGTATTTAGTAAATAAAAATGCTGTATATACATACAAACATAAAAAAGTTGCACGGAAATGTTCATATTATTTTTCATTTCCAAGGACTTGCACCCTTCGAAACACTGATGAAAAGCAATTAGGCGCCGTTTAGTCAATGTCAGGATTGCAACGAGCTATCAGTTAAGTTCTGGTTATAAAAAAAATCTTAATCGAAATAAGAAGTCTTGATTAAGTTAACTAGTAGGGTTGCCGTCTTTTTATAATGGAATACCAACATTTTTAGCAAAATAAAATAACAACTTTTTTGAAAATTGTTTAAATTTTTTTGGTTTAGAGCATTATTTTTTTGTTTTTTGCATAAAATACATAAACAACAATTTTTAATAAAAAAAAATATTTTCAACAAACAGTCATTTTTAATAGGAAAAATTTTTATTTTAAATAAATAATTAATATTAGCGACGATTTCGCTCTTTATTAAATACATATTTTATAATTACAGGGATATACTTACATAATAAGTTGCCAGCTGTTGGCTAATTTTTATTAAAAAAAATTTATAAAATGAATAAAATATGTAATGTGGCTAACAGCTGAAAATATAGAGTGTAATTTAAATATTTTATTCATTTTATAAATTTTGTTTTTATAAAAATTTGCGAACGGGTGGCAACCTTTTTGAAAAATATGTCTGACACACATACATATGTATGTACAAAAATGTTTCTGGAAATTGTATATTTGGCTATCTTTGTTGTAACAACAATTGGCAATTTTATTGTATTCAAATTTTTACATGATGGCAACCCTTTTAAAAATTGTATACAAAATAAATATTTCATAAAGCTATCTAGTCTGATTATTGTAAAATTTTGTTTATTTTTCAAGCACTTGATTGGCTAACAGTTATTAAACAGTTGGCAACCCTATGTGAAAATTATATTTAACTGTAAAACCTCGCCAGTTAACACACAATGCAGCTATTGTAGTTTTTATCTATGTACATACATACATCATAAATTTGTTTTAATGAAAGTTTTGAAACAAGTGGCAACTCTATCTGCTGTGCTTTGCAAAATAATTTTAACTAGAAAATTTCTTAAATCACTCTAGTACAGATTGTAGTTTTTTCCTCACAAATTGTTTTAATAAAAATATTAAAACAAGTGGCAACTCTACTTGTTGTATTTTGCAAAATATTTTTAACTATATACATACATATGTACATACATACAATATAATTTCTTAAACCTATCCAGTTATCTACACAGATTGTAGTTTTTATTTATCAAATTCTTTTGATGAAAATTTTGAAACAAGTGGCAACTCTAGCCTTTTTTGTTTTGAAAAACAACTTTAACCTTAAAATTTCTTAGACCTCTCCAGACAAATTCACATATTATAATTTTTAGCTATCAAATTGTTTTAACGAAAGTGTTGAAACAAGTGGCAACACTACCGTTTTTTTTTTGAACCATTTTAGAAGTACACAAAATAATTTATAATTTTTATTTAAAGCGATTGAAATTTAACTGCGTATACTGCAAGCGTGACTGAGTTTTGTTGCGTTACATAAATTTGTTGCAGTCCCAAAATTCGAAAAAAAAACAAAAATGAATTATCAGAGTTTCGCTTCAAAAAATCTTAATTTTTAGAAAAAATATCCTAGAACAGTCAGGTTAGCCATCAGCTAAAAATATAGGGTGCCCATCTAGACTCAGTGTTACAGAGCGGACGTTATATACATACATACATATGTATGTACAAGTATGTAACTTATAAAAAACTCAAAACAAAACTTTGCTGTAAAATGTTGCAATTAAAAATGGAAATGTGTATTTTTTGTTGTTGCGGTTTTTTTTGTGAGACAAGTATACAAATTTTATGATAAGATAAGCAATAACATTCGCGCTCTCAAACAGACATAATATACATACATACATATATTATATACCTACATACATATATATATAGTAAAGTACGCACAACAGTAGAGTAAATACATAAATGCATGGAATCAGCAACAATTGCAAACAATATGACAAACTCAAACACATAAAAAAAATGAAACAAAGTGGGAATGGAAATATAAAAATAATGTTTGGTGGCGTAATAGGTTTTTTTTCGACATTAACGTCATCAGCGATACAAAAGATTTTTCAAAACAGCACATTTGTATAAATATGTATCAAATTTTGAGCGTGTACCCTTATACGTAGTGCATTCCTTCATGCATACTATATGTACATACATACCCTGTAGGAATGATAATTATGAACTCAAGTAGATTCCGTGAAGTTATTTACTTTCAAATGAAATCAAATATATTTTATCGATTGGCATAAACAATACAAAAATTCATTCAATTTCATAAAATTTGGATTTTTCGTCTGAAATGAGTTATGCAAAATCTCAAATAAAAAATTCATACACTGTTGGAATTTTTGGTATTGGCCCTGGTATATTTAATATTATGTGAAAAAAAAAATTCCATCACAAATTTTCCTTACTACTTTAATTTTTCCTACAGGGCATACATCTTTTATTCCCATACGTACATACATATATTCATGAGCATTTGCAGAAAACTATGTAAATCAAATATTTGCAGATTCGAAATGGTGTGTGACGTACACACGTACAAATATTCTTATTCCAAAAGCTGTGCGAAATTTATGCCTGAATTTTTAAAAATAAATATTTGCAAATTGCGCTTAGTGGACGCAAAATCACTCAGGAAAAGCTAGACCGGGTTAAATCCCAAAAGCAACAGTGTGAGCAGTTGATATAATATTCAGTAGACATGTATGTTGTATATCCACTTATCGATAATTTGGTTATAGCAAGAACTTGCTTATTCATCAATATTTATTTTGTCGCCTTCAAAGCAATCCCCACCGGATGTAATGCACTTATTCCAATGATTTTTCTAATCCTTGAAACACTTTTCATCAGCACTTTTAAGGATGGCCCTCAGTTCCTTCAGCGAATTTTGTTTTATCTCTTCAATCGACTGACTGGGCTTCACGGAGCGCAAATTTCAGTTTGAGGCAGAAGAAAAAATCACACGAAGCCAAATCTGGTGATTTTTTGGATTTAAATTCGGTCACAATCGTGTCTCGATGGGTTGGTTTATTATTTTCCTGTAAAATTCATAAATTGTTCTTCCACAATTGCGCTGGGTTTCGACTAAAGTTCTCACTCAAACGCCTCAATACGCCCAAATAAAACTCGTTCCTGACCGTCTGTTCTTCCATAATAAATTTATGATGCATAAAACGTGGCATATCTTCAATGATTTATCGGCCGTCTTTGAAGGATTTGTACCACTCTTAGCGTCAATTTGATCATGTAAAGATGGAGGCCAAATTATTTCGCAAAATTCGCATTCAGGTCTTTTTGAAACGAGTCTTGCTGGACACGCTCTTTAAACCCAAAACATTAACTAAAATTAATTGACTTTTTCCGTAAGAGATGTTGAGGGTGTGTTTAGAACTTGTGATTCCCTCCGTTTGTCGAACAACGGTAAGTGAGAATGTTAGCTTGATATATATAAATATACTATGTATTTACTTATAAATTCTTTGTGCTCATATGTAGAATAAAGTTTGACTATTTTTAGACTTTTGTAAGTGAGGCATTTTAATAAAGTTCTCATATCACTACACACATTTCCGATTTCTTTGTTTCTTTTATTTTTTATTTATTCATAATGCCACTAATCATTTTAGCTTTTATTGTTGCTTAAAATTTCCTTCTTCAGTTCCAAATTCTTCCACTCATTCATAATTATTTTATGTACATTCATTTGGTGGTACTTGTATAATCATACATACATATATTGTATTTCCCGATTTTTTGTTTGTTCCATTTGCTTTTATTAAAAGTCACGTCGTTTATTTCCGGTCTTCCAGCGACAGCGTCGACCGTTTGCCCGGTTACCCGGTTTGTGTTGCTACAATCGCATTTGCATTTAAATAGTACCTATGTACTTAAATAGATACATATGTATGTATAAGTACATGTGTACATACATATGTAAGTAAGCACACGCACTCTATGTGATTCACCAGAGTTGAGGCGGCGGTGGCGGGGTTAGATGTAAATTTCTGTTTGGCATACGCAGTTTGACAAGTCCCTAATAGTAGTGATGGAATATGTTGAGCCCCATCTCTGTAAATACATATGTATATGTACTATGTGTGTACTGTATGTTGAGCTATCATAGAAGCTTTAGTGCTAATCATTATTTTGCTCTTAAACACTGCCACAATTTATGCTTGTAAATAAAATGGCTGAAGATTCTGATTACGCTTAGAAAAAAATTATATAAAAAAAAAAAATCATGGAACAATCTTAGAGTTCACATGCACCCAGTAGGAATTTTTTGGTCAACGGTATTCTCGTTCATGATTCTTAAGGCTCATAGAGCAAATATAAATGCTACGAACTATATTTCGACGACCAAAATCTGAACTCGGGACTGTAAAACTAATATTTCGAAGTCTAAAAACCCCTTTTTCTAATAAGCTACTAAACATATGGTATTTGTCTAATTTAGTTTAAGTGGTATTATCAGTCTGGAATGGGCCTATAGTCGGAGTTTTTTTTTTTTTTGAAGCCTTAAACCAGTTCACCGGGCCAATTTTTAAGATTCGAGACAAGATAAAAGTCACAATTGACCAAATCTGTCTAATAAGGTAAGAAAACGAAGATTTCTGCTGTTTTTCCTATGGAAATCTCTCTCTCTCATTAACACGCTCTGCTAAAAACAATTTTTGAAAAAAAAAAACAAAAGGAAAATAGCTTTAGGTCTTAATGGTTTTTAGATTCTTAATGTTAATTAATATTTGTAGAATTAATCCAATAAGAGGTTTAGTTCTATCTTTCCTTGAAAGATGCTTTTAACATAATTCTCGAGCTTAATATTCTCTTACGTTTTCGACGAATGATATGAGGCAAGTTTTCTACCATTCCACGAAGCTCACTGAACACTTTATTTTTATTATATGCTTACGGTTTTCATAAAGTAGATTATTTAAAATACTTTAGCGGAATCCTTGAATTACTTTCTAGTATAAATTTTATGATAAGTTTAAACTGATTGTTAAACTTTCCCTACACAAAATTCGCCAGCAAAGAAATAACTGTCAAAATGTTTCTGTTCTGTCACATTTTGCACAAGGTTATTTCCTACTGGGCCCATATACAATATAGGGTACTAACTCAAAACACATAAGGTATGGAATTAATCGCAAAAAAGATTGAAGAAGGTATTCTACTCTAGAAATCAAATTTTGGGCAGTTTTTTGAATTTAACAAAAAAAAAAAACCAACAATATTTTTACTATCCAATTTTTATGGTGTTTTTATTGATATCTTAAGAATACAAAAAAAAAATTTACAAAAAAATATTAAAAATTAAAATAATTAAAGGAGGTGGGGGAGAGACCGGTGTAAAAAATGGCGCATCCTGGTGACATTGATCCTGACTCTCCTGGTGGTCTGAAAAAAAAAAATAATAATCAAAAGAAATTCTTAATCAGTAAGGATGCTGTTATAGTCCGGGAACACGAACATTTATAACGAACGAAAAATAGCGACTGCCTGAAAATAAAAATCATTTTTAGGCTTTTTTTTGAAATTCCTGAATTTTTTTAAAATATTAAAAACAAAAATTTTGACACATAAAGAAGGTTCAGACAAAATTTTAAGTAAACCGGTTGTATAGAACTTGTGATAATGCCGGTACCGTGTGGAAAAAAGTAGTTTCGAGAAAAACGCGTTTAAAGTGTAGGAAACAATTGTAGTGAACACGTACGCCACCTCACAAAATCGGCTGTATCTTCGAAAATAAGTCGAATTTTGAAAAATCCTTCCAAGGTCATATTTTTGAAAGTCTAAACCTTAAATATATGACAAAAAAAAAATCGAATTTTTCAAAATTCTAGAGTAGAATACCCCCTGAAGACAGTGTCCGTAGTACCCACCTTATCTTAATTTTTAATTGGTTATAATTTTAGTTCTATTAATCAGAGTCGTATCTTTATAAAAGCAAAGTCTTCATAATCGGTCAACTTAATGAAAGTATAAAAGTATTTGAAAAATAAAATAAATATATGACGTACATATTCTCCCTTTTTTATGTATAGTATGTATATGTATTTGTACATATGTCGCGTGGAGAGAGTGAGAGTTAGCGCACTTCAGATTATCAATTGAAAACACATTTATATTTTCAAGTATGAATTCATAATATTAGTAATATTTTTGTGTACCCTACTCAAAAATGCTTTAGATAATATTGTGAATTATTGTAAAACTACTATAAGAGTTGTGTTATAAATGATATACTCATACGTATTTAGGTTGAGAGTATCAGAGAGTGAGTGACAATGTATAGCATTGACGAGCTGCATACGCAAAACAGTAACCAAAATGTGTCGATCCATTCAAGATCACAATGATGCCAAAAAAATTTTAATTGATTCAGTTTTCTCTCAGTCCGAGTCATTTTTGATAAGTTGGTATAACGATATTTTCACAAACAAATATTGACCATGCTTATCTCAATATTAGTATTATATGATAAGTAAACATTATTTTATTGGAAATAAATTCGCAAAGCTCGAATCACTTTTGTATATACATATGTACATATAGTATATACATATACGTATATCTAACATCTAAAAGA
Organism: Bactrocera correcta; assembly: GCA_027475135.1. Taxonomy (NCBI): domain Eukaryota; kingdom Metazoa; phylum Arthropoda; class Insecta; order Diptera; family Tephritidae; genus Bactrocera; species Bactrocera correcta. The sequence goes on from CM050325.1 coordinate 72,579,782, forward strand.
TCCAACTTTTTACAATTCTTCAGACCAAAATGTAAATATTTATATGTACATACATAATATATATGTAAAACTATCGCAGAAAAGTAGAAAATTTAGACAACAATTCCGAATAAACATTTATGCAATGCTACATACATACGTAGCTATTTACCATACAACCGTGCACACATTAACATACTTATGTATACTTTTTGCAAAAGACTTTTATCGCAATATTTCAATCTTAAACTTTTCAATGTCAACATAAAGTTCAGTGAGTCTACCGTGGTCGTTTCAGAAGCTACTGGAGAGACAAACCCGATACACATATTTACATATAGCAGATAAATGCCGTTATAGTTAGCACTATATATATATTTTCTGGATTTGTAAAAAATTTCTTACATATTAGTATTAACAGGCACTTAAGTTTATGTAAAACAATTTCTTTGGCTTAAAATTGAAAGGCTATCAATTAGGATTGAGTACTTTTAGTACAACCTACCTATGAAATGTAGTAGTATTTTCAGTGAAAAACGAGAAAAAAATAAATATTTTTAAACCTTAAGTTACTTAGTTCGGTCTGATAGACCAATTGTCTTTGACTACTTTTTTATAAAATAATAAATAAGGAGCTAATTGTATAAAGTCGGTGAGAATCAAAGTCTCATTAAGGTGGAAATGAGTATCTAATTTGAGAAAGCAATGAAAATAGTTTGCTATAAATTATGCATATTGAATGGAAAGAAAAGTTATTTAGTATTTTTAGTAGGGGATAATTAAAATGTTGCTTGTTTCTCATATTTGTCCTGAAGCTACACAGCTTTTATAGTTGCCATCCGTCATCTAAAATATATTTTATAGCCTTGCGACAGTGAAATATTATTTATTATTTTTTTTTTGTCAGCTATCGATCATTTTAGCCGGTTGCTTGTTCGTTTCGCTACTCTCCAAAGTCAAAAGGAGTTTAAAAAGATTGCGTTTTATTCAAATGCCAATACAATAGGAATGGCTAGAGTTAAGTTAGATTACCCCTGCATAGTCAGGTGCCATCTATCGTCATCCCAGGGTTCAACCAGCATTCATCTAACAGTGCTAACCAGAGTTCGTGTCGAGCAAAGGTTCATAAAGTCAGTAGGAGTCATAAAAAGGCTGAAGGCCGTATGTCATTTAAAGCTACCCGGGATCCATCTCAAGAAGGCGAAAAATTTTTAGTAAATTTTTAACTTTTTTTCTTTTAAGAAACCGAAAATATTTATTTTCTTTTATGCAGTTTTTACCTACATATATACTCGTACATAAATAAATATACTATACATACAAATACTTTTTAATTTCTTGCTTGAATTTTAAAACTTCGAGCACACACGGGTTAAGCCAACTTCCACACTCGCTACCTATATTTGCCACTCAATGCTGGTGGTCTGACCGCTTGGCCGGGCGCCTGCTGTAGAGCCTCAGCACATGTAGCTACACAGACTGTCATTTACGAGCGCGTTTGTGTCGCCAAATTTTTCAGCTCTACGAGTACATTTCAATGAGCTAAGGTACCGATTAGTATGACTGTATATATACATATGTATGTATACATTTGTTTTTATGTACATATATATGCATGAAATACATATATATGTTTGCCTGCCATACATCTGTATCCATACATAAATTCTAAATAGCGACACTCATGTCGTAACCCTTTGAAAATATATACCGACGTTCATCTATAAATATAAATGTAAATGTAACACTGACATTTGTATTTTCATCTGAAAAGCAGCGGACTGAAAGTGTCTTATTTTTGCTCTTTTGAGTGCTCACTAGATATTTGTCACCTCATCTGCTTTACGACATGAGTTTGTGCACATGCTTTTGGGTAATGGACTTTTACATACATTATACTCGTATGTTTGTACAAATATATAATTTTTTATAATAAAGATTTTTATTTTATTTTATTAAATTAAATTTTGTTCGAAAAATGTTTTCATACAATATTTTTTTATACCCTCTATGCAACCTAAAAACTTTAAACTAACCTCTAAAAAGTTCTAGTTCTAGTAAAACGCCATCATACTTAAACACTTCCAGACATACGAGTTAGTAAATACCTATGCCATACTCTTGACCACTTGCGCTCTATGTATTTCCACACATACAAGCATGCTTCATTAACCATTTAGTTTCACCTCATTTCAATTTAGCAATTCATCGGTTGACTGCGTGGTTACCTGCCCGAAAAGCTGCTCGTTTTAATGCGTTTAAATGCTTCTTGTTCAGCTGATCGACAAATAATTCAATTCGACACATCTTAATTCGACGCTGCGGGAGGCCCGAAAATGTTGATGGTCATTTTTGATCGATTTCTGTTGTGTTCTTTGTTTTCATGATTCTCAGTTACTCTTCTATACGTCTACGAGCAAAAAAATAGTAAGACTTTGTTCATAATTTTAAAGCTCTTCATTTATTCTTCAAAATCTATGTTGTTACCCTCAAATTAATCTCCTTTGGTTCCAAAATAATATTTTCCAATTCTCGAAACAGTTGTTAAAGTCAATTTCCGAAATAACTTTTAATTCGCTTAGAGATTCACGTTTAATGTCTTCGATTGACTCAAAACGATTTCCCCGTAGCGTTCGTTTGAGTTTGTTGTATAGCCAGAAGTCATACGGTGCTAAATCAGGCATATAAGGTGGTTGTGGCACGATATTGGTTGAACATTTGGCAAATTTGGCATTCACGAGAATCAGTGCAGTATGCGACGCTGCTTTATCGTGGTGCGAAAATCAAGAGTTGTCGGTCCATAATTCCAGCCTCTTTTTACGAATAGCTTCGCGTAAACCACGCATAACACCCAGTTTGATTGATCGGAGGGAATCTGGAGTGCTCCACAACTCGATATTCGAAGGAAACTGTCAACATAACCTTTATTTATGACTCACCTTTGACACGATATTAGGCCGATTGATCATATGCTTCCGTGTCGGAAGCATAGATCCCAAATTCATCGGCTGTAATAATACGTTTCATGACCTCCTGATAGTCGGAAAGCATTCTTTCACAGACGTTAATGCGATGCTGTTTTTCTAAAAAATTTAGAATTTGGAACCAATCGTGTTTTAACTATTCTTAGGCTCAAATGATCTTTCAAAATGATTTTCACTGATCCTTTCGATATTACAACGATGTCAGTAAGATCTTTGATTGTTAATCGTCGATTCTCAAGCACAAATTCCCTTATTTTATTTAGTTGATGTTGATAGCCTTCCTAAACGGGGTTCGTCGTCAACGCGTTCTCGACCCTTTTGAATAATTTGTACCAATGATTTTGATTCTATAAAGTCTAGATTGATTTTCGATGAGAAGATCCGTTTGAGACGAACGCCTTTATTCGCTCTGGAAAATCTCCCAAAATGAGCGGTAACAGTGGCCCGCGATGGTCCGGACTTCGGTTATAAAAGCGAAGCTTATAGAAGTTATATCAGACTCTAAGACGTGGATCACCTCTAGCTTCTAAGGCTTTCAGTAAGTTTCCCATGTATCCTACACGTATGAAAGCAAGAATTCTCTTGAACTCCTAACAATATTTTTTATTTATCGGCAAATTTTGTTATGAATTTGTCACTCGAAGAACTAATAACATCGGCGGACAGCTTGTATCCGTACGTTGGTCACTACATGCATATTTGTATTTATACGTATTAGGCATCCCGCTGTAGCTGCAGCTCTCTAATTCACGCGCCACATGAGCTGGGGCTCTCCCATAAGTGTATACAAATGTAGCAGTCGACTCAGCTGTGCCTCCATGCCGCCACTTTGCGCTGTCATGACTACAGTGACTGCGGCGCTCACTCACTAGCTCTCCCTCTCTGACGGGCTCCAACTCTCAGTTGCTCCACCTTGTTGTTGACGAGCAGCGAATGTTGGCGTAAGCGTTGGCGATCACGTTGCCAGCGCGCTTTTTGTATTGTTTATATGTATGGACGAATAAATATATATGTATATGTATATAAATATATATGCGAGTTGGCACGGCTCTCCGATTATCTTTGGCGTCCATTGAATCATTCATTCAGTACTTCATTCATAGTTTTTTGTGTGTTGATTGTTTTTGTTGGCGACTCTCTTGGTCGGCTTCCCAAACACATTCGTTTTCATTCAACGATGGGGGAACCGCGCTGTTGCTGTTGTTGTTTTTTATTCTTCTTCGTTTTTACTAATTTTTTTGCATTTATTTCTTTATTATTTTTACGTTTTGTTGTTATTGCTCTATCGCGAGATGCGCAGCTGTTGGATTAAAGTCAATCTTTTTGTCTTTCATTTTCTGCTCTTTCCATCTTCTGACTGCGACTTTTTTTTGTAGTTTTCTGCTTATCTACTGTTGTTGGTAGTTGGCAAGTGTTGTTGTTGTTTTTAACAACATCGCGGATTTAGCTTGCAGTTCGGACCTGCATACATGTGTATAGAAATGCACGACAAGCGCGCTGAAGACGATTCTTAACGCCGGCATTGCCATTGACTTGCCGATCGCTACTTTATTTTCGTACTTCATTATGTTGCTGCATGCAGATATTTATAATACATACATATATTTGTGTATCTGTATGTCTAAAAGAAATATTTGTTGTTGCTCATTCGTTTTTGTTTTATTTCGTTTTTACTTTTCTTCATCGCTGCAAGAAAAGCTGGTTCTTCTAGAGCTTTTGTTTTTCGTTTGCATTTATTCATTCATAGATCGGAGGAACATACATACACATATGTACGTATGTACATATATAGAAATCCCTGCCGACATGTTAAAATAGCTTCAATCGGCTTAAGCAAATGGAAACAGTTTGGGATATCAATGAAATGAAATTCTTTATTCCTGTAAACGTACATTCGATTTCTCGATTTCTTTTGCGTGGTCACCACGGGCACGCTTGCAGAAGTCCAGACGCTGAACCCAATTTTTGACGGGTTTCAAGCATAAATCGGTCGATACTGTTGCAATTTCACATTCGATATTCGTACGAAGTTCATCAATTGTCGCTGGCTTGTTGACATAGACCCATAGACTTGACGTAGCCCCACGGCAAATAGTCGCACGACCGAGGCCAATTGACAGGGTCACTGATTTTCAATACATCGATTATGACATTCATTATGTGGCTTGTGGCGCCGTCCTGTTGTAACAACATATAGTCTTAGTCCATATCCTCCAATGCGGGCTAAAAGTACATATTTGATTATCATTGAGCGGTAGCCATTCTCATTAACAGTAACGTGCCGGTCTTGATAATCACTCAATGACGCCGTCGGCCCATAAACCGGCCCATCAAGCCGTAATTTTTTTGGGATGCAATGATGAATGATCATGGATATTTTGCTTATTGACTAAGCCATTTTGCCAAAAATGAGCCTCATCGCTGATAATGATGATGAAAATCCGGATCAATTTCAAGTTGTTGCTCAGCCCAATTCCCGTACATACGACGATTTTGGTGGTCAAGCGGTTTTAGTTCTTGATCTTCTAAGGATGTAGGCCAAAATCTTCTCGCAATATGCCCAACGCTTGAGAACGACGTGTGAGAGACTGATTTGGTTATTCGGATACCAGTTATAAAGTGTGATATATTTTTTATTTGGCCATATTTGTTTAGACTTTGGGTTATTGGGATGAATTTACACCTAGATTATTGGGTATGACATCGAAAGGACATATCGAATGGGGATTCCTACCAGTCCACTAACTTTATTGCCCCCAATGAGTATGGTATAATTTTTTGAGCGCTGTAAGTCTTTGTGCTATTTCGACTGAAAAAATTAACGAACTAAATTCTTTTTGATTTTCTTCGAAATTTTTTTTAGGTTATTTTCTTTTATTGACCATTAATTAATAATTAAAGTAGTTGAATGAAAAAGTGTTAAATTCTACAGGGACCTCGTTGACATTGGCAGGGTTGCATTTAATTTAGTTAAAATTTAAAAAAACCGCTGACTTATTGACGGACTCTCTTAAAATTTATTATTTTTTCTGTTTTTTTTCATTTTTTTTAGTTTGTTTTTGCCTTCTACCTTTAGCAATTCTCTCTTTGCTTCGACAACTTGCTTGCTAGTCTTGTTCTTGCTCTTCTTGTATATTTTTATGCACCACTTTTTGCAACAATTGCCAATTTCGTTTTCATTTCTATGTTTGCGTTCGATTTTAAGCATTTTCAGACACACTTTTGTATTTGCATACACACATACATAGTGGTACATAAAGGGTGATTTTTTTGAGGTTAGGATTTTCATGCATTAGTATTTGACAGATTACGTGGGATTTCAGACATGGTGTCAAAGAGAAAGATGCTCAGTATGCTTTGACATTTCATCATGAATAGACTTACTAACGAGCAACGCTTGCAAATCATTGAATTTTATTACCAAAATCAGTGTTCGGTTCGAAATGTGTTTCGCGCTTTACGTCCGATGATGATGAGGCTCATTTCTGGTTGAATGGCTACGTAAATAAGCAAAATTGCCGCATTTGGGGTGAAGAGCAACCAGAAGCCGTTCAAGAACTGCCCATGCATCCCGAAAAATGCACTGTTTGGTGTGGTTTGTACGCTGGTGGAATCATTGGACCGTATTTTTTCAAAGATGCTGTTGGACGCAACGTTACGGTGAATGGCGATCGCTATCGTTCGATGCTAACAAACTTTTTGTTGCCAAAAATGGAAGAACTGAACTTGGTTGACATGTGGTTTCAACAAGATGGCGCTACATGCCACACAGCTCGCGATTCTATTGCCATTTTGAGGGAAAACTTCGGACAACAATTCATCTCAAGAAATGGACCCGTAAGTTGGCCACCAAGATCATGCGATTTAACGCCTTTAGACTATTTTTTGTGGGGCTACGTCAAGTCTAAAGTCTACAGAAATAAGCCAGCAACTATTCCAGCTTTGGAAGACAACATTTCCGAAGAAATTCGGGCTATTCCGGCCGAAATGCTCGAAAAAGTTGCCCAAAATTGGACTTTCCGAATGGACCACCTAAGACGCAGCCGCGGTCAACATTTAAATGAAATTATCTTCAAAAAGTAAATGTCATGAACCAATCTAACGTTTCAAATAAAGAACCGATGAGATTTTGCAAATTTTATGCGTTTTTTTTTTAAAAAAAGTTATCAAGCTCTTAAAAAATCACCCTTTATGTACAGTTGTCCACAAAAAAATAGGAGTGACCACATGGGAAAAACGAATTGTTAATTTTCATTAACAAAAATATTTTATTTTTTCAAAATTTTTGCATAATGCATTTTGCTAAAGACCTATTAATATTTCCAGATTCCATCTATTTCAATTAAACATAAACAAAAATTTATATCGCAGTCTATATAAAGTAAACTAAAAAACTAGTTCCACAAAAAAATAGGAGTATTTTATATAATAAGAGGCCGTTCTATAATTTTAATATATATTGCTTCCAAAGTTTCACAAAATATCAAAATAATTAATATTTCGATGAATAACCTCGATTTTTTTAATACAGCATCACATCTCCGAGGCATGGAGTCTATGAGATCCTGGCAACGTCTTATTGGTATTCTTTTCCAAGCCTCTTTCACTACTTGCCACAAATCTATCGAAATGGTTGGTTTCTCTTCAGCTACTTTCTTGTTGATATCTGTCCATAGGTTTTCAATGGGGTTGAGCTCAGGAGACTGAGCAGGCAACCACATAACCTCAACTCCATTGGCCCTAAACCATTTTTTTGCGCACTTGCTGGTACGTTTAGGGTCATTATTCTATTAATATACCCATATCAATGACATATTCCTTGAGGTTCCACATACCATTACCTAATCGAATATTTTGACATATACCCTTTGGTCCATGATGCCTTCAATTAAGTGTATTGGACCAACACCACAATGTTGAAAAACAACCGCATACCATGATTTGACATCGTCAAGTATAACGGTTTTTAAGGTACACCGGGGATTATATTCTGAGTTAGGGGGACGTCAACAAAGTTCCTAGATTCTATACTACCAAATAACTCAACTTTGGATTCGTCTGACCACAATATGTTTCGCCATTTAGACGCGGGTCAGGAGCCATGCTCTTTTGAAAATTGTATGCGGGCTTCCTTGTGTTTCTTTTTTAAAGGGGTCTTTTTCGTGGACTTCTAGTAAATAATTTGATCTGCTCCAAATGTATACGAACAGTTTTAGTATTAACTGACAAATTTAGTTCGTCATGGATGCTCCTGGCTGAAGCAAAAGGATTAACGTTACCGCCAGTACTATATTTTGATCGTCTGCAGTGGATGTTTTGCGCTTTTGTCTACAAGTTTAATTTTTTTTTATATAATTTAAGGCATTTGCTATCATTTGAGAAGAGCATTTTACGATTTTTTGGATCTCTTTATTAGTTTTTCCTAGTTTTCTCAATTTTTTTTTTGTCGTTTTCCGCTTTTCCTCTGTACAATGATTTCCTCTACCCACTGGAGAAAAACCCAATGAATAAATAAAATAATAACTAATTTAAATTGCTGCTAGATTATGGAGCTATACTTATTTTTCTAATTTTGTGAATATTTTTTATGTAAAGGACTATTTTGAAAACGAAATATCTAACACTCCTATTATTTTGTGGAAAGCAATAACAAGTGTCTCCGAGAACTAGCAAAGCAGAAGTAGAACAGCAGTCATCAGAATAAAAATTTGTTTTGTATTTTAATGCTAGTATACCATTATGTGTACCGTTATTGTTTCGCGTCCTTTACTTGTGAATTAAAAAAGTTATGCAGCTAAACAAATTTTTCATAGTAGCACTCCTATTATTTTGTGGACAACTGTATGTGTGCATATGGGCTAGCAGGGAAGCGCTGACGTGAATTTGACTGATGGATCATGGCTGCTGCTGCGCGGCGCTCCCCACAGGCTGTCCGATTTTCTCATTTATTTATTTGCGACAAAACGTTGGCACACACATATATAAAATCATGCAAACATACATACAAGTGTGCATACGCAATTAATCCTACCTTATACTATGCTTGCTTGTGCTGCATAAAAATGACAGTGCGACTCTCTAGCTTTGCACACACACATACACACTTGGACCTTCTTATTTTATTGGCCTCTTTTATTGCCACAGTGTCATTGTTGCTCTTTTCTTTTGCTGCTGTGCCCGGCACTCATAAGGAAACCGGCTTTATTGCCTTGCCTTCTTGCCACATGCAACAAGCAGTGCCTGTAGGGGCGCCGTGGAGTAACTTATACATATACATACATATACTATATATATTGTTGTAGGTAGTTGCTTAGTGGCCCCTTGGTAAGCATAAGTTGACTTTGCTATTGACCGTGGGCGATAGCAGTCCCAACAACAACAACACCAACTGCATGCAACATGCAATCATGCCACAGCAATATGATCGTCGTTGTCACTGCATGCGGGCGCATTCGCTTTTATACGACTGACTGTTAGACGCTGGGCGCGTCATGTTGCATGCATATGTATGTATGTATGTAAGTAAGTATGTGTGTATCTGCATGCAGTCACTCATTCATATTCGTTGTGCCTTCCACTTGCCGAGTTCCCAAGTACCGAAGTGCCTACTCACTGCATTTGTTTGTTGTTTTGTAATTATTACCGACTCCTGCGGTTCTTTACTTTTGCAGTTCCATTCATAATTCTACACTTTCGTTGCATATATGGTTGTATGTATGTCATGCTTCATAAATAATCGTATACCAATTACGTCATGATTACTAAAAGTTCTCTGGTTGTAAACAGCTATTTAAGCAGTGATAATTTCAAAAAAGTACCCGTATGTTTTTCGTATCTCAAGTGATCCCCATTTTTTAGGAGATCCGTTAGAATACTTACTTTACCTTTAAAATCTAATGTTTTGATAGAATAGAAATGAAATCCCTTAGCCGATTTAATCCAATCCTCAGAACAGTTACATTTTAACTCATATAGTCAGCCCTAAGTTATAAGTTTGGATATACAATAGTTCCTATGATAAGACGTTTCGTTCTTCTAGAGAAAACTACTCCATTGCTTTTCGGCTATTAAAAAGTTGCTTTCACATACTCTTCTCTGAAGAAAATATGATTCAAAATAAATTTATCCAAAGACCACAGTTTGGATGTTGGAAACAGTAAACAAGTATCCAAGTGTCGACAGGTTCTCATCTAACTTCCTTCACTGAGCTATCGAACTTATTTATGTTCATATATTGTGAATGTCGACCAGCAGCATATTTATCTCGTTTCATTCAACCCTAAACAGAGATTTTCAAAAAGGGCATCCTCTAATCACCTTCATATACCTACTACAGATCCACAAAAACTTCTAAAGAGAAACATTCAACCAAAAAAGTTAAAGTTAGCTATCTTCAAACGAGTAACCCGACAAGTGTCTGCAATCTGCCCTCGAAGCTAAACGCTATTATGGAAAGAAATTTAGTATTGAATTGACTAAACCGCACACCCTCCAAAATATATTTTTATTTCAAAATGATATGAATCAATAAAATATATGACTTTTATATTCATGATTTGTATATATTTTGCTGGGCTTCCCATCAATTTATGGTGTGCGACTTGGATAAAGGTCCACGGAAGTTTGAATTTCCAGTGAACAGCTTTCAAATTACTTTGTTTACATTTTCCACTCTTAAAAAATCTCTAATTTTTAAATTTTTTTATGCCAAAAAGTTTAAAGATTAATGTACTGTTTTATAACCATAAAATATAGCTTTGGTAATATGATTAAATCGCTGAAATCGTCTTAAGTCAGTGAGGTAACTTGGATACATTTATTTTAGAGAAGAGCAAAAAAGGTTCTGCTCCTTAAAGGAACATCATTTTAAACGATGTTGCTGTGTGGAAATCGCTGAAAGAGCTAGAGCTTATCCCAAAAAATCGAGTTTGAGCAGTGTTTGGATGATGGCCTAATATCAAATTAGATATTTATTCTATTCTATCTATTTTGAAGAGGACAACATTTATGTAGTCGAAAGAATGAATATTAATTTTTTAAACGAAAATTCTGGTTTCACTACAGATATACAAAACAATAAAGTTTGATAGTAAAATAATAAATCGTTCAAAGAATATTTAATGGATTATCTGCTCTAAATTCTTGAACTTTTAATAGGTTTAGAAAAAAATTACTACCGGTCAATGTTTGGGAACCGCTAGATGTTAATTCTCTGCTGTAAGTGATACTGTTTCTAAAATTTATTGTTTGCCAACTTGTTATTAGTGCTCAAAGCTATATTCGAGGGAAAATTATGAGCTTAAAGCTTAATTAAATTTGTATCCCGTCTAAATTCTATAAATATTGGTTAGTTTAGAAAAAGTTGGGCAATCCTGTATATTAAATTTTTGTTAAAAATCTTTCTGTTTCTTAAATTTATTTTCTTACAGTTAGAATTAATTAGCTGGATGTATAGTCAATTTTTTATATTTTTTTAATGTAATACTCGGCAAAGTTTGGGAACTTCTGCATGCCAAATTGCTGTTATAAGAGTTACCGTTTGAAAAATTTATTTCAAATTTAAATAATATGAGGTAAATTTTTTAGGGCTTAGAAAAAAATAAATCCTAGCAAAGTTTGAGAACTTCTGACTTTTGATTTTCTTTTAAATTTCTTTATACAAATTTTTTGGCGCTTAATACTAACTTCCGCAGCATATAAAAGTAAATTTTATGTGGTTAGAAAACATGCTCTGCAAAGTTTGGGAACTTCTGCATGCGAAATTGCTGTCATAAGAGATACTGTTTGTAAAATTTATTGTCTTGTAGTTCAAATTCAAAGAATATAAAGTGCATTTATAGGGTTCAGAAAAAAATAATTACTGGTAAAGTTTGAGAACTTCTGCCTTTTGATTTTCTTTTAAATTTCTTTGTAACATTTTTTTGCAGTTAGTTACTAGCGCTCGATTTCATCTCTTAAAGGGTATAAAGTCACTTTTTACATGCTTTCCTTAAGTTCCAACTACTCATATCCCATAATTCATATACATATGTATGTATGTATATATGTATAAACACTATCAAATCTATCAACTCTTTCCGCCATCCGCCAAACTGCGTCGACGATTCATTAGGGAAATCAGGTTTTTTGTTTATGTTGCAGTTGAATTTATTGTGATCCGATCGCGTGCAGCTGGTTAAACTTTTCATTTGCGACAGCCGCGGCAGGCACTTGCGCTGACTGATACATAAATGTCTATGTAGGGTTGCCTAAAGCACAGCACGCCCCTCGCCGCACGTCCCTTGCGCACACTTTGCCTGCTGACTGTTGCCTTTTGGCCCTTTTGGCTGCGGTGTCTAATCGCGCGATTGAGAATCCATGCACATTTCTACAAAAAAACAAAGAGTGGCTACAAACATAAGCCACTCGCACACACATATACATATATATAAATTTACATTTATACACACTTGCTTATGCGACAACAACCAGCCGCATATAGCAATTAACTTAATGATGATGTTCGAAGTGCCCAAACTGGTTGTTTCTTAGCCACAATAAAATATATATCTGCCTGTGTGTGTGTTTATACACATATTGTTCGACTTTTATATGTGTTTGAGTGTGCGTGTGTTTGTGCGTTTATGCCATGGCTTTTGCGGTTGGCTTTTTGTTATTGTTGCTGCTTTAGGGGATCACTTGCTCGACTGCCTGCCTGCCTGCCGCTCCTATGGCTTGTTGTTGTAATTGCTGCTCCCCACTGGATATATGTATATTCATATATACGGTTGTCTTGCTGTTGTTGCTGCCACTGTTGCTTTTGATCCCCTGCTCGTATTTCCACGGAATCGCCGCGTTAACAATTTTTATGTCTTTACAATTTTTCATTCATAAACTTTAGTGCGCTTGTAAGTTTTTCTTGCCGGTTATTGCTGTTTGTCTGTCAGCGTTTCATTCATTCATACATATGTATGTACATATGTATATACTTAGGTGAGTGCATGTGCATATGTGTGTGTGTGCTTTTCATTCATAATTTGCTTTTACGCGCGATCGTTTATGTCAGTTTATGTTGTTGTTATTTTTTTTGTTTTTTGCTTCTTCACGGTTTTTTATTATTGTTGCTATTACATTGCGCTTATTGCAATTTGCGATTGCAAAAATCATTGCCGCCAGTTCGAGTCCATCAGTCAGTTGCACAGTCATTCTGTCTGTCGAGATTAATGTTATAATATAATACATGGTAAAATGTTTTTTTAAATAGAAAAAAATTATTTTTATACACATATTAAAAAATAATAAAAATGTAATCGCAGTTATCCCTATGTCCATAATACTGCTTTGTAATTGGCTCTGGATCCGATTCCAACCGATACTGACATGAAGTAAACTAGTTACAAACTAGTTATTTTACAACCAGCTTAAAAACCACAAATGCAACTAGTCTGTCAATCATGATTTTTCTGTGCAATACGAAAATCGTCAAACCAGTTTGTTACTAGTTCAAAATAGACTAAAAAATTCAGTCAGTTGACTCAGTTGAACCATAGACCCAAATCCGTAGATTGGGTTTACAAAATTATTAATTGGTATGTCCATATATCCATAATACTGCTTTGTAATTGGCTCTGGATGCAATTCCAACTGATACTGAAAGGAGGTGAACTAGTTACAAACTAGTTATTTTACAACCAGTTTAAAAAATACATTCAAATTGTCGTCAATTATGTTTTTATGCAAAACATAGCTCTTTATTTTACACAGTGTTGCCTGACGAGTTGTCAATCGTTAAAACCAATCTCTTATTGATTCAAAATAGACAAAAAAGTACAGTTAATTGAAACATATAGTATATACAAATCCGTAGATTGGGTTTACTAAGTTATTAAAGGTAAATTTGTATGCGTTTGGCAGGTTTTCACCACACATAACCTAATATAATAATTTATTAAACAACAATTTTACAACTGTTATAAACGAAATGCTTTCTGGACTAGACCAATTTTAGTGCGGTAGCTCTTTTTTTGTCTTGCCTTACTGTACAGTAAATGCATCTCTTTCTTTAAAGTCAACTGGTACAAGTTTGGTACTTTTTGGACTAGTTCAATTTTTATGTGGTTCTACACTAGTTTTTTTTTTTAATTTTTCTTTTCAATATTTCTCTACTAAGTTCAATATGATTATTTCTAGGTATGCCCAATCACCCATACACATAATAACACCTAGTCGACTAGTTCAAAATAGTTATAATAGACAAAAGTCTAATTTTGTTCTTGATGACTAATCAATACCACAATTCGAGTTAAAATATTAGTCAAAAATATTTTTAACTGAAATATTTTTCTATAATTTCCCTTTGAAGCCAAATAATATTCCATTTATAACTGGTAAAATTTTGTTCCTTTTTGGACTAGTTGACAAACCTGTCAATTTTGGTCTTTTTCGGACTAGTTAAAAAATTGTCAAAAATATTTTGAATTGAAATATTTTTGTATAAACTTCTCTTTGAAGCCAAATAATATTCCATTTATAACTGGTACAATTTTGGTCTTTTTCGGACTAGTTAAAAAAACTGTCAAAAATATTTTGAATTGAAATATTTTTTTTATAAACTTCTTTCACATTTTCTTCTACATTTTATCACTGGTACATTTTTGATCTTTTTCGGACTAGTCCAATTTTAGTTTGTAAAATTTAGACCTGTTTTTTGATATTTTTCTACAGAGTATATTGTATTTACAAACATATCTCCATTCACACACATACACATATTCTCAATTCTACTTTAAAAGTTTTATGTGTATGCATTTTACTAACTATTAATTTTGATAGCCTTTCGTTTTATTTTTTTTTTTTATTGCTTTTGCTTTGTTGTTGCAATACAATTTTTATACGTTTGCCAATTGCATGCCTCAAATGGCACACGTGTGGGTTAGTAATTGCATGCAGCGCAATAAAAAAATTTGCATGCACCCAACTACCTACATGCTTATCGCTAACACTTAGCGCTGTCAAATGCACGCCGACATGAGTAAAGTCGTTCACATGCTGATTCTAGAATTACATGCATGAAGACAAGTATACAAATGAATTAAATAAATATATTGTTTGTTGTAATATTTATTTGGACTGTTTTTTATTTTAACGTCAATTTGTTAATAATAATAATTTTATAACCTAACAATATTTTTTGCAAGAGCTTAGTAGTAGTTTTGACATAAAGCTCGTTTTTAACAACTGAAACTAATCTAAATAGATATAGGATTATGAGACGTATCATTTATGGATGCACATACATACATACATATATATGTTTAATTGTCCGCTGTCTCATGTGACTTGTGGTCGCGTTAGAAAATTGACTGTCATTAGTCTATAATATAGTTTATTTGGTTTGGTTAGGATTTGGATTGGTTCGACGGATATCACGATTTAAACACTGATTCTTTGTGGATACATCAACAGATTCAGTAACCAAAACCGGTTCAGCTTGGTTCACTTTTTAAAAACCCCGAAGTAGATATGGGTGAGTTCATGAGCACCTACAATCTAACGATTTTATCTAGAAACTTAAAAGAATGATAAATAGAAAACTTACATGTGGTTCACTTCAAAAGTTCGAGAATGTGTGTAACATCGAACTCTTTTAGGAGATTTTTCAAATTCTACACATTACTGAACCAATTGCAACCAATTTTTGCACATTATACTCCCATAATGTCATCTTAGATAAAATGAAAGTTAGCAAAATCGTTCTCAAAAGCGCTTGTGTTCCATATAATAGCATATACCGACTAGTGTTTGTTGAATAAAGGATCTTCAGCAACTCGATGTCGTTTTTGCGAAAGACTCAATCAAATCAATCTACGTTTTTTTTTTAAGATTCGGTTTACGTGCTCAAGTTAAATGGATCAGTCCGGGTCAAATTTGATTAGATGGTATGCCAGTATAGCACAAACCTACGAGTAGTGCAAAGCCTTTAAGAACGGTTGAGAGATTGTTGAAGAAGAAAAAGGTGAAGGATATAAAGCTTGAAAATCGTCAAGCAAGTGTTAGAGATAATCAAGAGAGCTCGACATCTCTCTCGAGTCCGTTCGTATGATTTTAGTGGATATTTTGGGTATGAAACGTGGTCTTGTTCGAGTCCTCTCGATAAGGCTAATTTTTTTCAAAAAGAGTACCGTAAACAGGTCTTTCGACATGCTTGGTCGTGCAAATTTCGATCTCCCATCCGTGGAGAGCATTATAATTGCTGATGAGACCTGGGCTTATGACCCGCTCAAAGACCCAGGTGATGTTCACTGTTCCCTTCCAAAGGGACAGACGGTCGATAAGGAGTTCTATTCGTCTGACTGTGTACGTGCGAATTGGTCCCTCAGATTTTGATATTCCGATTTGAAATGTCGGGCATGCCCTTTTCTTCTTAAGATGTGGCCCACTGGTCGGAAATGCCGATATCAGACTTTTATAATATATCCTTGTAAAGGAAACGTTTTGACTTGACGAGATAACTCCACGAAATACGTCGTGGGTTATTTTCTAAGACAATAATGTAATCTCCGGAGAAATTGTTCAGTTCGGATCAATGTAGCATTTAGCTGTCATACAAACTCATAAAGACCTTTTTCGGTGCAACCGAAGTTAACGTTTTTTTTTTATATTTTTTTACATAGTGAAATTTACTTTTTATATTACTGAATTACTTACCTCTTTCATTTAACCGCCACTGGCATCATTTCAATGCCCACCACTGTATGCAGTTATGGCAACATACATACATATATAGATATGTCTGCACAAAGCTTATTATTATTTAACCTACAAAATTTACAACTCACTGCGGCACATGTATATATATGTACTTATGTACATATTTGTATATACATACATATGTATGTATATTGTTCTCATTAAGCATTTATCTAATCAAATGTTTTATTTACTTCTCTCTTCGTCTCTCGCCTCATCTGTTGTGCCAATATGCAAAAATATCTGCATGGATTGCTGCGTGATGTCCCTCGGAGGGACCTGCCTCCCTTTAAACATGTGTATGTTTATGTATAAGCGCTAATCGCTGAGGGTTCCCAGCCATTTTTCCCGCTCCATTTATGCTAAGCATTCGAATTTTCGATTTTATTTTGTTCTCAAATAATACCGTTGTTTTTGGTTCGACTGTTTGCCGCTGATTTTATTATTATTCCTTTTTAAGTCACAGTTTTAGGTGTTGATTTGTTTTTTTGACTTTACGCTGTGCAGCTAGCATATTTGTACTTGTTCTATCTGCTCACCGGAAATGACTAAATTGTCGCATCCCGTTCTTTGGTCAGTCGTTCACCATCTAGTGCTCCACATTCGCGCAGTTATTTACTTAAGTTATGTTTATATGTATGCTTTTGCAAATATTCCTCACATATGCTTATGGGTTTGTGGATATTTGCATACAAAATTTGTACACAAATATACCACACACACATATCTACATGCATTGTGCTCCACATAAGTGCCGCTGTAGGTACTGACCACATTCAACAAGTGTCTGGGTTGCAGCATCAACATGTGTGCTAAATTCATTTAAGCAAATTTATTTAAAATGTTGAACCACTTTTTTATACATACATACGAACATACATATGTATGTATGTAAATATGTGTTTGTGCAAAAATGTGTGTGTGTGTATTTTTCTGAATCTGTAAATCTGTATTTTAAAAGTGCTTAATATCTGCAGCTTTCGACAACACGTTAGTGGGTAGTGTGTTATTTGAGTGACTTGTAGGCAGCGCGTTTATTTGAATTTCCCTTTGACTTATTTTTCTCTTTCTTACTTAATACTTTTATTCACAGTCTTGTCAAAGCTCCATTTCTATAGTACGCTTAAAGTTCACATTAATAGCCATTATAAATATTCGGCTGCCAGTCTATTTTTTGCACTAAGAAGCGGTTCTCTTTTTCTTGAATAAGAGAGGGTTCTATTATAAATAATCTATAGTTCTCAAGAACTTTGAGTTATTTTTGGAGCAGAATTTTTATTATCTTTTACAAAAGGAATCACTCCTTTCTGGCCTCTGAGAGGTTATAAACAGAAAATTGTTGATCACCTACATCCAGCCCCAGATATAAATAAAAAATACTACATAATCTCAATCCTCTAACCTTGAGCTTTGCTGTTACGATTCAGCATTATTGATTTTTTTTGAAGCTTAGTGTAGAGCCCAATACAAAACAGGGTTCTGCCGGTGAATTTTTTTCAAGAGCTTATACATATACATACGTACATATATGTATATCTGACGGAGAGAACGAAAATAAAGGGTTATTCATTTCGAGGTTCTCTATTTTTTAAAGAAAAAAACTCATAAACTTCAAATTTAATGGGGAATGCTTACTATCATTCGAAAGAACATTCTTGGGCATTTATGTTTCGAAGATTTTCTTTTTCAAATGTTGTCTGCGGCTGCATCTCAGATTGCCCATCCGTTGAGTTAAATTTTCGATGACTCGTTCGAGAATTTTGACTGGTAACTGTCGAATGATAAGCGTGATGTTTTGCTCTAAAGCCTGAATCGAATCGGAATTGTCCGCATAGACTTTAGACTTTACATATCCACACAGGGAAAAATCAAAAGTTGTTGGTCCATAATTTCGGCCGTTTAGCGTCGCTATCCTTTTGACAGTTTGGCGGGTCGGAAGTAGTCCGGAGTCCACCACACCTCGATAATCGAAGAAAACGGTCAATATTACCTTGATTGTTGATCTACTTTGACTTGGGTTTTTCGTCTTCGGCTCACCTTTGACACGACACGATATTCGGCCAATTGATCGTCTGTTTTCAGCATCAGCTTTAATATATTTCGTGGATCCTGATAGTCGGAAAGCGTTGTTTCACAGGCGTCAGCGCGACGCTGCTTTTCGAAAAATTGGGTGTTTATGGAACCAGTCGTGCTTTCATTTTTCTTAGACCCAAATAATTTTTCAAAATGGTTTCCACTGATCCTTCCAACGATATCAGTAAGATAAGATCTCTGACTCGTCGATTCGTAAGTACAAAACTCCTCTATTTTATTGACGTGTCCTTGCCTCTTTGAAAAATTTGTAAAAAGTCTTACTATTTCTTGCCCACAGTAGTACAGTAGCTGCCGTATGGAACTAATGGATGAAAATCTAATTCTTGTATGGAATCTTTTGTATTTGTGTAGGGTATTCCAGCTTTGGTGCAACCGAAGTTAAGGATTTTTCTTCTTATTAATTTATTTAGTTCTTCAATATTAATATTCTGCAAACTGTATATTCACTAACTTATAGTGCTAGTACAGCACGTGTGCATAAATATAGAGCCCATATCTTATGCCACACACGCCACGAGTATTTATGGACCTCCGATTTGAACACCTGCCGATACAAATACAATAGTCTATAACAACAACAACAGGGAACACTGAAATCAACATTATTAAACAACTGTCTATGGCAATTAATTTATTTTCTTTGTACATTCTTTTCGACGAAATAGATAGTAGATAGATAGTATGTTTACATCTGTGCGAATACAAATTTGCTCGACAAAGTCTATATCTGCAACAAGCAGAAAAAAAAACTCATTGCAAGACAAAAAGAAAAAAATTAACAAAAATAAACAACGAAAAGTAGTGCAAGTAATAAAAAGATAGAGACTAAGAACCGGGCAAGGGGGACTGTGAGGTGAAACACTCATAAAGGCAAACAATTAAATCAACACTAACACACACTAACGTAATTTTGCGATAAGCACGATAAAACACATACACACATGCATACGTGTGCGTGTGTGTGTGGGAGGGGCTCACATCAAAACGCGAAGTAAACAAAAGGCAAGAAATGCAAAAACAAAATATACTAGGAATAAATAACAAAATATAAAGCAAATTGCCGACGGCATTGGCATTAGTCATTTTGCAAATTATGCGCAAAACGAGGCACACGGTGAGAAAGGCGACAACCGACGGGCGGCCGGCACGTTCGAACGGTTGTTTTTCGCATTTGCGACACCCAACCCCACCGAACCTCCCAAGCAAGTCGCGATTTTCTGATGATTTTTCATTCGACACGATTGATTTGCTTTCTGATTTTTTGCATTCAAATCGAATTTCTTTGATATACACAAAATATATAATATATACATATACAATAGCGTTGCCACTTAAATCTTTTTTGTACCAAAAGTTGACTTCATTTCGCCAAAAACCGATTTAAAAGGAATATAGAAATAATTTTTCTAAAATTTAACAAAAGAAAAAAAATATATATATATACTTATATACTATATACATATGTACATATAAAAGTAAAGTAAATAAAAAAAATATTTATTTAATAATTTATATGTAAAATCGTATAATAATTTATAGCATCAAACAAAATATTGCAAAAAAAATTGCAAACTAAGCAATCAGAAAAAGTTTATCAGTTTGGCGTATTAATTAAAACGAATAAGCTGGCAACTCTGCTATATACATACATACATAACTATGTGTGTACATTTACATATATACATATAAATATTTTGATGTATGTATTTTTATGTATGTACATACTTGTACATACTTACGCATACATAGATAGCACATATAAACCAAACACACATGCGCCCTATTTTAATGTTTCAGCTGTATTTGCCCATTAGTCGCCTATTTTCGCAACAGAAAATGGGCCATAAAGAGTGAGGTAAATGAAAAATAAAATCGGAAATAAATTAGAGACGCAAAATTAAGCACAAAATCCACTTCATAAATCATTCAACTACATTTCCAAAGCAGATTTCAAGGTCCTGTCAAGCGCGTACAGTGGTGGGTGCACAAAAGTTACCTAACTGCAAAAAATACAATATTTTTTAATTTGATTTTTTTTTTCTTGTTGCTTACATAATAGAAGTGCTTCAGATTTTTCCAAAACTGCATATTATCATGCCAGATTTCTTGAAATGGTGTAACTATTCCTCAAAACTTGGAGGGTGCCCAATCGGTTAACTTAACTGATATAATTCAAATAGTTATCGAGTAACATACAATTATACCACTTAAGTGACCTATCACCTCCGCTATCGCCTATCACATGCAGCTATGGTGCGGAGTGACAGCGTTCAAAGTGATCCAAGAAGAAAGTGCAGACGCCTACCTACACTACAGTCTTAAAGGGTTTTTGATATTATTTCAAAAACAAAAACAAAAAAAAAAAACATATTTTAAAGTGACATCACTTTATTCTATCAAAAGGAAGGTCTTTCATCCGAGGCTTTCTTCCTCTTATGAGGCGTGATATTTATGTGGCGGGTCGAAAACCCACCCTGAGGAGGAATGTTTCGCCTTTTCCCTTTAACTCGCATTCAAACGGATGTTTTTTGGCTACCCAGAAGTTACGTGGTCTAAGACTGAAAGAGTACCCGGAAATTGAAAAGGATTTTATTGGGTCTTCGACGTTTCCTTCTGTGTACAAACTTCGTCTGAAACTTAGGCGTATACCTATTAAGGGTATAACAATTATTATTTAAAAAATTAAGTTATTATCATTAAAAAATTTCATGAATTTTTCAAAAACGATTCAAATGCAAAATTCAATTCGTTTTTTATACAGGGGACTACTACATATCGAATGAGTTGTTTTTAAATTTATCTAGTTAAATATTAGTGCGCAACTGTGCTGCATTGACTGTTTTTTTAAGCCTAAAAGTATACTATGAAAAATTTCTCGCAGATGTCTGCTCAGTACAAGTGTTTGTAGCTCAATTGCTTAAATACTGCTTAGCATGTACGGCAACCATTCGCACAGGGTGACTCAAGTGAAATGAGTAAGTATTGCCAAACATCATATTTGCCTAAATATCAAATTTCTTCAAAATAAAAATTTTAACGATAAAAGGAACATTTTTAAAAAATCATCGATATTAATGGTAGGATCGATAGAAATGGTAGTTCTTTTATATATACACACGTAGTGAAATTTCAGTACATGATATGCATTTTTGAATAAATATGGACCTATGATTCCACCAGCCGCAGCTCTTGAATACCCTCAGGTTGCTTTTCGTCCCAAATGTAACAATTTATCTTTTTTCTTCATACCCATTGAGCCAAAAATGGTCCTCATTGCTAAACAAAATTTTGCTCGAAAACGTCGGTTTTCTTTAAACTTTTTAAGAGCCCAAGGAGCGAAAAGATGTCGCTTGGGCTTCAATTCTTGCACAAGCTGTATTTTGCACGCTTTAAATTTTAGATCTCGAAGTAAAAGTGCCGTTCCATACGTCAGTTCGAGTTGCTGAGAACGGCGCCAAATCGTCTCTCCACGTTCTTCGTGTACTCTCAGCTTCATCTGCTATATCTATCACTGCGCGCTGGACATAGTCTATTCGGTCGAATATTATCCAATAATGAACGCCTGGTCTCGAGATGGGTGATGGTGTTGCGAATAGTACGCTCAGGTGGTGTTCTTAACTTGGTGTAATCGACTGCCAAAACTTTATACGTGTTATTCTCGAAACGCTATTTTCACTGTACTCTGCATAAAACAGTAACTTTCATTTTGGAAGCCACCATTTTACAAAATTCATAGTTTTAAACTAGTTTTTCGATCATCTACATATAGCAATATACACTTTTTTTTATGTTTTTTTGTATTGGAGCTAATTTTAAGCAGAAAAATCTTCCTCCCCACCAGACATCTTCTTTCGGAGATCTTTCTGAATCTACAAGTTCAAAAAATTTCAAAATAAATTACTGATTTTTAGAGTACATACCATATTTATTAAATAAAATGCTCTTACAAAAAATAAATCACAAAAAGTGTTTTTTTTTTCTGACTTGCAAGCGAACTTAATCGCTTAAGTCCACATTATGAAAATCTTCTAAAATTAAAATATTCCTTCTATATTTACTCATATTAGTATACATGGAAAAGTTAATTTTTACAAAAATAAAACATTGGAATCATAAATATTAACGAACGGAACGATTTATGTATTTTATCTCAAAAAAGCCGAAATTTATATTTAATTAAAGTAAACATTTTAGATAAAAAAACATCAATAAATATTTATAGCCTATAAATATTTTCCCACTAGTACCATACCATATGTACTACTGTTAGCTCCTGGTTCATTCATAAGCGAAGCATGCTTGTGGGCGTATCAATTAATATTAAAGGCAATATTTGCATTTACAACAGTTTCCGACCGACACACACGCATTGCGGCTGTGACGCATGAAGAAAATAACAAAAAAAATAATGGTTAACTAATATTAATGTTAATTTATGCAAAATCATTAATTGATAAGAGGAAACACACATACACAGATGGACAAAAGTATTCGCCACTGAACAAGCTATACAAAAATTAGGCTCAAACTATAAAAAAAATATTCTAAATGTTAGGTTTTAAGTTATATTTCAATAAATTATAATCCATATATTCATTCTTGACAAAAAAACTCCAATTAAAAATAATAAATTTTAATATTTAAGCTAAAAACTCCAGAAAGTTCAGAAAATGGTTGGACAAAAGTATTCGCCAATTTCAACATTCTATTTTAAATAAGAGTTTATACAAACTTTAATATTTTGTTTACAACCCCTTTCGTTTAATAACTTCCTGACAACGATTGGGCATTGAATGCATTAGTTTTTTTGTAACATCGGCCCCGATTTTCAGCCATTCTTCGGAAAGGACTATTTTAAGCTGTCCTTTTGATGTTATGTTGTGATTGCGAACTTTTTTATTTAGCAAATCCCACAGATATTTGATGGGGTTAAGGTCAGGTGACTGCGGAGGTATTCGCAGTAAATGGGGCACATTATTAATCAGCCAAAGCTGTACAATCTTAGCCGTATGCTTGGGATCATTATCATGTTGGAAATAAAAATCATTTCCCAAGCAAAGACTGTCAGCTCTGGCTTACAAATTTGTTTTTAAAATGGCTAAGTAATCTTCTTTTTTCATAGTCTCATCTATGAAAATGAGATTACACACGCCTACAGCTGCCCTACACCCCTATACCATAACCCCACCACCACCGTGCTTCACTGTGGTTTGCAAGTTCTAAAGTTCCAGTTCTGTATTTTTTTTCCGCCATGTTAAAATACGACCATCTGAGCGGTAGATATTAAATTTGCTTTCATCGGAGAATAACACTTTTTCCCAAAATGAAATATTTTTGGATTGGTGCTCTTTTTTAAAATCCAACCGCTTTTTCTCATTTATCTTGCTTATACAAGGTTTTTTGCGGCAAACCCTGGCATTGAACCCAGCTTCATTCAGCACACGTCGAACTGTGCGAGGGTATACGGTTATGTCCAAATCTTCAGTTATTGTTGATGCAATTTTGGAAGATGCAGTTTTGGGATTTTTTTTCACCATTCTTGTTATTTTTCGCTTGTCTGTTTCACTTAACTTGCACGGGCGGCCAGTGCGAAGGCAATTTTTGTACGTGTTTGTTTCTTCGAAACGTTTTAAAATGCTGCGCCCGGTTGATCGCGGTCTCGAAACAATACGGCACACTTCCTTTATGGATTTTCCACAAACTAATAACTTCACAATTATTTTTCTCTCCTTCTCTGTGGTTTCTTTACCCTCACTACCCATTTTTACTTAACTGCGCAAAATATAAACTAACGGTAAATTATTTTGACACTTTCTCACTTACGATACAAACTATGATATTTCCAGATAAAAATTTTTATGTAAACGCTCCAGCTTCTTTCCTTAAGGCGACCATAAGCTTCGTATACAGTAAGTGGCAAATACTTTTGTCCAACCATTTTCTGAACTTTCTGGAGTTTTTAACTTAAATATTAAAATTTATTATTTTTAATTGGAGTTTTTTTGTCAATAATGAATATTTGGATTATAATTTATTGAAATATAACTTAAAACCTAACATTTAAAATATTTTTTTTTATAGTTTGAGCCTAATTTTTGTATAGCTTGTTCAGTGGCGAATACTTTTGTCCATGTGTGTATACAAACACACACGCACACGCATAGAGCCAGCGAGCATCTTGGTGAGCGACAATAGATGAGGAGATACGCCAACCGGTCAGCCAACCAAAGGCAACGAGGTAATAAGCCGATCCAGTCGACACGAGCAGCAGCCGCCACAGCAAGCGCAGCTTCACACACGAATATACATGTATGTACATGTGTGTAGTGTAAACTCATTCATTCGTACGTTCATTCATTGATGCTAACAGTACTCGCCTCATTCGTTCATTCATTAATTTCCCATCAGCAGTGGCAACAAAAGCAAAATGCAAAAAACAAAAACAACAATAAACTAAAATAATAAAAATAATTTAAGCCACTCGTAAAGATCGCTAACAATTGATATCGCAGATCGGCTAACGAACGGTCGCGCTGGTCAATGGACGACTAAATCGAAATGCAAATATGTTTAGGCACGCATACACACAAACACTCATATGGTGTATAAATATTTAGTTATTTAATAAGAATATAAAAAGAAGGAAATGAACAATCGAAACCAAGTGGCACTTGGGTAGTAAAAAAATAGTAATTTATTAAAAAAAGAAGAAGAAGTAGCAGCGAAAATCAATAAAAGGGAGGCACCAACAACTCATCATTTGTAACTTAATGCCATAAATTTATGTTAATCGAAAATTTAGTATTTCTTTAGACGCAATTAGTATGCATTTGAAAGCATACAAATTAATTCCCGTAACGAGGGAATTTATAAAAAAATATATTTTTATATCCGCGAACGCGCGGATTAAAGAAAACGCTTGTAGTTCGCGTGGATTGCCAGATACAAATCTATCTTTATTTTTAAAATACTAGTATTTATACAATTTTGTTTTATTGACTTAAGGTTAAAGCTGAAGTTACATTTTTAGCTATGACAGCAATTTCCAGCAGAACGTTAAGCGTTCTGTTTTCTTTACAAATGTTATTGTTATGCCTTCTTGTGAGGGCGAGCGATATTGCTTTGATAAAAATGGATTATTGGAATCAGGACGGAAAAAGCATATTGAATTCTTAAATCATCAAAAACGTTAATAGTGTAATTGCAGAGTGCAAAGATACAATTTTGTTTACAGTTATGGTAAGGTTTCTATGCGGAGGCTATCGTTAACTCCCCCCTTCCTAAGATGAATCGTCCCCGATTCACTATTATTTTGAGTTAATTTATGTATTTGATTTAAAAGAGCATTATATGTGACTTCTTGCAATTGCACATTTTCTATTGGTTTGGGAATTTCGCGAGATTTTTTTAATTTTAATATTATGTAAGATAAGAAAAGTATTCCCAAGATTAAAATTATGTACCAAAAATATGAATGGACTGTGATATGCTTATTCCGTTCTGCTAAAATGTTTATATTATCTAATTTCAACAGTTTATTAGTTGTTTCAATATATTCTAAAATTTCAAAATTATTGATATGGTTATTTTTCAGATAATTCCAGATTTTTGTTTCTATATTTTCATAAGTTTGATTATTAATTACTGTATTATTTTCAAATGTAATTAAATATGTTCCAGTTAGTGTTTGATTGTTTACAATATTTTTTCCTGAAATTAATATTGCTCCTGGTTTTATTTCTTCAATTTTCAAGTTTTTCTCTTTTAGTTTTTTACATTTTCCTTGTTTTTTATTTAATATTTCTGACAAACATGTACTTTCTTTATTTAATTTGCAATATGTTTTTGTAATTTCAGTTTTACAATTTTGTATATTAAAAAAATTATTATTACAATATGTTATGTTTTGATCAATTATAAGCTTACCATCTAATTGAGCTATGGCTCTTACATCGTAGTACTTACATGTTAGTTCTATTTTAGGATATTTAATATAAATTATTATTATGTTTTCTTTTTGGGCTATTTTAAATTTAGAGATGTCCATTAAATCTGTTATAGTCATAATACCGTGTTGGTAATATGTTATGTTTTTCAATTCATCATAATGTAAAATTGTTGGATTTAAAATCCCAATTTTACCAAAAGTTATTGTATTTATTAAATTTTGCAGTTCATGTGTAATATATTGGTTTCGTTTTCTTATTATTTTCCTGTTTATGGTATCGCCTTTAATATTATTTATTGTTTCAGTTAATTCTGTTATTATTTTAAAAATTTCTGAATTGGTTGTAAATTGCTTATTATTATTTATTATCAGTTCGTCCAATTTATTATTAATTTTTACAATGTCGTCATGGTCTGGTGTACCAGCTATCCATTTCCAAAGAGTTCCTAATTCATTTATACCCCTTTTTTGCCGAAAATTAGTTTGTTTTAATTGTTCTAATAAAGTTTTTATTATCAAAATTTCAGATTCTGTTTCCTGTGTAATAACTCCTAAGCTATCGTGATTTTGTTCATTAATACTGTAAAAATTTCTATTTTCGTCTGCTATTATATTTTCAAAATAAGATAAATTAGTAATGTGGAATAGGTCCCCGTATTCTTCATAAATGGAAACATCTCCATTTTCGATAAGTACGTAGTCTTGTCGAGTATAGTCTATAACATCAGCGGTTGCTGAGCTGATTAGTGCAGTCAAAATTAAAATGATCATATTGGAAACCTATAAAATTATGATTTTATATTATCTTTATGAATAATTCTGTTTCTATTATTAATTATTATGTTATTCCCCAAGTTTTCTTTAACTTGTTGTTTCTTATACCTAGGTTGTAATTTATTTCTCTCTCCTATTATATTTTCATAAATTATTTCTCCAGGGTGAAATGGGAAGCTTGTATTATTGCCTGAATACATTTGAGCAATTTTTTCTTTTACATGTCGCTCATTTAATTCTTCGAAACTATTCTCATCGGTAATATTGAGATTATTTATTTTTAAGATATTATTACCTCCTTTGTTTGGAGTATATTTTTTTATTTTATTGTCGGCATTATCTTCGACTGGCGTCCTAGGATTTTCTTTTCCCAAGTAGTTTAAATTTCGTATTCTTATATTTTTATTTGGTTTTTCACGATTCTTCTTTTGTTTTATTTTGCCGGTAAAATCTTCGGCTGGCGGTGTAGAATTTCTTTGTTCCACAATAAATTTTTTATTTAATTTGCCGGTATTATCATTGGCTGGCGTTGTAGAACTTTTCTGTTCCACAATAAATTTTTTATTTATTTTGCCGGTATTATCATCGGCTGGCGTTGTAGAACTTTTTTGTTCCACAATATATTTTTTATTTAATATGCCGGTATTATCATCGGCTGGCGTTGTAGAACTTTTTTGTTCCACAATATATTTTTTATTTAATATGCCGGTATTATCATCGGCTGGCGTTGTAGAACTTCTTTGTTCCACAATAAATTTTTTTAATATAATATTGCCGGTAGTTACTTCGGCTGGTTTTACGGAATCTTTATGTTCCTTAATTTTTTTATTTATACCGATATTTACCTCGGTTAAATGTGCAGAATCTTTTTGTTCCTCGATTTCTAAGTTTTCTCCTTTTTTATTTTCGAAATAAATGTTCATACTGTTTGCTTCATTTTTATTATTATTTTTTTCCATATAAATTATTTTCCTATTGGGCACGTCGATAAGTGCCTCAATTTTTTTAAGGAAATTATATCCTAATAGGAGATCCGATTCTATACCTTCTATTTCGTAGAAAATTTCCTCGACCCCAAATATGGTTATTATATGGTAATGCTTTATTATGGAATAGCCGTTCACGGTTTTTATCCGTTTATAAATGGCTAGTTCCTTTTTGTTATTATAAACCTCAGGCTTAATGTAGCAAGAGGTTGCTCCTGTATCGATTAGAGCCTTTAAACTTTTCTTTATTTTTGAGTCGTAGAGCTTTAGATAGGGGAGTTCATCCCCTCTTTGTCTAAAAAATGACTTTCATTCATGTTGTTTATCTTCTGGGTTTTCTCCTGTGGGCGAAAGCTATAATTGCTTTCCCTTGGTCGTTTTATTCCTTGGATGTTTCTATTTGGAATATACCTATTTGGTTGGTCCATATTGGCTTGATGGCTTGTAGTGGCCGATGGTTTTCCAAAATTTTGGTATTTATGGCTATTGTTTAGTTGGGGCTTTGGGTAATTTTCCCTTCGGTATGATCTAGACATAGATGGATCTATGTCCATTGGTTCTGGTTTTGGCATGTTGCTCCTCTGATGAAATCGTAAATTATTACTTGGATAAAACTGTTTAACTCTTGTCCTATCATTTGCAAAATTTTGTGCAAATCGAGCTCTCTGATTATTGGACTCTAATTCCTGAGCTTTGGCCAATGCGTCGGGCAAATCTTCCGGACAGAGGGAAAATATAATATCTCTTAATGGAGCGTTAAGCCCAGTTATAAATATTCTAAGAGCCTGGTCTCTATTCTTTTTATTCAATTCTTTTGTTATTGGTGCGGCCCCTCCATAAGTCATAATGGTTTTATTAATCATCAACGTTAGTTTTTTGTTAACTAAATTATAATATTCAATGACCGTCATTGAGCCTTGTCGTAGAACACTCATTTCTTGTTCTATGATATGTATCGGACGTTTGTCCGAATACGCAAAATCGAGACGCGCAATTATCGCGTCAAAATTTAACACAGTACCATGGTTGGTTAATGTGTCATTTGCTTCTAGTGTAATTTTGTTACGCAAAATCGTAAGGGCTGCGAAGTACTTTCGGCTACCTCTTACATATAAGCTCATAACGTTATGTGCGGCTTCGCGCCAGCTAACATAAGCGTTTATCCTTCCTGAGAATTCCGGTAAGGATTTTATAACATCTAGTGACTCATGACATTGAATGTTGTCATTTATTATTTCCGTCTGAAAATCTGTTACTCTGTGTGTTTCAATTTCAACTTGATTTTTTAATCTGTCAATTTCTTGCCTTAATGTAATATTGCTTTCCGCAATTAGGCGCGTAATTAAATCTACCGTTAATCCTGCCTCATTAGTCATGATTAATTATTATTATTTTTTTAGTTTAGAGAAAGAACTTTCTTATTATTTTATACTTGTATAATCTCTTCTAGGAAGAGATGCTCTTCTACTCTGGAGGGTCCTATTATGTAGGATTCGCAGAATTGAGCTAAGTTATGGGGGTCTTTTTATTTTGTTATGCGGCTGGTCGAGCCTTAATTTATATTTGTATAATCTCTTCTAGGAAGAGATGCTCTTCTATTCTGGAGGGTCCTTTTATGTAGGATTCGCAGAATTGAGCTAAGTTATGGAGGTCTTTTTATTTTGTTATGCGGCTGGTCGAGCCCTAATTTATATTTGTATTTTATCGCAGTTAATCGCAGAGTTTTTTTTATTTTAAGCTGGAGGGTCCCCCCGAAGGTGGTGAATCGCAGCTTTAATTTATTTTATTATTGGTTGCACAAACTAGAAATTATGTTTTATTTTTTTTCTGGGGCACTTTTTCTCTTCGTGATCCCCACCGCAATTTTTACAATAGTATAATCTAATATACTTAGGTTTAGTTTGGGTGTTCCCCATAAATACATATATATATATATATATAATTTATAATTTTAACATATTTATTTTAATTTTAACTTACTAATATATATTCCGTCGCTGTCAATAAATTCCCGCTGATGATGCTGATAATAGTTGCTTTAGATACAGTAAGCTGGTCAATTCCATGAAAAATCGCACTAGGCTCGTTGTTGAAGCTAAGGGGGGTCATATGTATATTTGACGATGAGTGGTCTCCCTCCAAAATCCCTTTATTTTCTTGCTGTTCTCTGCTTCTGTTGCTTTTGTTGCCGCTATTTATTGTTCTTGTTGTTTTGTAATTATTTCTGCTACTGTTGTTGCCTCTGTTACTTAGTTGTTTTTGAGTTCTTGCTTTGTTTTTGTTGTTAGTGTTCTTAAGCACTTGCTTTGTTCTTGTTGTTTTTATAATTATTTCTGCTACTGTTGTTGCTTCCGTTACTTAGTTGTTTTAGAGTTCTTGCTTTATCTGGTATTAATTCTTTTAATTGACCCTCTTTTTGTATTTGTTGGGGCGTGTTATCACTTTAATTATGTTTTGATTTTTACTTAAAATCTGGCTTTATAATTCATCAATTTTTAACTGAGATAAACAAGCAAAACGATCCGTTATTTTAACTTTTTATTTGTGGTAAGCACTTTTTTTGAATTCATGCCCCACGTTGGGCGCCAATTAATTCCCGTAACGAGGGAATTTATAAAAAAATATATTTTTATATCCGCGAACGCGCGGATTAAAGAAAACGCTTGTAGTTCGCGTGGATTGCCAGATACAAATCTATCTTTATTTTTAAAATACTAGTATTTATACAATTTTGTTTTATTGACTTAAGGTTAAAGCTGAAGTTACATTTTTAGCTATGACAGCAATTTCCAGCAGAACGTTAAGCGTTCTGTTTTCTTTACAAATGTTATTGTTATGCCTTCTTGTGAGGGCGAGCGATATTGCTTTGATAAAAATGGATTATTGGAATCAGGACGGAAAAAGCATATTGAATTCTTAAATCATCAAAAACGTTAATAGTGTAATTGCAGAGTGCAAAGATACAATTTTGTTTACAGTTATGGTAAGGTTTCTATGCGGAGGCTATCGTTAACTTACACACATATACATACATATATTTACATGCACACACATACACAGTGAAACACATAGTGACCAGCGGCGTTGACGTCGCGTCGCTTTGAGCGCTTCCACATGTGCGGAGTTGACTGAACCGGCTTAAAAGAGCTTGATTATGGGTTTGCTTTGCTGGTTGGGCACAAAAAGTTGTCGTAGTGAGACGAGCAGCTGGCCGATCACGCTTGGCTACCGAATATCGATTAATTTGTGGTTTTGCGGTTAGCTGGCTCCCACAATTAAAACGTTGGGGTGAGATTAGCTTTGGCGTAGAAGGCTCTGTAGACTTCTTTCAAATCAAAATTTTAAAAAATAATATTCCAAAATTATTTGCATAAATGATCGGTAATGAAGTGAGTAAGCATTACTAAGGAACAGCGAAAATGATTTTGTAAACTTTTTGCCGTTATTTGCTGTGAATTCGGGAGTGACTCATATGTAAACCCTTGCTGCAGAGTATTTGTGTGTTGTGTTAATCTTTCGTAGTTTTATCTGGAAATCCCACGCATCGTCTATACGACGAACTTGACAGAAGAATGGTAAAGAAAATCAAAACCCGATGAAACGAGCTACCTCGGTGCAAACCTGCAAAAGTCATGTTCAAAACAGGAGATCGGAAGTACACAAAATTTCTATTGGCAGTCGATAGAAGAGACTATAGAAACATGATGAGTATACTAGCTGGTCACTGTTTGGTGGCGACACAGCTCGCAGGATGGGACTGACCGGTCGAGAAGACTGCAAGAAATGTCTAGAGCAGGGCACCAGGGAAACAGTGGTGCATCTCTTGTGCACTTGTCCTGCATTGGCAAGACTACGCTGTAAACATCTGGGGTCCCAACAGTATAATACACTGGAGGAAAGACTATCATAAATCTTATCGAATTCTTGAAGAACAATCGATAATGTCAGATGATTTCTTATAATGTGTGATTTTTGAAAGTCGTCAGAGGACAAGTTTTAGTCAAAATTACGCAATTTTGAGTTTCCGAACTGAGATTAAGCAGTAGCTATACCTGAAAAGCTTAGAGGGGAGCCGAGTCGAATGTATGATCTATACTTTATTGTCCAACAGCAATCATTGTTAGATTAGTTTTTTTTATATGATGGCCACTCATTGTCACGCACCGAGGAGTTAAACGTTATCAATATGCTTAACCTCAACATGAAAGTCCTTACATTTACTTCCAATAAAAATATCCTCTGAAGCAGTTTACCGCGGAAGACTACCTTCGCCGGAAGCGAAGATTGCTATCAGACTCAGAGAATCAGGGTTCTTAAAAGAACTCGAATCTGAACATTCGGATATTCTCACACACTTCGACTTCATACCGGATATTTGAATTGTGGATGCGCCAAACCGAACTCTGCCTGTTCCTTATTTGCCCTTATACAGAAGAGGGAGTTGTAGATGGGAAGAAATCGTTGGAGAAGAGGAGCAGCGCACCTCTTTACGGATGGGTCAAAGCTTGGGGGGTAGGTTGGTGGAGGGGCTTAACAACTCCAGCTTCAGACCTCCTGACTATTACAGTTTCTTTCAAGTCGAGGTTGCAGTCATTAAGGTGGTACATAGTTGATCTGCTGCTTCGGAGTGCTCACTCCTTCAGAGAAGGTACCATTCACTCAGTTAGCAGAGGGGCGATACAAGCCTTGAGCTCATTTACAGGGCTAACAGGGTATCTGTTTATAAGTTCAATATGAAAGACGCAAAAATGCAATAGTTAGCACGAGTTCTATACATTGATAAATCTGTAGAGATCTTTACTCGGCAATATAATATGACGCAAGATGTCTTCATGTCCACGACAGCTCAATTAAAATTGAACGTGGAATACTCTACTTCGGGACCTCAAGTTCTGTGTATATAAACTCTCATAAACATACATATATGTATGTATGTGTAGATTTATAAGTAAACACTCGTTTGCACTAATTCCCTATTTTTCCAGCTTCGTTGTCATTCCACTACCGTAAATAATCCTATTTTCATATGCACTACATTACAATTCCTCTTGTAACCGCAATGTAATTGTTTGATTGAAGTTGTTGCATGGCAGCAACGGCACTTGCCACAAATACACACATGCAAATTTGCACACATTTGCCCAAATATATGTATGAATGTATAATGTAGTGTAGTGGAGGCATAAAAGTGAACGACTTTAGCGACCACTCGCCGCCAGTTAGCTGAGAGTCATAAAAATCACTTCGAATGATCTGATTTGAGAAGAACAGCTGGAGCTTGTGGCAGCAGCTGTAGCTTAGTGCCGCCGAGCAAAGCAGGCGATCGCGTGAAGTTCGACCAGGAGGCAATGCAATAACACATGTACAACAATATATATACTTACATATATATATATACTTGTACGTATAAGTGTATTTATTCGCGCATAAAAAGCGAGCAAAAATTGCTCTAAAAATCATAAGGAAATGTGAAAATTTAATGGCACAGCGAGCTTAGCAATGACGACAACAAGCGGCGGGCATGAAACGAAAGCAAAAAGATTGAACAACAGCAAATCAGCTTTAAGAATGGACGCATACACATGTATACATACCTGTGTTGTAGCGTGTTAGCTTGTGTGTGAGTTTTCACTTATAATGTCTTTATAAGATTTTATGGGCGTGAGTGTACACTAACTGACACACACACACGCACACACATGCTTATGAGTATCTATGTACGTAAATATGTGTATTTATTTCAGCTTGATATATTTTTTAACGGTTACCCGCAACAGGTGCTACACGTAGAAGGACTTTTCAAATTGCTTATATACATATATTTGCGTGTGTGTGAGTAGGTTGCAAATGCTGTTTTATCAGCCAACATTAGTCGCCAATCACTAATGACGCCGTACTTATGTTGTTGCCTGAGATTGTCTGGAGTAGCTAGTAAAAGTTTAGAAAAAGTATGAAAAATAACTGCCAAGGAGTACTAATTATGTGCATAAGTACTTAAAAATGCTGAAAATTTAAAAAAATAATGAAAGTAGATATGGGTAAAAGTTGTTGCTAAAGTATTGGATTTTAAAGTATGATATCAAAACAATTGTAATAAATATCAGTAAATTGTCTAACTGCCAAATGTAGGACCAATACCCCTAATAATGCCATTAACATAACCAATATCAGAACCACTGCTAAAATTGGCGGCTATATCAGTGTTTATGTTATTGTTATTGTCATTATTTTAACCATTACTATTAGTTACACCCAACACCATTAGTTCTTACATTTTTGTAACAAACAATTTCAAAAGCATTCCAGTATCTTTAATAATACCGTTACCAATAATTACATAAGCATCAAAGTAATAAACAACTACTTAACCATTACTATAATCATTACCATTACTGTAATCATTACCATTACTGTAATAATTACCATTACTGTAATAATTACCATTACTATAAGCATTATCATTACTGTAATGATTAGCATTACTATAAGCATTACCATTACTGTAATGATTACCATTACTATAACTTTAACCATTACCATTACTATAACCATTAACATTACTATAACCATTACCATTACTATAACCATTATCATTACTGCAAACATTACTATAACTACTAGTAATAACTATCACCATTACTATTACTTTAATCACTACCATTAACAATATTCAATACAAGTCAATATCAATATTAGCTCAATAAATATTTCTAAATAATTCTGATGTAGTCATCATTATTACTAACGTTTTCAATACGAAAATTAAACTCATTACCATTACTACTCTTACTATTACCAGTATCAATACCAATGTGTTGTTTAACTTACTGCTCTATTCTTATACATTGTCAGTATAATTACTTTATCCATTACCATTACCAATATTAAGGTTAGTAAATATTAGTAAAGTATTGTACTAATGTAAATGCCATTACCAATACAATATATGAATTCTATGTGTAATACTTTGTTTTATAAAAATAAAAATATAAAAGCAACATTTAATAAAAAATACTTTCATAAGTATTACCAATACCATTACTTTCAATTACCTAAACTAAAATACATAACCTGCCACCCTTTGTTCAAAAAAATAAAAAAAAATGTAATATCAATATTTGCCAAGATTACTTTCATAAGAATTACCAATACCATTACTTTTAATTACAAAACCTACATCAATATCAATGGACCAACCTCAACTCAAACTATTTACAAGAAAAATACCAATATCAATACATTTAGTATTACCATTACTGAAATTAGGCTAAAATGCAGAGACTTTTCTCAATTAATCATAAGGCTCTCATTAAAAGAGAGTAGAAAGAGAAAAGTGGTAGTCCCGACCTTATATCCCCGTACTCGACTATATCCTCTGGGTATATTCATCTTGGAAGTGTATACGTACAATTGGCTAAGTATCGAGAGCAGGTCTACCAAAGCTTTGAGCTTCTTCGGCCACTCGAATAAATTGTGTTCTAGCTGTCCCGATTCAATTTTCAAACAATTTATGCTTTAAAATTCTATAAACAATATTTTCTTGCATGATATTGAAAATCCAGCCAGTACTACCAGCAACAGCCAACGCCAGCTGTCAAATGCTAAATACTACTTGAGCACCTAACCTCACTTTTGCGCACTCTTCAAGTAAAAGTAATCCGGACATTTTATTGCTACAATCAGAAGCTTTTCTTTAACGATGCGCCAGAGCAGCAAACAGGGAACTCGCTCGCGGACACTTTTGTCTTAAGCTGGGCTTAAGAAGCCACCACTACGATCGAAATGTGGCATGAAGTATTTCTTTGATTGTGCCTTTAGTTTGAAACGGGCGTGCGCCGTCACTTTACCACGGGGCAATAAGTGGAGATTACATATATGCATGCAGACTGGTGAGCTATATACATATACGCTGTTGTTGTTGGTGTGCTTGAAGAAATAGGAGCAATTGGTACTGACTCAACCGCTGGAATAGCACCTGGTGTGATTAATGCGTTTGCCGTGGCACATGACTGCAAACGTGTGCACCTCCCCACACACATACATACACAACACACGTACATAGATACAATTCTATATAGTACAGACGTAGTACGTCTCTGTTCGCTAGCCGTCAGCGCAACAATTGCTGCTCACCCTATTTTTGCCTTGCAACCGATATGCAATTGTTGCTGCTGGCATTATTGTAGTGGCACTTTTCAAAGCAAATTGTAAATCGCGATTTTATTTTATTTTCTATTTTTACTATTCCACCTTTTGCACATTTCTACGTTACAAATGTGTGAGTGTGTGTGTGTGCATGTGTTGCTGCCTAAGCCTGACGATCGCGGCGCGTGGATTGCCACTTGACCAACATTTCTATTTTACAATTGCATGCTACCAATTGCAACAATAATAATAATAACTAATACACAGTACGAAATGTTGTGTTACGGTTCGCTTGTATGTCGTTCGGCATCACCCTCAATGGCTATGAAGTGTATACAGTGGCGGGCAAACATTTTTGACAGCAGAGTTGGTCAGATGAAAAACAGAAATTCCTGGCTTTTTTCGGCATTCGTTCGCTTCAATTTGATAAGTTATTATCGGTAGTGTTCCTAAATAGTGTCGTCAATCGATTTTAGAAGCTCATAACACAGCAGGTCTTCTTATCCCACCAAACAGATTATCCTGACGTCGTGCTTATTCGGTTGTCGTTTAAGTTTCATAAATAATTTTTTTGTGTTTAATGTAGATATCTCTCAAACCGTTTAAGCTGAAATAACCAAACTCGCTCGAGTTAAACCTATAAGAACATTCCGTAAAAAATTCTTAAGGGGTATTCTACTCTAGAAATCAAATGTTGGGCAGTTTTTTGAATTTTATTTAAAAAAAAACCAAAAATATTTTTACTATCCATTTTTTATGGTGTTTTTATTGATATCTTAAGAATACAGAAAAAAAATTTACAAAAAAATATTAAAAATTAATATAATTAGAGGGGGGGCGAGACAGGTGTAACAAAAAATGTTGCATCCTGGTGACATTGATTCTGACTCTTCTGGTGGTCTGAAAAAAAAAATCAAAAGAAATTCTTAATCAGTAAGGATGCTGTTATAGTCCGGGAACACGAAATTTTTTGTTTTGAAAAATGGCGACTGCCTGAAAATAAAAACCATTTTTTACGCTTTTTTTTGAAATTCCTGAATTTTTTTAAAATATTAATTTTTACACGATGCTGGTAGGAACGATAAAGCAATATATAAAGAAGGTTCACGCAAAATTTCAAGTATATCGGTTGTATAGAACTTGAGATAATGCCGGTACCGTGTGGAAAAAAGTAGTTTCGACAAAAACGCGTTTAAAGTTTAGGAGACAATTCTAGTGAACAGGGACGCCACCTCACAAAATCGGCTGTATCTCCGAAAATAAGTCGAATTTTGAAAAATCCTTCCAAGGTCATATTTTTGAAAGTCTAAACTTTAAACATATGAAAAAAAATCGAATTTTTCAAAATTCTAGTGTGGAATACCCCCTTAAGGCGCGATAAATCAATAACTAAATATGCCAGACAGTCTACCCCGGAAATGGTATGAGAGATACTTTAGGGCCGTGTCGAAATTGGACAATGGGCGTGAAATCACATATCTCTGGAGCTGCTCTATCGATTTCATCCATATTAAATACATGCCATTGTCTCAACATTTCTATTCCACAGTGTGAAAATGAAAGAAATCCGTCTACAACAACGTCCACTTGCCATATAACACAATTTTGAATTTCTTTTGATTTTTTTTTTTTTACTTTTTGGTCTACAAATCAAGAAGCAGTTGATATAACGAGATAAAATCTTGCGAATAGTGTTTTTGAAGTATGCCGCCTTATGGCCAAAAATCTTCCAAATCGAAGCAAAACTTTTCAAGTCTCATGGTACCGAATATGCGGACCCTTATACCTTGATTTTTGACAGAAAATACCGGTTTGAGATAAATAATTGAAATCCTGATAAGAGTATGTCTGTGTGTCAAAAATGGGTTGAATTGGGTCAATACTTCCCTTAGCCCCCATATACCTAAGATAAAGATTTTCGAACTTCCGTATGACTTTATACCGCATATATCGGCCAATATTCGAGTTATTCCAATGAAAAGAAGAAACATGTTTTACTCTTAACAGTGTATCTTTGTGCCGAAAATAGATAAAATTGAACGAAAACTTTGCCTAGCCCCTATATAACTAATATCAGGATTTTTGAACATCCGAATGATTTTACTTCATATGATTGGGTTTACACTTTAAAGTATTATATTTCCCTGGCTTTGATTCGAGTTGCAAAAGTATGAAATGTTCGGTTACACCCGAGACCTTTCTTACTTGTTCTATGTTGTTGTTGTATTTCAATGATAGGCGAAATGTGTTCCGAAGTTTTCAAACAGCCTTCTAAGAGCCTTTGAGTTGGGAACATAGTGAAGTCATGGAGAGGCCTCTATTGTAAAGTTGTTTGACCTTGACTGGGTTTTTCTGCTTACCGATTTTGCCGAATATTTAATTTTAATATATTTGCGGTTATTCTCTTAACTTTAGCCACCACTGTCTGCACAAACACACACTTACATATTGATATCGTTTAAATATGTCTTACACCTAAATCAAACTTGACTCCTCTACAATCAACAATACGTATGAAATGTGTGCAGTTTGTCAGCAGCGCGCAGTTGGGGCAGGTTGGCGTACGTGTGCAACACAAGCTAGAGCAACTGTGAAGCACTGCAGTGCGGTCGCCAACATCATCGACAACGTTATTAATAACGCTCACAACACAACCGCTACAATTTTTGCACACAATGAATGTTGTTTTTGCTTTTGCAGCCGTTGCTGTTGCTGCCACCACTGTACAAACGTTGCACGGACGACGTTCGTCTCTTCAAATCGAGATGAAACCATTTGACTGCGTCAATTGTTGCTGCACAATTCACTACGCGGCACAAAAGAGCGTGCAACGAACAGTGGCACAGCATTTTGTGGCAATTGCAGCAAACAACAAACAACATGCAACATGTGGAATTAGCATGCAACGGATTTATTGGCATTACATATGTACGTATGTGTATAAAAACAATATGTTTGAGTGTGTGTGTTGATAGAAATGGCAAATGGCAAAAAGGCTAAGTGTGGCAACTCCGTGTCGCACTTTGGCCATTAGAGTGCGATGATACGACGATAGATTCGTTGTTAAATTCAAAACAACAGCGCACAATCTCGTCGGCAAATGCTTGAGTAATGTGTAGGAACACACTCACACACACTTGCATACATACATGTGTATGTGAGTGTGTTGGTGCGATAGGAAAAAGTGGTCCAGTTTGGTCAGTCAGCGGCGGTTGGCGCAAAGTTTCACCTGCTCTTTTTCAATAATATTAAAAGTTTATGCCTAGATAGCATCAGGCACACACATACAAACACATACATACACAAACACTTATTGTATGCGTGTGCGTTGCAAGTACGTCGCGCGTAAATAAGCCTGCGCGCAACTGGCAATCCGATACTGCCATTAACGGCCACCGCACCATCGCCCCATGGTTCGCTCACGCCAATCGTTTGCCCACTACGGCGCGGCAGCACCCGACGACGCCGGGGCGATAGTCGTTGACTGCGTTTGACCGGCACAGAAGCCATAATCAATAATCGAAACAACAACAATGCAGCGCAAAACGAGTTGTGCGCCCAAACGGTATGTGTGTATCAATTCAAACGCAAGCAGGAGTGGAGTGGAGTGGAGGGGGTCATGCTTTTTAACATAATAATAATATGCTAAACTATTTTTAAAAAGCAGTTGACTCATTTCAGTTTTCATATTTTTTGCTATTATTACTTGTTTATACACACACACACACACTCATACAAACAAGAGTTGTCTGCTTCGTTTTTCGTTTTTCCAACATTTTCCTCGGCTAATTATTATTAGTTCGGCAATTTGTTTTAAGTGGATATTTCAATTTTATTTAAAGTTTTTACAGTTTTCTGCTTTTAGTCGCCGCTGTTATTACTTTATATGCCTTTTAAACGTTGTTTTTTTTTAAACTAATTTTAGTGAGATTTCTTTTAGTTTATAGAACTCAGCACCGTGAAACTGGTTGAAACCACTGCGAAATATATACAGTTTTCAGCTTCTATGGAAAAGGTTTCTAACCTTGAAAGCTTGGATGCTAACGCATTCGCTAATGAAAGCTATTTGCTCTTCGGGTTGAGATTTCTCAGCACATAACTAGGGAATCAACTGTACTTCAGCCACAAATGTGGACTTTTTGCCAAGTTAAATATAAAGAATTAGAGAGAGGATTTTCTAGTGTCACATATCGTTGGAAATAAGAAATAAAATGCTGTCACGGATAATATTAATTTGGTAATGGGATAATCCATTTAGAGATTCCCTACATTTTTAAAGAAAAAACGCAGAAACTTCAAATTTAATGGAGAATTTTTTTTATCATTCCAAGAAACATTCTTGGTCTGTTTTTTTTTTTCTTTTTTTTTTGAAGAAGAAGACTATCTCTTTTCAATGTTGACCTTGGCTACGTCTCAGATGGTCCATCCGTTAGGTACAATTGATGACTACTTCGAGGCATGCAATAGTCGGTTATTATGGTCGCCATTGACGATTACGTTTTCACTGACATCATTTGAAGAAATATGGACCAATGTTTCCACCGGCCCATATACCCATTGAGCCACAAATGGGCCTCATCATTTAACAAAATTTAACTTGAAAATGTCCGATCTTCTTGGAACTTTTCAAGAACTCATAGTGGAAGCGATGTCGCTTGGAAAGATTGAACGGCTTCAGTTTCCAAAATAAATGTCTACGTCTTCGAAGTTATGACTGTCAGCAGTGACGTGGGAGCCAAGTCGCGAGCGCGGCGACTCTTTGTTTGATGACAGGACACATTTCATTTTGCCCTCGTTCACTACCGGACCCATTTGATTCGCTTCCTTAACCAGTCTGGAGAAAGTAGAATTAAAGGCGCAGATTTTAAGGTAGTACACTCTTATAGACGAGACTGACTTCCCTACTTAGTTCTGAAGCTCGAATTATTTTCTCAAGCAGCAGATTGAAATAGTCGCACGATAGGGAGCCGCTTTGTTTGAAGCCTCGTTTGGTATCGAACGGCTCGAAAAGGTCCTTCCAGTTCCCGACTGAGCTTTTGGTATAAGTTTATTACTTGCTTAATCTCTACTATCTCTAGTAATTGAAGGATCAACTGACCGTTGGCAAAAAACAATGGTAAAAGGGTGTTTAGTTCGTAATATTTTAGAAATTAGTCATATGATCTCTTGATAATATTTTTTTTATTTTTTAGGTAGGTAGGTAGGTTAGGATAGATGGCTGATCCCTCAACAAGACGGGGTTCATAATTAGACTGTTATGTACAGTTTTGTGAAACCATATTTATTCTATTGATGCTATTTCACCTGAATGTCTAAAATATGAGATCCAAGGTGTTATTGCCTTGATCTCGTAAAAACGATACATACGAGGAGAAGTTACTGAGATTATTCTATCTCATCTTCTTCCAAACAGCTAATGCAGCTGACATACGGTAAGATGTTCAATCCACCTGCATGAATCCCGATCGGAGAGGGGCCTGCTGAACTCCTACAACCATTGTAAGGTGGACCTAGCTAAGAGCGAAGAGTTCCCTAGACCCCTTACGATTCACTCTGAAGCAGAAGGACCTTACGACTGCACAGCTTTTAGTGTGGACCAACGCTTGCTGAGCTAGTATTGATGATAATGGTTGTTATCCTTCAATGATTCGAGCATAAGATATTCGATATTCACTGTATCTGGGATAATAATTTTACGTAACCTCATTTTTTGAACTCAGAAAATACTTTTGCTCTGAGCTATTACTTTATGCATCGCTGTGAATGGAATCTTTTATATTTGGGTGATTAGGTGATAGGGTTTACAAGGTTAAAAAAGACTTTTTTGTGAATTTATTTCTCAAATCTGGATTGAGTAATTTTATTCGGAGCACACTTTTGACAATGTAAGGTAATTTTTTCATGCAGAAATATTGAGGCATAAGCCTGTAACAGTGCTTTCCCCAGAACGTCTTGAGAAAAGAAGAATTTGCGGTGTTCACTATAACTCGGCCAGAAATTATCTTAAAATAAAAAATAAAGACAAATTAGTTATAATCAAATCTTCCCCCCAATGTACTCTGATAAGCTGTTACTTTCTACTAAAAATTCCGACATTTTGTGGGTGGAAAACACCCTTAATGAAAAAAAAATTATTTAATAAACGTAAAAATGTGTTCAAAGTTTGAAATGAATCGATCAAGTAGTTTTGAAATGACAGTGAATACGAACTTTAAAAAAGCAGATTTGAGGAAAACGCATCTAAAGTTTATGAACTAAAAAGCTCCTTCAGCTGTTCGAGTTGGAGCGCTAAAGGCCAGGTGACTAATAAGACGATAGCAGTAAAAATATTACTTCTATCGCCTTAAAATTTTTACGGACATATTCTTGAAATGTTAAACAATAAGATAAGGCAAAAAAAAAATCGATTTTTCGAAAGTGAAAACCCCTAAACCCCCCTTAAATAATAGAAAACTGATCTGGTTTAGTTTGCTGGTTTTTTTTTTTTTTTCCATATACCGATCAATTACTGCGAAATTTTGCCCTAAAACGTAGCACAGATATTGAAACCAATAGTAATTTTGGGTTCTTGGAATCATATACAAGAATATGAATATCCTCCTCTCATTTCAATTAATATTAGACAAGCAAACATGCCTTAACTCACTAATTAGTACATGTGAATGTATGTATACATACATACTTATCTATTTAACTA
Source organism: Bactrocera correcta (assembly GCA_027475135.1). NCBI lineage: Eukaryota > Metazoa > Arthropoda > Insecta > Diptera > Tephritidae > Bactrocera > Bactrocera correcta. The sequence continues at coordinate 72,623,117 of CM050325.1, forward strand.
TTTTAGGTATCTATTGAAAGCAAATGCAGCCATAACTGTATAAATATAAAGTGTAAATTTCAAGTGCTGTCAACATTTTCTAACGGTACAAATTGTACACACCTGCCTACATACACACATACCTAGTAGATATGTATATGTTATAAGAACATATTTATTTATGTTGACTTGAAAGCGATAGTCAACACGTCAAACCGACGGACACACATACAATAGTGCATACACACGCTCATATATACAAATATATAGATTATAATGTAGACACGTGCACGCACACTTGAGTAAAAGGATTGTAATAGTGGATTTTTTGTTTGGAAACAACGAGTGACAAACAAATTTATGAGGCTGCCAAAAAAATTGAACCAAAAACGGTGGAAAAATAAACAAATTCACAGCCTCGAGCGTGTTTTGTTGGCTGGAGAAAGCTGCGTATGTGAAAGTGTGTATGAAAGTGTGTATTGGAATGAGTTGAGAAATGTTATTCTGATTTTTGGGCATTTTTTTATTAAAAAAAAAATTGAGTTTAAAAAATTGTATTCTCATTTTTGTGCATTTTTACGTTAATTTTAGAGAAGTTGATTTTTTTATATGCATTTTACGCAGTTTTTGTGGCAAATGTTTGAAATTTCAAGCAACAGCAAGTATTTTATTTTTTTTCTAATTCGAAAACGTTGTATTTTGAGCAACTAATTGGGCTAGGCTGTCTTCTGCACAACTTTATGGCGATCGCTTAATTACGGCAATATATTTTCCAACAAATTTAATTAAACATTCGACACTCGCTGCTCATTGAGCGCAAATCTGTATGGGCAGCTACTGCAATAAAGTATTTGTTTAGAATTTTATTTAAATTTTTTTTTTTGTGTGTGTGTGAAATGTGGCGTTCAGCAGTATCTAGTGTATATAAAATTCACCGTTAACTTGCTGCAGGTGTTATGGTCAGCATCACCGCATTTGTAATCTACGCGCCTAAACCTCAAAATAATATCTTATATATAAGTAGTTGTATATTTACACACATATACACATACATACTTGCATACGCAATGATTTCGTGTAAACAGCAATTTTAGTGAAGATTTAAAATCAGCCAAAATACACGGCGACAAGTCAATCGGCAAAAGGCGAATTGGAAAATGTAATAAAAATGTTGAATAAATTGTCTAACAAAAGAATTATAAACGCTTACGAAGATGATTAGACAAATAGTAGAGAGCTTAAGGCACCTACATACATACACGCATACATATATATATACATTCATACATACATCAATACAAACCTAGTCTCACACATACATACATAAAAAAAGGTGTTGAGTTGACGGCACACCAGCGCGTCGGCAGCTATTTGTAGCGCTGACTAACCATGACTAGCTTGTGGCAGCTGCAACAAAGCGCTTTTTCAACGTATCCCGCTGCGCAAGTGGCGCTTCCATTGCTCCACACGCCGCACAACCTGCGCGTCACAAGCATGCCATAACGGGTGATTTTTTAAGAGCTTGATAACTTTTTTAAAAAAAAAAACGCATAAAATTTGCAAAATCTCATCGGTTCTTTATTTGAAACGTTAGATTGGTTCATGACATTTACTTTTTGAAGATAATTTCATTTAAATGTTGACCGCGGCTGCGTCTTAGGTGGTCCATTCGGAAAGTCCAATTTTGGGCAACTTTTTCGAGCATTTCGGCCGGAATAGCCCGAATTTCTTCGGAAATGTTGTCTTCCAAAGCTGGAATAGTTGCTGGCTTATTTCTGTAGACTTTAGACTTGACGTAGCCCCACAAAAAATAGTCTAAAGGCGTTAAATCGCATGATCTTGGTGGCCAACTTACGGGTCCATTTCTTGAGATGAATTGTTGTCCGAAGTTTTCCCTCAAAATGGCCATAGAATCGCGAGCTGTGTGGCATGTAGCGCCATCTTGTTGAAACCACATGTCAACCAAGTTCAGTTCTTCCATTTTTGGCAACAAAAAGTTTGTTAGCATCGAACGATAGCGATCGCCATTCACCGTAACGTTGCGTCCAACAGCATCTTTGAAAAAATACGGTCCAATGATTCCACCAGCGTACAAACCACACCAAACAGTGCATTTTTCGGGATGCATGGGCAGTTCTTGAACGGCTTCTGGTTGCTCTTCACCCCAAATGCGGCAATTTTGCTTATTTACGTAGCCATTCAACCAGAAATGAGCCTCATCGCTCATCGGACACGGACGCGAAACACATTTCGAACCGAACACTGATTTTGGTAATAAAATTCAATGATTTGCAAGCGTTGCTCGTTAGTAAGTCTATTCATGATGAAATGTCAAAGCATACTGAGCATCTTTCTCTTTGACACCATGTCTGACATCCCACGTGATCTGTCAAATACTACTGCATGAAAATCCTAACCTCAAAAAAATCACCCGTTAGAAGATACAGCAACGTTTGGTAGCGCCAAGTAGCTTATTTGTATTAGCGTCGCGGCAAGCAACAAGCGCCAGCCAGACAACTCGCCACTCGCCACTTGGCTGTAAGCACTTAAGCTACTTACTGTTGCAGGCGAGCGATTTAAGTTGCTTGATTATTATTTGTTATTTCGGTTGTGTTACTTTTGAGAAACAAAAATCAAAAGAACAACAAAAAACGCTGCGTTTGTTTGTGTTGTTGCATTTATGTGGCCTTTGGCGGCATAGACACAAAAGCGCCACATGATATTTTCACGGCAGCCAACCTGGCACAAACAAAAACATATCGGGCAATTAATTGATGTTCTCGCTGTTGTTGCCACAATTTTAATATTATACACACACACATACACCTTAAATGTGTTGTTGTTGCTGTTTTTGTGGCATTTTCGGCTTTTCATGTGTGACTGTTTGCTTATTTGTCTATGTTTCTCCAGTACTTGTTGCATTTTTTTTGCCGCCAACACATACTTTTATACATATGCATATGTATGTGTGTTTGTATATGCAACTTGTAGCGTTGCGGCTGCTTGCCAGATCTTTCAAGTGCATAACATTGGCAGATGATAAAAATAGCGGATATGTGCATACGTAAGCGAGCAAGCAGCTATAATTATCCTATCAGAAACTAACTGGTTTTATTCTCTTGCATTTGGGACCATAACTAGTTAGCTGCCACATTTTCATGTAAGCAGCAGTCAAAATAGCCTTGCAGATTTTATATGGCTGACCTCCACTGCTTAGATTTTTGCTAGTATTGAATTAGTTCGAAACTCCTTAGTTGGGAATTGGACCGTTTCCTACACTTTTTCGACAATTTCATAGTCCGAACCAGTTTTTCGCAGACCGTTTTCGAAAATGCGTTTTTAAGCTGGCAAAACTCGAGCGCAGTTAATAAGATTATTTATGATTTATTTTCAGAACGTCTCGGAAGTTACGTCCCAAAGAAAAAAGACAATAACGAGAACGCTTTCAAACTTTTGTTGAACCATTTACCAAGCTTTTTTCGTAGTTGTATCTAGACCTTATCAAAATAGGTTCGAGGAAATCTTAAGTATGCGTGAAGGAAACTGCTTGTCGACGTCACAAATGCTTACGTTCTTCGATTCCTTATGGGCAATATTGAATTTGTGGCCCAAAGGTCACGATATTTAAGAGAACGCCGCCAAAGAAACTCAATTGGTATTAGAGTGGGAATATAGCGAATCGAAAATGGAGTACTGTGCTATTTCAAAGCTTCTACTAAAGTTATTTATAAAGCAAGCTAAATAAAAAAACATCGTCTGTCTACCAAATAAGTCCACAGTATAAAAAGTTTCTTTAGACAACTTAGAAACTCACTTGTAAATGAACCATTTGGTGACCATTGGTTGACCTTTCTGAAAATCATCAAGAAAATTGAAATTGTAAAAAGTAATTCTCCCTTTTGAACCGAAAGAGTTTTAAAGCGCTGTTGTTGTTGTTGTAGCGGCAGTATTCTGCCGAGTTGAGAGTCCTTGGCCGAATAAAAATCCGGGTCCGTTCCGGTTACGTAGACCCGACTGTCGTGGGAACGAGTTTTAAAGCGCTCTTAACCCTCAATAGGGCAAGCCTCTCCCTAGTTGTAGAAGTTCTAACTGGTAACTCTTCTATAAGAAGCTGCAAAGTTGGAAATCTCAGCGAATGTCAGTTCTAGAAGCTGTTTGAAGGAATACGAAGTAGAAACATCTCAACACTTACTTCCAGACTGTCCCACTTTTGCAAGATCAAGGTTTAAACACTCGTCAGCTCACACTATCAGAGATTCCGCTGAGCTGATGGGATTAGAAAAAAAGGCTTAAGTATGTCTGAACTGTCTCTAAGGCGCTTTCTTGACATATCAGATCTGATTGCAGCTGTTCTATTTTAGGGCTGCTCAAAAGCTAATTTTTGTAGTCCAAGTGCGATCCCTATCTTGAAGTTCAGTCATTGTACCTAACCTAGTCTGATCCGCCCTTACTAATCCGCAATTATTATTTGCAAGCATAAAATAAGTGCTAATTCGTCTACAATTAATATGTGACTCACTAATATTAAGCTACCAAGAACTAGTAAACACCCGCCTCAAACGTACTAGTTCCGAACTACTTAGAAAAGTATCCAGCCAGTTCGGAGTCCCACCTAGAGTGTGTATTCTTATTAACCACAGTGCTGTTGCTCACAATTGTGTATATTTTATTATTTTCATGGGTGTGTGTGTGTTGACAGAAGTGATCACATAAATTCACACGATTTTCGATTATTTGTTTATGCTCGTTTAGACTAAATCAATGAATCAAGACTAAATTAGTGCTAGAATGTAGACCAGCCGGCAGTAATAATTCGCTAAAATGAAAAGATTTCGCACGTGATTATGTCGAGTACTTCTTTGCTTAGCAATCAACAGTTGTAAAAGATAACAATTTAAAAAGATTCCAGTCTAAAAACTGTAAAAAAATAGCTTTTTGAATCGTTTCCTCAGCATCTTCGCTCTAAAAGCGTTTTACATACTTTAATAAGCTTTAAATGAAACGTTAACTTGTTCTACGTTGTTCGCTCGACTGTACGAAAATTTGATAATGACAGCATTTCTCTAACGCTTATTTCGACTAGTCTCGACGATCGGAACGTTAGGTTCAGTTAATCAAGTAGGCCAATGAGCCACGCATAGACCACTTTTGGTCCTTTGCGACGCCAGATGGAGTTAAGTTCATGATAAGTAGTTGTCTTTTAGGATGTCTGTGTTTGACGCGAATTTTAACAGACTCTGTGATCTCACTATCGATACCTCCTACAGTGTATCATACCGTGGGGACCACAGATTCTTACAGCGTAGTCTGACCAATGCGGGACAAGTGCACAAGAAATGCTCCATTGTGTCCCTGTTGGCTTGCTTTAGACATTTTTCCTTGCAAACTTCTTGATCTGTCAGTCCCATTCTGCGAGCGTGTGTCGCCACCAGACAGGGACGTTAACTTAAATCTAATAAATGGACCATTAATACACAGATTATTGGTATTCGTTTCATAAAACACTGTAGTTGCTTGTAGAAGGTCTGTCGCAAAAGAAACAGGACTGCTAAAAAAACAAAAAAAAAATTAATATTTTTCAAAAGTTATATTTTTTTATTGTAAGTAGTTTCCTTGTGCTTCGATATAGCCCGATCAATTGGCATTTCAAATGAGTGTTTAAGTGTTTAAACCAGTGTCCTTTCATGGGCAAATGAAGTTTTCCAAACCAGTAAAAATCACAGGGTGTCAGATCAGGTGCCCTACTCACCGATTAATGGTTAATATGGAGTTTTTTGTCAAAAAATCAGTGACAAGCGTCGACCGATGACACGGCGCATTATTGTGCAACAGGCGCCAGGACCCTGCCTCACGGTATTGTGGTCGAGCACGACGAATGCGTGACAAAAGACGCTTCATAACACCAAGGTAAAACACAGCATTAATCGTTTGGCCAGTTTGGACGAACTCTCGGTGTACAATACCCTCGGAATCGTAAAAACAAATCAGCATTGTCTTTATTTTTGACTTCGGAATCGCTTAAACCACTCATGCACACTGATCACCATAAACTTTTTTCATCATTTGAAATGTTTCAGTAAACGTTTTCCCAAGTTTAAAACTAAATTTAATATTTGCAATTTGTTCAAAATGCATTTTACGACCGATTACCAAAAGGTGCTGTCACTTTTTGATCGATAACATCGATTCTAGTTATCCGATTGTCTTAAAATTTTTACGAAATCTCAACAAGAGACCAAACTTTTTATTTCATATACCCACCAATAAGTGGCGCCACCAGCAACAGTTATATTTAAGAAGTTCTGTTTCTTTTGCCACAGACCTTGTATTTTCACTTTATGCCGTTATGATCATCACTCATACCCTCTGTGTTCAAGATAACGGGATCCATACATATATTTATGGCTGAAATTCTATTGAGTATACACTTACTTCCATATAAGTATTCCCAATACTCATTACCCATTCCCCTAACCACATAAAAGGATTCCCCAAAGCGTGTAGCAGTATCTCTATAATCGAAATGACAATATTAGGGCTTTATTGAGATGTATAAATATCAAAGTTTTTATTCTTTTATTTTTGGGGTATATAACATAAGTACAGGTACGATTTAACCGTTATGCTATTTAAGCCGAACTTCTGATGTTTCGTTTCAACGAAAGAGTTCTCGATCGGTTCAGAGTCTATAACGGGTGTCCTAAGATTTAAGCTTACTTCATATGTGATGTAAGAGCTAAGAGTCTTCGACGGAACTATGTAAGCGTCCATATTGCCTTATTGACACTCAAAAGCCAGCAGTTTCGCAAGAATAATGATCAGCAAGTTTACTGGCTCGTTGTTTACAATCCCTCGAAGTATAACCGAGTCAAGACATAACTAGGGTTTTAAAATACTGCATTTTCGAGTTTATGCTTTGAGGCTCTGAAAAATGTATAGAATATCGTCTAAAACATGCATTTTGAGACAATTTATTGTGGTGCATTTATGAGTGCCTTGTCTGATCGCGTATTTTTACCCAACACTGTAAGTAAATTTTTTAAAAAGCATTTTTAAATTATTACTCTCTCATTAGTAACGGTAATAATTTGTAAAAGAGTAATTCACTTGAGTTGCTGCTTTTAAAAACAGTGACGCAGTGAAAAATTTGTATTCGAATATGTCAAAAAAGTGAGGCAGACAACCGCCACCAGTTTCCAGTCCAGAATTTGTCAATGCTTTTGAAATACAATTCAACAGAATTTGCTGGTACAATAAGCATAACCAATGTTGTAACGAAAAAATAATAATAACAATGCATTTTTAACGACAACTAAAGTGACGCAATGACTTGCAACATGTTGCACGCCTCACATTGTGCATCAGAGTAAGCATAGGTTGAGCTAAAATGCGTTGAAAATTAATTTTTTTTTTACGAAAATTAGTCTTTTTCAATTTATTTGCATATGAAAAACGCAGTACGAACTACTGATGCACTTATTTAAGCTAATGCAACAACAACAACAATAATAACATAAGTAAATGTTAGCAAATGAAGCGTTAAATTGCAAAAGTGGCCTACTATGCGATGGAGAAGTAGAAAAAAGCAGTTAATAAAGTTAGTATAACATATGCCAGTGATCCTCATATCAATGACAGCAACAATAACAGCAAATTTTGATGAAAACAAAAAAAAAACGTTTGCTTCGGTTGCACCGTTACCCTTCACAGGAGCATTTCTTACAGCATAAAAGGGCATATAAAGATTTTTAACCTGATTTTGAGCGTTCAATTTGTATGGCAGCTATATGCTATAGTGCTGCGATCTGAATAATATGTTCGGAAATTATAGCGTTGCTTTAGATAGAAATTTACGCCGAATTTCATGAAGATATCTTGTCTAATAAAAAAGATTTCCATACAAAGACTTGAGATTTATCGTTGAATTTATATGGCAGCTATAAGCTATAGTGGTCCGATTTGAACAATATCTTTGAAGATTATGGGGTTTCCTTAGATAATAATTCACGCCAAGTTTCATGAAGATATCTCGTCAAATGACAAAGCTTTCCATACAAAGACTTGAGTTCGATCGCACAGTTTGTGTCGCAGCTCATGGTATAGTGGTCCGATACCGGCGCTTCCAAGAAATAAGCAGCTTCTTGGCGAGAAAAGCACGTATGCAAAACTTTAGGTGAATAACTCAACAACTGCCATACATTAAGGGTATAAAAATGTATAGAAATTAACCTGAAACCATGACTGTCACATGCTTATAAATGTACATATTTACATATATGTAAGTGTGTGCGTATTTGCATGTAAATGACATAGAGCATTTGTTGCTTGACTGCCATTAAAATAATGCAACGCTTCATTTGCTACAAATGTGGCAATGACGCGCACCGGCTTGCACTCGCGAAGCCGCTCGCCAACTTTCTGCGTACGCCTAAGTAGCTCTTAACCAGCAATGACAACAAATACATACATATATGTTGCTAGTTAGTGCTGCTTGCAACATTTTTTAGCGTATTTCTTGTAGGCAAAAGCAAGTTGTCCAGGCGGCAGGTGCATTTTCTAATGACCAAACCACCGCCACAACCACCACCAGCATGTGTTGCAAGTTGTTCGTATGTAAATAAGTGCACATACGCAACTTTTTACACACACATACACATATAAAAACATGCAATAGACAGTACCCCCAACGATTGGTAATCCATTGCAGTGATATGTTGCAACGGCAACGCGCTCGCGCCAACTCTTGCCAGCGTTTTCATCAAAAGCCCGCAACCGGCAATCAAATGTTGTTAAATGTAACTGCTACAACAGCAACGAAAGCAAAGCAGCTGAAATTATAAACGCGAATTGTTTGGAGAAAATCACCGCGACGGCGAAGTCATTGTTGCCACTAGCTGAAGATGCAATTGCTAGATTGCGCTCAAATTGTTGTTGGTGGTGGCAAAATTGAAAGGTGTAAACGGTAATTATGGCACATAAGCGCGTTGGCCCACTGGCTGGCATGTGATTGGCTCTGCTGTGAGCTGCGTATTTCATTGCATTGCACATTAATTGTTGGGGGTTAAAATTAGAAATTCGTGATATATTTGTGCTCATTGCTTAGTTTTTGTTCTACTTTGTTGCTCAATTGTGGTAGTTATGCGCGTAAGCTCGTGGATTGCCGCAGGTGTGATTGCAAAGGTATTTTAATCAGCTGCCAATTGAATGTGTTCGGAAAGTTTTCTACAAAGGCTCAAAGTATGTTCATTGTTATATAAGGGTACTGTATATTTCTAATATATATGTACTTACATTGTCTGAAAATTGTTCAAACCAAAGCTTGCCTTAATACAATCCAAATAAATTTTAAGTTGTCGCGGTTCTACGCTTCTGAGCTTTACGAACTGCTTTTTTAGGGATGTTATGAGCTCAGCGCTTTACCATCGCCTGTTAATTGCCGACTATTGGTAGAAAACTCTTTGTGTTCTGATAATGGAATTTATTTTCTATAATCCTTAGATATTACTTTGACCAAAATTCGACCTTCCTTGAGATTGTCCCTCAAACGGTTTATATAAAGAGGACATTCATAATTTTTAAGCCAGTAATTTTTCTGTTCTTGAGGTTTAATGAATATGTTCATGCAAATAAATTCCATTGGAAAAATAACAAATTTAAGGCTGCTTTCTCATTGTCTGGTCCGCTTAACAGAGCGTCCATTTAATAGAGCTTTCACTGTATTTTTTTATTTATGAATGGCTTTTATTATCCTATCTTCTAAGTTGGTTCGAACTGGGCACAGTGCGCTAAGTTTTACTAAAATCGGTTCAGTAGTTTAAGAGTTCATCGCGAACAAATAACGTGGCACCTAATTTATATATATGAAGATATATAACTACATATTTATGTAACCTTTATCGGATATGGCTTCCTCATGCTTTTCTTTGGCGAAAAGGTTAAATCTTAATTAAGATTCAATAACCAAATTCACTCAGGATAAATCTCTTCAGCACCCATATCGTCTCTGCAAAAATTGATGAAACCGAAAGTTAACTCTATACTCTCCTGATATATAACGATAAGTCAATAACTAAATTTGACCAAAAAGTGTTCAAATCGATCTACAACTGTACAAGCCCCTAGATACCGAATATGCGGACCCCAGCACCTATAGTTGACTTTTGACAAAAATACCGGTCAATGTGTGAGATATGCAATTGAATTTGATGAAAATTCTTTCCTGATAATAGTATGCCTGTGTGTCAAAAATGGGTGAAATCGGGTCAATACTTTGCCATTAACCCTCATATACACTTGTATCTAACATACAGATTTTTGAAATTCAGAGTGACTTTATACCAGTGATGAGACAGTGCGTTTTACTCATAACAGTGTATGCTTGTGCTTAAAAGGGATAAAATTGGGCGAAAAATTTAACCTAGTATACATATAACTAATATCAGGATTTTTGTACATCCGGCTGACTTTACTCCATATATTTGGTAATTGTATGTGAGAAACCTTGATGAATCTCTGGGAGCAATTTATTAGTCTGTGGCCTTTTAACTGCGTGTGGTATTGGCAAAAAATAGGATAAAATAGGGTCAATACCATCTCCTATACGTTTTTGGTGGCTTAAACATTAGTTGGAGTGACTTAAGGGGTTAGGGGTAGTCAGAGGCACGAAAAAATTTGAATTTTCCGTATTTTTTTTTTGCTACTAAATCATGTTATTTTACAAAAGTAGTAATATGGCATTATTATAGGATGTGTTGACTTGAAGTCACGAAAATTTAAAAAAAAAATTAATTTCCAAAGTTATAGTTGTTTGTGTTGACCCTGTTCCAAAAAAAGGTACTTGCGGTGACAAGCGTAAGTCCTTTGAGATTCATCTAAAAACAATTGGACAAAAAAAAATTAGTTTTATAAATAGTTAATCCCGGGCCTGATCGAAGGATTTTATTATTTTTTTTCAAAATTAACAAAATGGCGGCCTCAGGAAATTTTGTTATAAATTTTTGCGAAAAAATCAACAGTTAATTGGTCTTTTCGAAAAAATAAAAAAATCCTTCGATCAGGCCGGAGTTTTTTATGTATTGTTAAAGCTGTATAAATTTCATTAAAATCTACTGAACGGTTTTCGAGTTGCAGTTGTCACCAGTTCAAAAAACATAGTTTTGAGAAAAACGCGTTTTCACACTAACGCCTTGAAGTGCTCGAGCTCTCTTTCTTATTTCTCGAATAACTCAAAACTAATTATCGGATCAACGTGAAATTTTCAGGGAATATTTTTAAGATATTACACTTAACGATACAAAAAAAAAAAATAATTTTTTGAAAATTCTAACTACCCCTGACCCCTTAAATGATTCAGGAATTCTAAGCTTGCTGACAATTTGCCAATACGTGTCCACATAATTCTGTTAATGACAATAACATGGAGAAAGAAATTGTATGCGAAATTCGTCGTGTTCACATTAGAAATATAGCCGACGATCTCAACCTTTCTTATGAATATATTCCAAATATTTTGATGCCGAAGCGGGTTCAAAGCGATCTGGAATCTGAAAGAAACCTGAGATTTTTCCATTCAAAATTAATAGAGATTATCAAAAAATTTTATTTTTGAATTATTTTCCTAACATACTCGCCATCTTTGCTTCAGGTGACTTTATTTGTTCCCGAAATATAAATATTCGTTCCATGTGTCATGCTTCGAGATAACATAGACCATAAAAAGTTATTCAATGACATAAAAGCGTACTATTTTAAAGACATTTAAATAATTTGTACTAAAAAAGTTAAGGAAAATGGACTTGGGTCAAATTTGGTGCGCCGGTGAACTCAAATTGGAATTTTTAACTTTTTGTTACAGGTTGATGCTGGTGATGGAGTTCGTTCACTCTCACTGTTGCGTTCAATATTTTACTCTTGCCGCTTTATTGTTGTAATAATTCGTATTATTATTAAGGTTGTTGTTGCCGAAGTAATAATTTTTACAATACCTTACCTCTCATTCCATTCGGATTGCATATACATATTATTAAAATGCAAATAAGCTTTACACATGCATTTGCTTCTTCACATGTAGTTATCGATACGGGTACAGTACATACATTTATGCATGTAAACATTTGCATCGATGAGCGTAATTAGCCATAATTATAAGCATTTAGGCATATTTATTGCTGTTTGTCTCCAATTTAACGCGCTCCAGCAACTTGTTGTTGCCATTTCCATTTTTTGCGCTGCACAAGTTTAACTATATGCATGTATGTGTGAGTGTGTGCAAATGCCTCTGCAGCGTTGGCTTGATGACAATCAATTAAATTGCAATTTATCGATGTGCTTTCATGCATAACTGCGGTTGCAAGTGAAATTGACCCCAGCCATTTAATTCACAAATTAGTTGGCAAATGCACTTGCACAACCACACACACACACATGCGTCATATGCCAACTGCCATCAATGGTGGCTATCAATTTGCTGCTTATGATGTGTTGTCATATCAAGTTGCACGTTGCTGTGTTTAGCTTTGTTGTAATTGCGAGAAATTATGCTGATTAAAAGCTGAAACAAAAGCGCAAAACAATTGAAGCTGAGCTTAAGAGCGCATAGATGGCGAAGAAATGCGAATTAGCAATCACATTGACCATCAGTTGGAGTGGTAAATGATGATGAATATAATAAAGCGGCCGTTGAACCGATTACATCTTGGTGTGGACCACCGAGATGTGTTGTTTTCATGATGTATTTCAGATTACATAGAAACTAATATATCATATACTTATATAAACTTTAAGTGAGGGGATGTTAGGCTTAGCTCGTCGATCGCAGGGAAGTAGTCAATTATCAATTATTAATTCATGTTTTTTACGGGTATTAAATCTAAAATTTGTTTATGCAATTCTTTTTATGAAGATTTGCACTATAAAAGCCCAGTATTTTATTCTAAATTTTCAAGACTGTCCTCCTCTGGCAGTTAATAGTTATATTGAAACGTGATTTTGAGTTTATAAAATCCAAAAATTATGTGCCTCCTACCTGGCATTCATTATATGAGAAGACTCAATGAAATGCAATTCAATATTAAATATTGAAATAACGCACTAATTTACAATTTTTATACAGTGCTTGCATAGGGAAAAAATATAAAATTTCTAATAAGAAAAGATAAATAGTTAGATGACGTTTGCACTGCGACCTTAGGTCTAGCGTGTCCTCAACTAAGTCATAACGATCCACAATGCCCTAGCATACCGAAAAACTCCAATTTGCTGCTAGCACCTAGTGAGGCGATGTGTTTCTTATTTGGAAACATGGATCCATGGGTCTTTATCCTGCATCTGCAGACTGCTATATAGTCAATTAGTGGATGTTCTGGAGTTTCAGCCTTCCTGTCGCAGAACCGGCAATGTGCACAAGAGGCTAGGCCCATTTGAAATAAGTGCTTCTTGATGTTACAGTGACCAGTTTAGAATACGACAAGTGGCCTGAGTTTGTCCCTAGAGAGTTTAGTTACATATTTGAACCTGCTAAGTTTATAACCTCCTATTAGCAACTTGGCATGGCGCATGCCTTGGTGATTTTGCCAATACTCCATCTCCCTTGCGAAGCAGCTCGTTTACGGTATAAAAACCCACCGAAGGATTCTGGCCATGAACAGATGCTGCGGAGCAGGCGAGCTCATCAGCCAGTTCATTCTCGGCTATACCTTTATGACCAAGCTCCCAGAGGTGCTGGCTACGCTCCGATAGACTTTTTCCCAAAGAGACAGTATACAGCTGGTATTTTTGGTCTCATATATACAGATTCAAGCTATATCATTAAAAATAAGTTTTGATTGCTCTCACCAAACGTTCCTCGAATGTTAATCGAATTCTTCCTAGGTTTCGTTCATAAGTGAACTTCTCTCTTATAAGTTTTTTTTTGTATTCATAGTACTTTTGAAAAATCATTATAATCTGATATGATAATCTGATATATTTTAAGAATACGTCCGCTTAAGAAAATATTTGATTTCAAATTTCGCGGAATTGTAGACTACATCTGACTTTCTTACAATCAATCGAAAAGTTATTTAACATACAATACATGTAGTTTCTTCGAAAAGTGATACACTGATAATAGCGATCCACCAATTTTTCGATATCATTTCTGTAGTACGATTTGTTAAAAATAGGTCTCAGTTTCGGCTATCGCCTTTTTATTCTCAGTGCGCATTCTTTTGAGATCTAAGAACAGGAAGTAGCCACTGGGACCCGGTACGGTAGATAGGGAAGCGATCAAAGCCCAATTCGCGGATTTTTGCCAACATTTTCACTGACTTCTGACACGGTGCATTATTTTGGTGAAACAAAACTCAATTTTTCTTCAAATGCGGCCATTTTTTGGTGATTTCGTTCTTCAAGAGGTCCAAAAACGCTTTGTAATAGTCGCCGTTGATGGTTCTTCCTTTTTCAAAGTTGTCGATAAAAACTATTTGTTGCGTTTTTCTGCGCTTTGGAGCGGGTTTATGGTGTGTAGTCCACTCAAATGACGATCCATTAAACTTTGGAGTGAAATTATGGAGCCATGTTTCACCCCTTTCACTTATCGGCGCAAAAACGCGGATTTGTTACGCTTGAATGTCTTCAAATCATCAACTCGATGTTGCTGTGACGGTTATCTACCACACTAAGTTCAGATAAGTTGTCATCGAGATCATCCAATGATAGGCCCAGTAAACGTGCTGTTTCGTCGGGGTCGGACCATAGGAAGAGGGGTATCAGATGTGTAGGGTTAGCTGTTTTGTCGGGATCGGACCATAAGAAGAGAGGTATTAGATGTGTAGGGTTAGCTGGTCATGCAAAAAGGTGGTTAAAGTCATGCGAAGACTCGTTGCATGCTGGACAT
>CM050325.1:72638470-72753479 GCA_027475135.1 Bactrocera correcta
GGGATAGGTAAAGTCTAAAGATTGTCTGCATAAATCACACTTCGATTCAGGCCTTGGAGCAAAACATCATACTTGTCATTCGCCATTCGATGAATATAATTCAGTTTCTAATGACGAAGCTCCATCAAGAGCCAGTATTTATTGATGGTATGGTGAGATGGTCGGGGTCGTAGATCACTCCAAGACTGAGTTCTTGAAGGTCGTCCAAAATCAGTTTTTGTTCCGGAAACTATTTATCCTGTGCACAAACTAAAATTGCCAGATCATAATATGGCCTATCAAGAGATATTAGCAAATATAGGCATTAGTGGGACCATCATATTGTAAAAAAAAATTATGTCCACGCTGAATCCCTCATAATTTGTCAATCGTTTAAAAAAGGCTCGTGCCAATTGGTCGGGAGATATATTAAAAAAATACAATAGCTGTACTCCGAAACACATCTATGAAATCGTGACAGAAGATAAAACGTGTATTTACGCGTATGACTCGAAAAGAAAAATCAATCGACTGCATGGATGTTTCAATATGAGCCAAATCCAACAAAAGTTACTCGCATACGAAGCACTTTCAAGCAAATGGTTGCCTGTTTTTTTGGAACATCTGGATATGTCCCAACCATACCACTAGACAACGCAGAATAATAAATTTTGAATGATACATGACCATCTGGTTGCTAGTTGTCTTTCAAGAAATCAGGAAAACCAACCGCCGAAGACGGATCATTCTTCACCACGACAATGCGAACTCTTACTCATCGAATGAAACAACTGCAGTTTTGAGTAGTCTAAATATAAATTTAGTGAGTCATCCTGATTTGGGATGGAATTGAACCTTGAAGTTAAGTCAAGTGGCGGTTGATGCCTTCAAAAGTCATTTTCTGGAGATACCTCAATCAGAGTGGCAGAAGTTCTTCGAAAATTAGTTTAAACGCATGCAAAAGTATGTAGATCTTAATCGATAATATTTTACGAAACAATAAAGCGATTTTCGATTATTAAAAGCTGTTTTTGTTCTCTAACCCCCAAAAATACGTAATGCCCTTCATAAATAAAAAAGTTTCATACAATAATTTTATTTTGTTTGGTTATTTTGGATGGCAGCAATCTGATCAATTTGTTTGTAGGTTGAACAGTTGTTTTGACAATAATTCATTTGAAATCCATGACGATATCCTGTCAATTAAAAGAGATTTCTATACAAGAATTAGTTTATATGGCAGCTATGTATATACTCTAAGGGTCCGACATAGCCGGTTTCTAAAAATTAGCAACTTTTTTGGGAAGAATATAAAGTGTGCAAAATTTCAGATGTACATACTCATATATCCCAAAAACTGAGGGCCCAAATTTTGCATATATACAGGGGGACTGACAGACATGGCTAAATGGACTCAGCTCGTCACGCTGATGATTTTTTTCACTATATAATATATATAACGCTGCAAAATAAGGCATGAACTAACAAAGTTCTGCGAACAACCAAAAAGGATATCTGATGATCTCAATTTAAAACTCTTTTCTAAAGCCTAGAGTTTCAAATTTGGGCCCTATCATCGCTTAATGATATATCAATACTTACTCATTAAGACAGATATCTTTTATGACAAATACTATGCACGGCTCTGCGTCCGTTTTCGATGACTTCAAAATGCAAAAAGAAATTGAAATAGAAGCAATCTGAAAGAATAAAATATAACGATATAACGCCGTTTTAAAATTTTTGGACTAGGCATTGTAAGTTGTGCCCATATTCGACAGAGAATGATGATGAGGAATGCACTGCGACCTTTGGTCTATTGTGCTTCGACAGAGAAGGTTAACTTCTAAAGACCACGGCTAAAAATTTTTTAAACAAAGTTATATATAACTCTTAAGACCACAGTGTTGAAAACTTTATAAGAAAATGCTTGCTTGTTGGAAACATTCCTTCAAACATTACGTCATTGTCATAATATTGGCAATTCTTCAAACAAAAAAACAAAAAACAAAACTTCAAGTAGAAAACGGAAGTACTACCGCCGAAAATTTTGTGTCGGTAAAATTATAGTTTACGCAAGCAATTAAATACAATTGCATTTTCAAAAAAAAAAATCAAACCGCGAACCCCTACAATAATAACAAAATAGCAAGGCGAAAACACAACGAAAAACCACAAAAATTTTCTCGGATAAAAAACAGTAAAATTACTAGCAATTACGCTTGAAGGAATTCACACAACAAATGTAAGCAAAACCCGAAAAATAAAAGATTTTTGAAGGATGTTGGCAAGGATAGGAAACAAACACACATCTGTACACATACTTCTGAGCATCAAAAAGAAGGTTAGTATTAGAAAAATGATGGCTAGACTTCAAAAGGATCACAAGTGCGCGTTGCTTACAAAGAAGGAGGCAAAAAAAGTAGAAGAAACGCAAAAGGATCAATGGAATCTGAAAATGTTACATCACAAGAACAATAATTCTAGAAATTAATGGTGTTTTAATAATTGCCCGCGAAAAACCGAAACAAGCGAAATGAATGCCGGCTTCTGACAGAAATCGTACGAATATTATAGTATTGCTTCAAAACGGAATTTTCAACTAAGTAACAATGATACATACAAGAAGTATAGAGAAATAGACATGAAAGAGACGCTGGAATACTTCCTATGCCATTCTCCAGCATTATCTTGTCTTAAATATCCGGGAGCATCGCAATTCTAGACGAAGATGAAAACTAGACGAAGCAACAAACTTTGATATTAAGTTGCTCTTAAAGTTCGTAAAAAACGTTAACATCTGTACTTTACCTCAAATTAAGCAGAACCTCCATCTGGCATAATTAAGGACCAGAAGTTCTATAGGCTTATCTAGTAGTATAACCTAACCTAACCTATACAGAATATTTCTGTATAGTTAGACTTACTTCTTAAAGTCTCTTTTTTTCTTTAAAAACTCAAAATATTATGCTGTGTTGGGACTCTGAGACCATCAGTGCTCCTAGTAACCTTCCGCGAAACTTCAAATTGCAAGCTCTTATATTTGGTGGGGTAGTAAGAAAACGGAACTCCAAATTAACTCAACAACATTGAAATTCATACTGAAGATGACCCTCACCACAAAACCAAACGGGCATCCGCTCAATCACACTAGCTATGCCCAAATTTCGACACTAACAAGCAGTGACAAATTGATGGTGTTAAAGTTCATTAAACGATTCAGTCTAAATGTCAGACGATGCCTTAATCTCCTTGTCATGCGTCCCCACAAAATACTGGAAAACACCAGTAAGGCTTAAAAACCACCGCAAAAAAGGTGTTGTATAGACAACCAATTAAGCTTATAACAAATTTCTTTTCAGCTCATGGATTAACCAAAAAAAAAGCGCAGCCCCAAGTCACACACGCCGCAATAAGATGCTGTTGTGGTGACTTTTTTGTCGGCTCAGCTCAGTTCAGCTCGGCTCATCTTACACTCAATGTGGCCGTTTGGGCTGCTGTACGCTGATCTTCACTTTGTAGCCGCATTTTTTTTTCATATTAAAACGTTTTTGTCCTTATTTTTTATTGGCGAATTGATACAGAAAACTGTATAAAATTGACAAAGACATGCGATTTGACGAAGATTGTGCGGTTTTCGGCTTCTTTAACTCTCCACGCTTGCGATGCGATGGCATTTCTCTCGCCGCCCTTTTCAGATCAGTTCAATACGCATATCGATGCGTACCATTCAATTGCGTTCATTCGGCTACTGCGTGCAGCTCCACTACTCATTCATTGTTCATTATTGATACCTTTAAGAGCGCATCCTCTACCCCACTTGGCACCGCACTCGCCACTTCGTTGTACGCTTCTGGCTTTCGCAGCCCCAGCAGTGCTTTGGCGGCTGCATGCAGGTGGCATTTCGACGCGATTTTGCCGACTTTCTTAAGTTAGCAACATGTCGCAATCTGTGCCAAAGTCTGGACCCAAACGGTCGGTTGCATTGTTGACCGTGACTGTGCGAATTGGCGATTTTCGGGTAGCCAAGTCGACAATTTGTATAATTGACAAATTGACTGGTCACTTTGTCTGCACCCCTGAGAAAACACGAGTTCGATGCGATCGATTGCACGTGGGAGCCCAGTCAGGCAAACAAAAGAAGCCGCTAACAAGGTGAGAGAAACGGAAGCTTCTTTCATGTGATAATTTCGCAGCTTTTCATGTTTTACAAATGATTATGAGCACAAGTGTTTGCATGTATTTATACATATATACATACATATATATACATTTTTATTCATAATAGGGTTTAAAAAAGGGGGGTTTAAACGAGCCACTCCAATGCCTATTCCACTATTAATCATTAATTTTAGAGCTTTCAACTGCTTTTTAAGATAAACTAAAACTCACTTACAGATACTCTCATATCCAAATGCTTTTATATAACATATATTTAGAAAGGTCAGACTCGACAAATAATCGGTGACCACTGTAGCCAAGTAAATAGAACGAGTTGAGTAGTTTAGAATAGAGATTTATAATTCGGAGACGACTTGGGAGTTGAGGTATTCAACAATTTTTTTTCTCAAAATATAACTAAAAAGATAAAAATACCGCCGAACATTTACCTCCAATATCGTATTTGAATAACATAATCCGATAAGGATTGTTTGGTATAAGAAAATCTATATTAACTTCCAACCGAAAACTGTATTATTCAAAAAATGTGGATGTTGTTACTTTCGTGGAAGGAAAGAGTTCCCCAAATATTATGTGGATTACTGAAGATTTAACTTTCCTCGGGCGGAGCAGAAACCGAGTCCGATTTGGTGACAATGACGGACTGTCGCGGGATTGGCGTCGGACCGGATCTTCTTCTATAATAGATTGATCAAACCGCGACCTTAGGTCTATTGTATACTCTCCTAAATCACAAATCTAGCCCCAGCATATCGATAAAGTCTAATTTGCTGCTGGCTGCTAGCGAAACGAAGTGATCCCTATTTAGAAACATAGATCCAGGGGCCTTTTACCTGCGTCTGCCGACTACTGTGCAGTCAATTAGCAGGTGTTCTGGTGTTTCAGGCTCCCCCTCGCAGAACCACGATTTGATCTCTTAGGGGGAGATGGCTTTAAGTGCCGCTTGAGTGCCGCTAAGTATGGTTATACATACGTTCGAAGCGATAGTTGCGTTAGACGTTTGACTCTATGCACCGACATACAGCAAAGATTTATATCTGAAAAATGCTCGGAAAACTTCCCATAGCTAGTGAGAGTTTGCTACGTGGTCCTCCGACTTCAACACCGGTTCCCTTCGACGTCTTCAAGCCGTAAGGGTACCAATTAATTGTTCTATCCCTAAGCAGTAGCTCAAGAGTGGAATCAGTCCATTCAGCCTTGCTGCCAAAGGTAACCTTGATCTTCTTGGTGAAGTAAACTTTTTTGGTAAGGGGGCCCAAAGGTATTGTACCACTGTCATCTTTCATCCGGTGGAACGAGATTAACCAACCTCTACCGCACCCTTCTTTTGTCATATCACAGCAATTATCGATCACTAGATGAACGGATTTTCCAGGGTTTTTCAGCCAACCGATTGCACACCATCAGTGCTTTAGTCGCCTTGACAATGAGTGAGGCTTAAAGAATACTTTGTATTTAAAACTTAGCCTTTCTGTAGCACTGACGAGGAGAAACTACAAGAAAGATCTTCCCGCTTAATTAATCATCACATCACCCCGCTATTATAAAATGCTTGAGTTCGAACCTTCTGAAAAATCGATGAATTTGACCTTTCCAGCTTTACGCTAACACTTAAAGTTGAAGGGTCCAACTAGGGATTCGAAAAATCAACTATTTAAGAACTTATCAACACTTGGAAGACTTTTAAAGCGAAGAATCATCTAACTTTCATTGCGGACTTGCTCAAAATAGTCGGCGAAGGAAATAAAAGTCAATCACTTAATTTGTTAATTATTTCGATTATTTTATTTTTTTTTTTAACTAAACTTAGGCATATCTTTGTCTTCCGGTTTCTTATGTACAATATTTGGCGATTTCTTATTTTTAAATTTTACAAATATTCTTTCTATCAAACCTAACTAACCCTCAAATATACAGCAACACATATACGCTTAAAACTACGGAAACTTCAACTACATATTTACATTTGTTTTGTCTAACTCCCGTCATTTGTATCTCACAACAACAACGAAGAAATACTGCTACGGCCACGCCTCGAACCAGCACTTTCCTTTGAGCTTAGCGCAATAAATCGCCCAATGCCGCAATATAAGTTTGAGCCATCTGCAGTGTCTCATGCTTGGAGAGCTGCCGATCATTACCCAGACACGGGAGATATTGACGCAGTCGATCGAAAGCCTGATTCAGATTCTGCATGCGGCGACGTTCACGCGCATTGGCCGCCAAACGACGCTTACGCTTGACCACCGGGGAGATTTGCTTGCCACGACGCTTCTTAGTGCCGGATGGTGTAGACGCTGCGGCATCATCCTTAGTTTGCATGCCGGCAGATTGATCAGCTAGTTCGAAGGAACCATCGGCGGCCTCGAAGTCGTCATCGCCGCCAAAGAGCAACATATGATCGTCCATATCTTCGTCGTCGACGCTGTCACCATCAAATAGAGCAGCAGCTTGGTCAAAGTCGGGAAAATTTGGAAGTCATGTGCGTAGGGAGTATTTGTAACTATATGTGGATTGGCGCTAATCGCGGCAGCGGCATTAGTCGCAATGGAAACGATGGCATCACTGGTGATTGGCGGCAAAGAAGGTGAAGTGGTTGGAGCTGGTGCTGCTTTGGGTGTGCGGCGCGTGTAGGAACGCTTCGCTTTTGTTGTGGCACCGCTGTTTTGCGCTTTGGACGCATTCGTTTTTGTGCTATTTGTCGCTGTTGTGGTCTCAGGCAAGCCAGTTAATTGTGGAGTCGGCGCTGGTGGCGACTCCAAATGTAAACCGAATTGTGTGACAGTCGCGTGCAACGGATGAGCGCCGCTATGTGCGCCATTAGCGTAAATACTATTGAGGTCCACATATTCTGGGCTTTCAGAGCGATGACTCGCCGGTGATGAAGTAATCCAGCCATCGGAGGATGCCTGCTCGAAAGTGATGAAACCGTTGGTGGGCAAAAAATTGTTGTTGGGCGCACAATTGTACTGTTGTTGTTGCTGCTCCAGGAGATGATGATGATGATGCTGGTTGGCGCTCACTAGCGGTGGCGGATTATACGCCGCCATCGGATTGAAGAACATCTCGTTCGCATTCGATTTGAATGCCTGCAAATCCTCGGAGGTTTTATAATAGTAACGATATATTTCACTGGACGACATGTTGTCTTCAATTTTCGTTGAATGTATTACGAATTCTCAAAAAATCTCAAAGTATTCTATAGTTAACTAGTGAGTAATTGTCTACACGTTCACGTCCTGTATGCGTATGCCTTCGACAGTCTCCTGGTGGTGGTATTTTTTACCGACTTCCTTGCCATGCAAGCAATTCACCACAGTTCGGTCGGCAGGTAGACGACAGGTAAATCTTATTGAGTATGCTCTCTCACATTCGGTGGTGGCACACAGCCGGGGCGCTTTAACTTTGTTGCAACGTTCTTCGTGTCTACGCTGTAGTTGTTGGTGTACTCCATTTTTTTTTGTATATTTGTATGTCTGTGTGTTGACGTGTTTGCTGAGACCTTTGTGGAGCCTTTGGATTGGGCTGCGTTTGTAGGGTTTCGAATGTGTCAGCTGTTGCTGTTGCCTTTGCTGCGGCTGGAGTCCGTGTCCATAATGTGTGTATATGTATAGGAATTTGAAATTACACCAACCACTACGAACAATTTATAGTAACAACACTTAATGTGGCAACAAAACAACTTAAGCGAAAATCAACAGCACGTGCTCTCACATAACTTCCCACGGCCAATGAGGCGCTGCACTGCGCTCTGACGCTGTGGTGGAAAAGATTCGGATTTGTGCGCTTTGCTGATTGGTCTGTGCGCTGAAGACCAATATACATACATATATAGGTATATTGTGTGTAGGAATGTACATATACATACATATGTATGTTTCTGAGTTTTTCTGCTGTACTCAAATACATACATATACAGTCACACAAATATATGTTTTTGTTATAAAAAAAAAGATATTAAAACATATGTTCCTATTTAGGATAATATGTAAGGTAAGAAAAAATCTTGTACAAAATAATACTGAAATATATGTATGTATGTAATGAACAAATTTTCATTCAATTGTAAACTGAAAATTATAACCCTCCTGTTCTTAATATTCATTTTTGCAAATCGCTTACATAAGTATGTGCTCGTATTTTATGTACACACATACATATGTAGATATATTTAAGACTATAAGAAATCAGAGTTTTTCAGTGTTGTCATATTTCGAACGAGCTGAATCGAAAAACAGTTATTTGAGTATTCTATAGCTTCTTATTGTATTGCATCAGTCAATGGCATTTACTACTTTTTGGACTCCTTTGGTGTCACAATATTATGGCTCATAACACAAAAAGAAGGTGATAATCGCCGAAGTATTTAACAAACATGAAAATATTTAAAATAGGAATTTAAAAGCCAATCGATTGTATATAAGTTCTTGCAGTTTCCACCTTCACTTTAAAGTTTTATTAACGACCGTTTGCTTATGACTTAAAAATCTGAGGAGCAAATTTAGTTTTTGGTTTGACTACTTTTTGACTATATCGTGAACAGGATATAAAGGGTGATTTTTTAAGAGCTTGATAACTTTTTTTTAAAAAAAAACGCATAAAATTTGCAAAATCTCATCGGTTCTTTATTTGAAACGTTAGATTGGTTCATGACATTTACTTTTTGAAGATAATTTCATTTAAATGTTGACCGCGGCTGCGTCTTAGGTGGTCCATTCGGAAAGTCCAATTTTGGGCAACTTTTTCGAGCATTTCGGCCGGAATAGCCCGAATTTCTTCGGAAATGTTGTCTTCCAAAGCTGGAATAGTTGCTGGCTTATTTCTGTAGACTTTAGACTTGACGTAGCCCCACAAAAAATAGTCTAAAGGCGTTAAATCGCATGATCTTGGTGGCCAACTTACGGGTCCATTTCTTGAGATGAATTGTTGTCCGAAGTTTTCCCTCAAAATGGCCATAGAATCGCGAGCTGTGTGGCATGTAGCGCCATCTTGTTGAAACCACATGTCAACCAAGTTCAGTTCTTCCATTTTTGGCAACAAAAAGTTTGTTAGCATCGAACGATAGCGATCGCCATTCACCGTAACGTTGCGTCCAACAGCATCTTTGAAAAAATACGGTCCAATGATTCCACCAGCGTACAAACCACACCAAACAGTGCATTTTTCGGGATGCATGGGCAGTTCTTGAACGGCTTCTGGTTGCTCTTCACCCCAAATGCGGCAATTTTGCTTATTTACGTAGCCATTCAACCAGAAATGAGCCTCATCGCTCATCGGACGTAAAGCGCGAAACACATTTCGAACCGAACACTGATTTTGGTAATAAAATTCAATGATTTGCAAGCGTTGCTCGTTAGCAAGTCTATTCATGATGAAATGTCACAGCATACTGAGCATCTTTCTCTTTGACACCATGTCTGAAATCCCACGTGATCTGTCAAATACTAATGCATGAAAATCCTAACCTCAAAAAAATCACCCGTTATTAAGGGGCTATACCAGTGTGATGCATGAAAATTTAGGAGATTTTCGTGAATTTTTTTAAAAGAAAACACTAGATTGAATGTTTCAAAGTTCTAAAGTATATTTTTAGCCATATTAAATTTTTTTTTTTTTTACAAAAATATTGAAAAATAACGGAGTTATGTGCTGTCTGCGGAAATGCCGAAAAAAAAGTGCCTCAACTGCTGGCATGATTCCGGTTGAATGAGTAGCTGAAACAAAAAAATTCAAAATGTTTGTTAAACCTAAATATATTTTCTTTACAATGAACTCCGATCTTTGAAAAATATCAAAAATTAAGAAAATGGCGTAATTTTGAAAAACAAAATCGTTTTTTTTTTCCGAAAAAAATGGACGTTTTTTTAATGCCAAATTGACAATTTTCAATCAATCAAAAAGATCGTAGTCCATTGTATAGCAAATATATTCAACTATACTCAGTTTTAATTTGAAGTCGATCGGTCAACTTCTCGTTGAGTTATGATGTCAGAAATTCTGAAAAATGTCGTTTCGAGAAAAACGCGTTTAAAGTTTCACTTATGTATATATGTTTGCACCTCTGAGCGGTCGCTGTTTAGAATGCTGCCATGCAAAAACTATTCAAGATACGACCTTGCTGATTTCACAGGATATTTTTGAATATATAAACTATCAAAGAAGTAAAAAAAAATGTTTTGAAAGTGTCACACTAGTATCGCCCCTTAAGTTTAACAGGCAGTTTGTACCACACAAAGGAAAACGAAGGAGACGCAATAAAATATATGTACACACATAAATGTTCACCATGACGAGCTGCGCTGAAATCCCATGTCCGTCCGTCTATCAGTTTACCATATACGCGATCTAATCCCTCAGTTTTTGATATATCGAACAGAAATTTACACGTATTTTTTTCCCTCTATGGCTGTTCCATCTGCACCAAGTTCGCGCACTGCCCCGCGACTTCACCACAGTGACCAACAGAGGACCTCTACGGTCCTTAGGAGTTCACAAACAGCTTGAATTTATAATTCAACTGCAACCGACTCCACCAGATCAAGGAGAACTTGTATTTATGACTCGCGAACGCGTATCGATAGCTGGGGTCAGTGTAAAACGTAATACGCAAAGACGCGAGCGAGATAATGGTGGAAGTCTAGCCTTCATACTGCACAACACGGTGGAATATCGTCTTATCGATGGCGACATCAACCTCAGGGATACTACCCTAGAATGTCACGATATACATATATAGCTATATGGTCAGGTCATGTCAAACTAGAAATATTTAAGAGGGTAGTCAGAGGCACGAAAAAATGAGAGTTTTCAGTATTTTTTTTTTGCTACTTAATCATGTTATTTCACAAAAGTAGTAATATGGCATTATTATATGACGTGTTTATTTATTTATGTGTTTGTACTTAAAGTCATGAAAATTTCAAGAAAAAAAAATTTTATTTCCAAAGTTATAGTTGTATGTGTTGACCCTGTTCCAAAGAAAGGTACTTGCGGTGACAAGCATAAGTCCTCGGACCATCGGACAAAAAAAATTAGTTTTATAAATAGATAATCCCGGGCCTGATCGACGGATTTTATTTTGTTTTCAAAATTAACAAAATGGCGGCCTCAGGAAACTTTTTTCTAAATTTTTGCGAAAAAATCAACAGTTAATTGGTCTTAAAAAATCGAAATTTTCGAAGAAATAAAAATTCTTCGATCAGGCCCGAGTTTATTATGTAGCTGTATAAATTTCATTAAAATCTACTGAACGGTTTTAGAGTTACAGTTGTCACCGATTCAACAAACATAGTTTTGAGAAAAGCGCGTTTAAAGTTTCACACTAGCGCCACTTTGAAGTGCCCGAGCTCTCTTTCCTATTTCTCGAATAACTCAAAAACTAATTATCGAATCAACGTGAAATTTTCAGGAAATATTTTTAAGATATTACACTTAACAAAAATGCAAAAAAAAAATTTTTTTGAAAATTCTAACTACCCCTAACCCCTTAATATATACATATGAAATCCTTTGGACTACTGACAAAGCTTTGTCTAATCCGAACAGACATGATGACCGAGTTGAAATCCAATTCAATGGCCATGCCACTATGGACTCGAAGAAGTGCGCTAGCTATTTTAGCAGTCAATTTTCACTGCACTCCTAGGTAGACGAAGCCAAAAGATGTATTACCCGACGGCTGCGCAAAAGACTGTGAACTACTTAATTTCACCGATAAGGAGATTCAGAGTATCAAAGAGAAAGAGAAAATCGTCCAAATCCATTGGCCCTGATGGAATTAACATGCTGATGCTAAAGCACCTAAGCCCGACGGAGGTAGGCTTCCTCACCAAGGTCTTCAACCTGTCGCTGAGCACTTTTTAAATACCCGATGTGTGGAAAATCGTAAGAGTTTTTGAAGAAATATGGACTCTGCACCGTCCCACGAACCACACCGTTGTTTTTTGTGAATGAAGTGGCAGCTTTTGAATCACTTCAGGTTGCTCTTCGTCCCAAATGCGGCAATTTTGCTTGTTTACATACCCATTGAACCATATATGGGTATCATCGCTGAACAGAATTTGGCTCGAAAACGTCGGATTTTCTTAAAACTTACCAAGAGCCCATAGAACGAAACGATTTCGGGAAGGGAAGGTCGAGCGGCTTCAGTTCTTGTGCAAGCTGTATTGTACGCTTGCAATTTAAGATCTCGACGTAAAACGCGCCAAGTTGTTCCATACGTCAGTCTGAGTTGCTGCAAACGGCGCAGAATCGACTGTCCACGGTCTTCGTGTACACTCTCAGCTACGACAGCTATAGTTTCTTCTTTGCGTGTTGGACGTTGTTTATTCGGTCGAGTTTTATCCAAAAATGAATGCTAAGTCTCAAGATGGGTGCTGGTGTTGCGAAATGTACGCTAAGTATGCCGATTATAGCCGATGTTGTTGTTGTTATTTCGAGTTTTTATTTTTCAATACAAAAATTGCCAAATTCGTACTACTCATTTTGAATTATTTATTAGTCCAATTTTTAAGTTTTTTCGAAAAAGAGTTCCTGTTTCTGGATAATGGAAAATGGAAGCCTTGAGAAACACGGAAACATCAAAATCCTAACCCAATACATTACTGCTAGCTGTTTATCCGATACTTCCTGAAACAATTTCGGAAACATTTACTACGTCACAACAACAACGGTTTTATTAAAAAAAAATGTCAACATCGGTTGCAAGGAAGCTGCAATATGACAGTTATTTGCTATAGATCCGATCTAAACGTTTTGTATGGAGATTGTACCGTTGCAGTCAACAACAATCTATGACAAATTTCGTAAAAATATATTGTCAATCCATTTGTAATGACAGCTCTATGCTGTAGTTTTGCGATGTGGCATATATTTTCCTTTTTGGCGTTAATAAAATCGGGTTTATCTCTGTTGAGGGTGTAAAAATATAAAATTCCAATAAAATAGCAAAATAAGCCGAACTTTTTACTTCATGTACAGAACTACCAAAACTATTTAATTCCTAACAACATTCACTTAGTTTATTATCATCAACCGAAAATGCATCACACCGCCGATTGAACACGCCTACTTAATACAAATTCGAGCTAACCAAGACCACCGACATTGACTCTGAACATTATAGTCGTATATCACAGCACTTCGTTTTTAGAAAGTCATCGCTTTCGCTAATTACTAAATTAAATAAAGAAAAATTCTGTTGAATCACGCGCCGGCGCGGCCTTCTCACACAATTTAATTAAACGAAACGGCCAACCCCAGTCCAAAACGATCGCAACGCAACAAGCGAAACGTTAAAATATAATTTGAAGTACTAAATTCTTTGCCAAAACGCCAAATAAAACGGCCACATTTAATTGTTAACGGTGAGTAGGTGGCGCCTTTATTAGTTGCGCCGGCGCAGCAGTCACACAAACACACGGATTTAGCAGAGCCATGAGGTTGCACGACAAGATGAGCGCGTCGCACGTGCGGCACGTTCAAACGCCTTACAACAAGCAACATTTACAACAACAACAGTTGTAGAATATTTCCTGAAGTCAAATTTTGGCAAGTTGTAAACAAGATGCGTGCATTGCGATACCCGACAATGAGCGTATCGAATTTGGTAGTGCCCACGAGCAGTGCATCCCTTCATGAGTGTGTATATGTGTGCGTTAGCTTGGTTAGGTCAAGTAGTTAATGATGTAGTTGTTGTGGAAATGGCAAATTTTGCGGCAACGAACAAAGCCAATGCCAACGAGCAATAATGCCGATAAGCAATCATAAATAGATACCACACAGTATATACAGTACATACTTATACATACATATACAGTAATATGTATGTATGTACATGCCACGAGTGATAAGCCGATCCTCATAGCGCCAAGTGCTGACAAATTTGCGCTCATCCCTGTCTTTGCCGCTTATGAATGGGCACGCGCTGCCTTTTGTGTGTGACGAGGCGCTTGCCTCTTAGTGGCCACTAATCCCTGCTCATCTTGTTGTGTTTATGCATTTCTCGCTGCTTATCCTGTGCATCCTGAATGTGCCTCGTTAAAAATACACTTTACATTTGTATATGTGAGTGGTTTACTGATTTCATTGATTTTGCATTGAGATAGCTCAAAGCTTATTACAGTTTTCCCATTTCGCTTTCTACGAGAACATAAGAGTTGAGGAAGCGCCCACTTATTTGTGTTTCCGAACTGTGAAATGAGCATTCGGTTCGTTCCGGTTGTTATTTGCAATATGTCGTTGCTGCTTGGACTAAGCCATGGGACCCTATAATTATCCCATTGAGTTTTTGAAATGCAATTACGATGTTTCAACAAGATAACAGTAATTGCATTTGAAAGATCCAGCATAGAGGTACACTTATATATCTGTAACTGATGATGAGAATATGTTTTGATATAACTGATCAAAATTAACTCGGACTGATCTATTTAAATTGCGCACACAAACTGAATTGATGCAAATTTTTCATTCTTTGGAATAACCTTTTTTTGTTCGTGGAAATTTCGATCTCCATGTGTCACTTAGGATGAGTTTGATAAACTTTTCAAGGTTGTTTACTTTTCTAAAAAAGGGTAAATCTGAGTGTTCGCCTAAATATCAAATCTTACAAGTGTTATGTCACCTACAAACGGTTAGATACGGACAAAAAGTATATAATA
This sequence comes from Bactrocera correcta, assembly GCA_027475135.1. NCBI lineage: Eukaryota > Metazoa > Arthropoda > Insecta > Diptera > Tephritidae > Bactrocera > Bactrocera correcta. The sequence continues at coordinate 72,653,293 of CM050325.1, forward strand.
ATGTCCATAAATAAGGAGCTTCAGACTTTGACGAAGTCTCAGACTAAATTTTCAACAAATGATACTAGAAATCTAAGGTATCTCTAGTTCTACCTTTTGTTATACATTGGGAAGTACCCGGAAATCACTTTTTGGAATTTCCCTCAGCGAATTTTATTTTACCTCTTCAATCGACTGAAAACGAGTTTCATTTCAATTATTGTTGACTTGTTTACATGTCAAATTCATAAATCCATGTCTCATCGGTTATTATAATGCACTTCATAAATGTCAGACCGGAATTCGCAAGATCAAGCATGTCCAAAGAGAGATGTTTACGGTACTCCTTTGTAAAAAAAAATCATCTTTATCGGACGAATCGAGCTAGAATGAGTTTCATACCCAAAATATCCACCAAAATCATTCGACCGGACTGGCAACAGATGTCGAGCTCTCTTGCCATCTTTATGACACTTGCCTGACGACATATTCTTCACTTATTTAATATTTTGAAAAGGTCGGAGGTCGTCCACAACGACGCATGGCTGCAGCGATCTCACGACCGTCCTTAAAGACTTGGTAACCCTCGTAAGCTTATGTTTTTGATAAAACTGAATCAGCGTAAACATTTTCCAAAATTCTCAACGGTCCCACACACAAAATTTTGTTAAAAATAACGAATTTGAGACAAATTCTTTGTTTGTTATATTTATCAATTGTAAAAATCGAAACACAATACTGAGATATACCGATTTAAGCAGCTTTTGTAAACAAACTGGTTGACAAGCGCTCATATTTGGCATGGTAATGAAGAACAGTCTTAGCAATTTAACAAAATACATTTTTTTTTCGAACATCTTTTATCCGGGTAATTTAATTACAATTCCCGGGTGCATTTTTGTCACAATGTAAGTTAAAAATAAAGTTAAGGAACCTAAACAAAAGTTCATTTCTATCAAAAATCTCTTGCCAACTCTCTTATATTGAACAAATTTTCAGATAATCTCACTTTTATATACAGACTTTCCACATTTTTATGATTCCGAATGGTATCTATAAATATTGCATGGCTAATCTTAAGCTTTTCTTCAATACATTGTAAGCCCAAAATGTTATTAATAAGTGAGTCCCATGAAAATGCCTATATGTAAGAGCACTGTAAGTGCGAGTAGGCAGCAATTCTCTATATACGAAGACGTCTCACCGTCTCATGGCGCTATTAGCGAAAGTATATTCTCGTAGATTCAGTGGATACTGTCTCATAATTTTGCTTCCCGCAATAAATGTCGTGATACGATTGTAATTTTCAGAAAGAAAACCACGCAGTGAAATTAAAGAGCTTTTGGCTGACACGTGGACTCTTCTGCTTCTATAGCGATCATAAAAAATTTGTCTATGTATTTTAACGTCGCATGTCGGCTTTTGATGAGCCAGCCCCAAGTTCCAAGCTCCATGAAAGCGACTATCACAAAGGATAGCGTAACAAAAATCCGCGATCTCGTATTGGCAGACCACCGATTGCAGTGAAAATCCCAAAAGATAGCATAGTTTATGCATGTATCCTGCGTTAAATAAAAGACAGAGAAAACTGTCGGTGCGACCGGACTACGTGCGCAATTCGAAAGAAATTTTGTGGAATAAGGGGTTCTAGCCATCACGAATGCCTACTATGTAGACTACCAGAAACCTTTTTTTTTCAAACACGCTCAAAGAAGCTGAAGTACCGCCGAGTCAATTGCATAGAAAAGGAAACTATGCTGATTGAAAAATCCCCTTTGGAACATCCTTTGCGAGATATGGACATATAATCAGATGTTCATCTATAGGGTTTTCATTTTTGTAGTTACATTCTCCAAATGGTTGTCTTGCTTAATGTACAAATTTAAGAAATTTCGAAACTGAGCTGCGTGAGATGAAGGATTGATCCAAAAACTTGGAAGTTCTTTACTGTTTCAAAAACAGAAGAGACACCTCAGTCCGTGTTAATAAGTATCACGTATTTTAGCATAGAGGTATACAAGTTGTTGTTGTTGTCCCCTCTTGGGTGACACGATTCTAGCTAGTTGTGATCTAACGATAGGAAAGTGCTGCTTTGATGAGGTGGGAACATAGAGAGAGGGGTGTTAGATGAGTGAGATTACTTTGGAAGTGGAAAGCGATGGTCACAATCATGCGGCGACTCATTGCATGCAGGACATATATTTTGTTTATCGGTATACTGGATAAGTAGTAGTTTAACCTGTTCCATTATTCAGAAGTAAGTTTCGCAAGGTCACTCTAGATTATCGGGGAAACTCGAGCTCTTTGTCTGCCATAATTGGTAGTTTAACTCCAAGCACCACATTCACTGGGAGGAAGAACTCGAGTTTAACAGCAAATTAATCAGAAGGTTGTAAAAGGTGATTCTGGATGAAGAGCTTCTTATGCTGACTTACATATTTATATGTCCTCTATAAATGCTATCTATAAACATATGAGAAGAACAAAAAAAAATACTTTTTTCCACCAAGGAAATATGTATGGGAAAATTGCAGTAAAATATGTGATTTCACCTTTGAACAGCCGAAAATCGCAAATCAATCAAGTGAAGACATTTCTATATCACAACATATTTTATATTATATAATCTCTCCTAGAAAATCTCTCCGAAAAGAAAAACAAATAAATGGGTTGACATCAATGGACCATATCGGCCCGTAGTTACTTTAATATTTGCCGCAAAATGAAAATCCACTAGGCGTTGTCACCCCAACCCGCGGCTCCCAAATTGTCTACACCCGCAATTTTCTAAAACAAAGCATACATTGAGACCACCCCACAAAATAAAACAATAGCAATAAATTGAATTGCTCAAAGGAGTGATGGTAGACAGTAACCTGTTGCACATCAAATTCGCTCATAATTTAACCGAACCGAACGAAAACGAGCCGAATGGCACAAAAGGTCAACGAGGGTGCATTTTATTGTCGTAGCACGCCCCAAAAGACATTTCGACAAATTTGCGATGCACCGCGTCACATTTCTTCGAGCGATCGATTCGAATGCCACACATTGCGGCAAGTGAAATTACGAACAAACCAAAACAAAAAACGCCGAACAGTCGTACAATCGAATATCTGAAGGCGCATCTACCGAAAGGCCAGCAAAGGTTTTGTCAATTAGATAAAAATGTCACACAACAAACACGCCACCGATTGCCACGCCACCGTACGCTGCAAGTGCAACAGAAGCAACAACAACAACGTTCTAGCATGCAACCTGCTGGCATATTTATTGCACATTGCACACACCGAAATGCCGAAACAAACAGATACAGCAGATAACAACAACAACACCATTACTAAGTCAGTCAACCGTTGTTGTGCCGCCACGAATTTGTTGCACTGTTGCAACAAGTGCAATTTTAGCGTTTTGTTGTATTGGTGACAAGTGTGCGGCTTGCTGCAAGCGCACTGCCTAGGCAGGGTTGATTTCTGAGCAGCGATCGCTGCACCCTCTCAACAACCGATGTGCAAGCATACTTACTGGTGCGTCTACTATGTATGTGTGTCTGTGTATGCAAAAGTGCAGTTAAATGCAATTTATGAGCGCGTAAAATTGTCTCCATCGCCGCTTTGAACGCGTTTACTTTTGTAAGTTTTACACCTGCGTCCTCTTTGTCCCCACGAAATTCGATGAAGTCGGCGATAAAAATGCGTAAAATGCTCAGAAGGTCAGTGAGATGTGAGCAAGACTTTATGAAAGTTAATTTGTATACGCTAGATATTCGAACGCGGAAGTGAAATCGATTACAAAAGAAATATATATCTACATACTAAATGATAAGTAGCTCGAGACCAACACAAATCCTTAAAGGGTACATATTTCTGTTCTTATGAGGTGACTAAAAATATGAGATCCAAAGCATTTAACCCGCTAAGATGGAAGCTTAAACAAGATAGATGTGTCGAAACAACAAAAACTCGACAATTGACACGGAGACAGTTTTTTAGTCCTAACACATGGTTGCCCCATTTTAAGAGTTACCGATTGGGACCACTACAGCCAAAGTAATGTAAGCTTTTTTGAGAGCTGGATCTCAATCGACATCCGGCGATACACCCGAGCCAAAAAGCTTTGAACACGAAAACGTAATTTGTCCTGCTGCAAGGAGATAGCGGAACTCCGACCCATTCCTAATCTGATGATCTTGAGACGAAAATCAAATTCCGAATTTGATAATTTTGAGACAAGAATCACTTTCCTTTTAAGCTCATTAGCTTTGCAGTACTTAGTGATTCCAATATGACATCCAATTTTATAACGAAGTTAGCCCAAATCGTGGAGCGTACGGTCAGTGAACTCAAGGGCAGTATACCTGTGCTTGACACCTTTGTTTAACACTACTCTAGTCTAGACTAGGTGCTTCGGACTGTGTAGCTAATTGAAAAGTAAAGTACTCTCTCGACGAACAAAGACCAAATTCTAGAAGTCACTCATCATTCCCGACCTGCTATATGGTGCAGAGGCTTGGACGATGACAACATCTGATGGGTCGGCATTACGAGTTTTGGAAACAAAGGTTCTGCGGAAGATGTATGGTCCTTTGCATCAAGTCATGTCGTCCGCATGGATGAAAACACCCCAGCCAAGCAGCGTAAAAGTGAAATGACTGGCGCGGTTATAATCTCGACTATAAACCTCTGCCTTTACCCCTCAACGGTGGCCAATTATATCGCTTCTCTACCTCTGCTTGTTACTTGACTGATAGTCTTCTGTCATTTGTGATGACATTCGTTCCTACAAATTTTGAAACTACGGAACTCTAAAAGACTAAATAATTTTGTTCAAATTTTATATTGCCGACCAAAGTATACTTATCTTATTTTAAAATACATACTACTGCGTCCAAAAAATAAGGTCATTTGAATTTAAACTGCGCGCGCCCAAGGATTTGGAGAATTATTTTTTTTAGGTTGGTAGTACTGTCAGTCACATTCATGTCAAAGTTCATGTGAAAATAATCATTACTGTTTGGGATACGTGGCGTTTTATGGTGCAGAAAGCTTGTGGTGATGAGGCTATGTCTAAAAAAATGTTTACAAGTGGTATAGTGAGTTCCAAGCCGGCCGTGAACGTGTCGAAGACGAAGAGCGTCCAGGGCGACCATCAACCTCAACCTACGATGCTCACGTTCAACAAATCAAAGTCGATCAACAATTAGAGACCTTGCTGATGAAGTTGGCATATCGAAAGGCTCAGCCAATACCATTTTGAAGGATGTTTTGGGCCTCAAGCGCGTCAAATCTCGACTGGTACCGAAGACATTGAATTTTTTGGAAAAAGGCGTCGCGTTGAAGTGTGTGAAACGATGTTTTCCGACTACCAGGGTGTCATAAAATGCATTATAACTGGCGATGAGACTTGGATCTATGCTTACGACCCCGAAACAACTGATCAATCGAGCGAATATCGTGCCAAAAGAGAGCCGAGACCAAAAAAATCGCGCCAAAGTCGCTCAAAAATCAAGGTCATGTTGACTATTTTCTTCGATTATCGTAGTGTTGTGCATTACGAATTCCTTCCAACCGGCCAAACAGTCAACAAGGAATATTATTTGAACGTTTCGCGTAGTTTGCGTAACGCTATCCGCCTAAAAAGGCCGGAATTGTGGAAAGATAATGCACGATCCCATACTGCCCTCATGATTCGTGATCATTTTGCCAAAAACTCAACCCATGTCGTTCCGTAACCACCGTATTCACCTGATCTGGCGCCGTGCGACTTCTGGCTGTTCACCAAGCTCAAAATACCTCTCTGGGGACACCCTTTTTATACGATAGAGGAGATTGAAGCCGCAGCGAAGACGGAACCTGAAGGCCATCCCAGAAAGTGACTACAACCTGTGTTTCGAAGATTGGAAAATCCCTTGGCTTAAGTGCATTGCATCGGGAGGGGATTACTTTGAAGGGGATGAAATTGATTTGGAAGAATAAATAAAGAATTTTCAAAATAAATATAATGTCACCTTTTTTGGGCACAGTAGTATAAGTAAGATATGATCGAACACAGGAAAAAATTGTTTACTTCAAGTTTTTTATTTTCAATTGATTTACGATCGTTCGGAAAGTATTTAGGGGAGATTATTAAGAACGCGTCAGCGCCACACTCGCAAAGAACATCCAAACCTTTAAACTATAGTCTCGAATAGAGGTCGATAAAGCGTATATACGAATCTTAGCAGTAAGGTGGAAAGAAATCATCGTTTCCCTATATTGGACTCACTATTCTCGAAAATCAAATAGCCGTTTATCAACTATCGCACTATCAGTAAATGGCAGTCATAACTGAATTCCCTGAATAAATTAAAGTTCCTTCCGAGCGAGATCTCTATGAGAAGATTGAAATATTCGACTTAACCTCAACATGCTTGAATTGACCCAAAGCAAATTTTTCTGGTTTTTTTTGTCAGTATACTACTCTTCACGCTTCAGTTCCCTCTACATTTCTCTTCGCACACGCGCAAGATACTTTTTACATGCGATGAGTATATATGACATGAGCTACATTTCTTTGCGGCATCTCTCAAGCATTTGCGTGACTGTCAATTACTTCACAAAATGCCACTTGCCAATTTGCCAACAACCTTCTGTGCAATACGGAAGATTGCGACCTCTGCGGAGCCAATTTAGAGTAGGTATGTAATAATTACGAGAGTTCAATAAGCAGCGCGCTAAAGTGTTCAATGAGCGAAGCCGAGTAAGTCGAGGACTGCAAATCATTTAACTCTTTAAAACAAAAAAGTCGCAGTAGAAGGCGAAGAGACCGAAAGTCTGGCTAAGAAACAACACCCAACGATGGTCAGCCATTAACAAGTCGCTCTGGGCTGTGAAAGTGATGTCCAAAGTGTTTAACCACTGGGCGGGCGTTCGGCTCAACATTGCTTCTTCACCGTGGAGGTTAATAAAAATTTGGTTAATATTATTTATTTTAAAACCACTTAACACTTTTAATTTTTTTTTTATTTTTTGCAGAAGAGACTGCAAGCTCGTTTTTGTCTGCCAATGAAAACGAAAGGAGCGGGTTGCGTGCGCCACACTTCAATATTGGAAAGTTTACTACGAATTGAAGATAAACTTTTTTTTTTATAAAATATGTACGTTTTCTCCCCTTGCAATCAGCATGCCACAATTGATAAGTTTAAATTTCATTAAAGTCAAATTAAAAATGCAACATTGCTGCGCCATCAAGTGAAGCGGCACTCGACCGCCAAGCGAAGCTGACCATTGGTCGCTAGTGCTGCGAAGTGTAGTGGGTGGGCCGTTACGCCGACCCTCTGCTGGCAGCGCTGATAATCGAGCGAAAACCCTTGCAAATGATTGTTCGATTGGACTTTATTTGTCTGCCTCAGAAAGAGTTGAATGTTGAATGATGAGTGCCGAGTGCCCAGTGCTGAAGCAGAATACTGGCTGCTGGCTGCCATGAGTTCCATGCATTTTAAAAATGTCAATATTGACACATTTTGTACATATTGATTTTGCAATTTTATTTCAATTCATTCGCATACAAATAGCGCAAACGTTTATCGTTTATCGTCGTGGGAGAAAAATAGAATAATTGACGGAGCAAAGAGATTAAATGGAATTAGTGCATGTGTGTGTGCATGTGGAAGGAAGTAAATAAAAGGTTTAAATTGAATTGTATCTAACGATTTATTTAGTAAGAAATGTACTGCACAGAGAAAATCATAATTATCCTTGTTGAGCCCTTTAAGGAATGGACTTGAGAAGATATATTAACAGCAAAATGACGGAATGAGCTCAGTCAGTTCATGGTAAAGCTGTGTATATTCCCCATAATCATTATAAGAAAATTATATGTGGGATCCAGGCAGCTAGCCAAATCAGCCGAATATTCATAACGCCAAAGTAAAGCCCTGCATTTGTTGGAATTAGAAAGAGATGCTGTACTATGAGCTTCTAAGGTCGGGTCAAACTATTCATAGGAAAGGCTATAAACAACAACTCATCACAATAAAACGAGCGATTGCGAGGTTTTCAATTTACGACTTGAAACGACGCAATAACTTTCAAACATGATAACAGTCAGATTTGCAAGACCGGTTAAGAACTAGTTAGAAGACAGCGGATGGAAAGTTTTGGCTCATACAACCCACACTTTGACTCTTCTGACTACCACTTTTTCCGGCTTTGCAGAAGGTCTTGTCTTGAAAACATTGCAGATAAGAACAGAGTAGTATTTACTAGCTTGATCCATTTTTGGGCGCTAAGTCGGAGCAGTTGATGGAATCCAAAATTTGCCAGAAAGATGGGAAGAGGTTAAAGCTTCAGATGAGCAATACTTTGAATAATATTATTATAGATCTTACTCTTAAATAAACGTTCAAATTTTGAAAAAAGAAAATAATTTTCCTCTTATGCTGACCCAACTCACCCATTTCAATCTACTATTTCGGACATATGGAATGAAAACTTGGACTTATTGAACTTTTTATTTATTAATTTTTTCTTGCTTTAAATGCCTTTTCATTCCTCTGTGGACTTGAGATGCCATTCAACCAGTGGATGGAAGCACTTTCACCAATGGATTATAAATGTATTTATAAGTACCTCTGGCATAATATCAAATTTGTGATTGTTTATTTTTCCGCAGGAGTGTATTGAAGGATTTTGGTTTGATCAGATCAGATGCGATGTATCCAGACTCGAAGCAAAAATACCGTTAAAAAGATAAAATCGAATGCAGAACTGAAATTAATACCTGTTCTTGGACTTTGATTGGCACTTTACCTATTTTGGATTTGGTTAAAATCTGGGCTGACAGCCACGTGGGCTGACCGCACGTGAGTATGACGGTAGACATTCAACGAAAATTGCTTGCGGACTAACATAGGGACTGCCTTTGCATGTTAAAACCCTGGCAACCCAGGTGGTAGGTGTGAGTTGAGATAATTCCTGAAAGTCCAGCCGAAAGCCTCCGATGCTAGCGCTGCGTTATCTTTAGTTTATGTAATAATTTTATTGTTATGTAAACTTTTATAAAATAAAAATAAAAAATTCCTGAAAGTATCCAACAACTCTCGCTTTAACTTTTTAACTTAGGTAATCTTGGAACAATTAAAGGCCTATGTTTTAGAAAATGGAGGGCGATTCTGAGATGGGATTGTTTTTGCATGAACAATAACGCTTAAAATAAGAACAACAAGAAATAGTATCGTGTGGTCAAAGAGGTATTAAAGATCGGAACCGAGTTTCAAGGACGACAGTTTGCCAGTTGGAAATTCATTCCCCAGGACGCCAGAACCAACTAAAAGTAATGCAAAGGTCTCTATGTAAGCGCGACTGCGCATGTCGCATCGGCTTTATTGCCAGTTGGACGAGAACTTTAATTAAGCATTAAATAATCCTATGATCTTCCATAAACATTTCATAATAAGTCCAAATGCCCATGAAATCTTGATAATGGACTTAGAGCAGTATAGCTAAAACATTCTATAATCCTATTAGCATAATATTCGCAGCAGTTAGCGCCACCCTACTCAAGTCTACCACAACAACAGCTTCGCATCAAATCAGACAAAAGGCAAGATGATCAGCGCACGCCCATTGACGAATTCACCGACGATCACCATCGTACATAATGTCCAATGTCAATGTAGCGCCTACTGTGTCATTGTTTATGTTCATAATATTAACTCCTACGAGCACACACACGCCAGCCTCTGTCTGTCTCTGTGGTGCTCGGCACTCTTTGATTTGCTCGCATTGCGTGTACAAACTGGCGACTCTAGAGCTATACATATATACATATATATATTATATAGTATATCTTATATGAAGAATTCGCCTATTCACCGACGTTTGCAACACTTGTTTTGCCAACATCAAAGACAACAACAACAGGCATATGAGATAAAGGCGCAACTGCTTGCTTGATCCTTATCGCTGTTACGATCGGTGTTGTCAAAGGTGAACCGAAGCGGCGGGTAATCCAGTTGGCGCCTCATTGTGAAAACAAGGTTAGGTGACTTCTGATTACATATGTATGTGCAGTGCATGTGTGCACTGTGTTGTAATTGGCGATGTTAACAAGTGTAACGATCAGACGTGAGGATCTCACGAACTCATTTTATGCTTAACTGATTGATTTGAAATGGTTGGGTGATGTGTTGGTATATTGGTGTTTGGTGAAAAATTATACGCAATTAGTTGTGCAGAGTTTTTCGAATAAAATAAATATATTTAATTTTTTTTTCTAAGACTGTGCAATGTTTTGACTCTAGTGGATTATAAAGTAGTGAGGAATTGTAATATTTCAGAGATAAAATTTCTATGGAAAAGTTGGAATTTGGCTTAATTGCAAGTTTATTTATGTCTTTGTGTGATGTTGTAGATTTAATCTAAAAATAAGTATCTTAAATTCTCGAACAGGTCATACAATTTCCAATCAATTTCCATTTACATTGCAATCAAAAATTGCTGCAAATGCGATTTTCGATAAACTTACTTTTGGGGCTTTCTAAAAAATTCCTTATCATTTGTTAAGGTGTTAGTAAGGAAAGAAGATCATTTCTGAAGTTATCGATTTTGATTTTGATCGGTATATTTGTAATGAGCTATACTACTATCACATTTGAATTTAAACTGCGCGCGTCGAAGGATTTGGAAAATTATTTTTTTTAGGTTGGTAGTACTGTCAGTCACATTTATGTCAAATTTCATGTCAAAATATTCATTAGTGTTTGAGATACGTGTCGTTTTGTGAACTGCTAAAACTGAGTTTTACGTTTTTTGCGATGTCGAAATTTGATGAGCAAAGAATTTGCATTAAATTTTGTTTACGGAATCAATTTTCTGCTGCGGATACGTTGAGGATGGTGCAGAAAGCTTTTGGTGATGAGGCTATGTCTAAAAAAAAAAATGTTTACAAGTGGTATAGTGAATTCCAAGCCGGCCGTGAACATGTCGAAGACGAAGAGCGTGCAGGGCGACCATCAATCTCAACCGACGAAGCTCACGTTCAACAAATCAAAGATTTGGTGTTGAAAAACCATCGATTAACAATTAGAGACCTTGCTGATGAAGTTGGCATATCGAAATGCTCAGCCAATACCATTTTGAAGGATGTTTTGGGCCTCAAGCGCGTCAAATTTCGACTGGTACAGAAAACATTGAATTTTTTGGAAAAAAGGAGTCGCGTTGAAATGTCTGAAACCAGGGTGTCATGAAATGCATTATAACTGGCGATGAGACTTGGATCTAAGCTTACGAACCCGAAACAACCAATCAATCGAGCGAATATCTTGCCAAAAGAGAGCCGAGACCAAAAAAATCGCGCCAAAGTCGCTCAAAAATCAAGGTAATGTTGACTATTTTCTTCGATTGTCGTGGTGTTGTGCATTATGAATTCCTTCCAACCGGTCAAACAGTCAACAAGGAATATTATTTAAACGTTATGCGTCGTTTGCGTAACGCTATCCGCCTTAAAAGGCCGGAATTGTGGAAAATTCTTGGTTTTTACACCACGATGGTGCATTATCGTAATTCTTGATCATCTCGCCAAAAACTCAACCCATATCGTTCCGTAACCACCGTATTCACCTGATCTGGCGCCGTGTGACTTCTGGCTGTTCAACAAGCTCAAAAGACCGCTCCGGGGACACCGTTTTTATACGATAGAGGAGATTCAAGCCGCAGCGGAGACGGAACTGAAGGCCATCCCGGAAAGTGACTACAACCAGTGTTTCGAAGATAGGAAAATCCGTTGGCATAAGTGCATTGCATCGGGAGGGGATTACTTTGAAAGGGATGAAATTAATTTGGAAGAATAAATAAAGAATTTTCAAAATAAATACAATATCACCTTATTTTTTGTCATCTATACTGACAAGTAAGTAGCTTCTGGGGAGAAATGGATACGTTCAATATCTCTGAAAGTGAGGTACTAGTCGCGTATATACAGATGGGCATGACTAAATCGACTCAGCTCATCACTCTGATCATATATATACAGGGTTTTCCACATAGCAATGATATGGTTTCACGTCCAGAACGGCCATCAACATCAACTGATGATCAGCCACCAATAAAATAAAAGAATTGCTGCCTGAGAATCGACTATAAATAGTCAAAAATTTTACTGGCATCTTTAGAATATCGGAAGGACCAGTGAAAAGCATTTTGAAAGATCATTTGATCCTAAGAAAAGTGAAAGAACGATCGGTTCCAAAATCACTTAGTTTTTTTGAGAAACAACGTCGCGTTAACGTCTGTGAAACAATGATTTTCGAATACCAGGATGTCATGAAACGTATTATTACTAGTGACTAGTCTTTGATCTACGCTTACGACCCAGAAACAGAGATTAATCGTCAGAATATCGTTGTAAAGGTAAGCCAAAGCCGAAAACACCACGTCAAAGCAGGTTAAAAATCAAGGCTATGTTGGCAACTTTCTTCGATTATCGAGATGTGATGCACTCTGAATTCCTTTCGACCGGCCAAACTGTCAACAAGGCAAGTGCTATTACAGTGTAATGCGGCGTTTGCGCGTAGCTATTTCTCAAAAGAGGCCGAAATTATGCAGGAAATAAATTAACGGTCCCAGTAGAGGTACTTTTTTTAACGTGTCAACCTGTCATGTTATTATTGTTCAGTATTGTTTGGCATTTCATCATGGAAAAACTTACACCTAAAACAGTTTTACACTGGTCACTTAACTTTATTACGAAAATTCACGTTCTGTAAAGAATGTGTTTCACGTGATTCGCTGAATTTATGGTCAACATAATCGGCCTACGGAGTGTACTATTTGCGTCACCATTAGCCATCTTGAGAGCCAACATTCATTATTTTATAATATTGGAACAAATAGACATGATACAATATGTACATGAAGACCGTCGAGGATCAATTCGGCGCCGCTAGCAGCAACTCGCACTTAGGTATAGAACGTCTTGACGCATTTTACGTCGAGATCTTAAATTGAAAGCGTACAAAATACAGTTTGTTTAAGAACTGAAGTCGCTCAACCTCCTCAAGCACTTCGCTCAATGGACTTTTGAAAAGTTCCAAGAAGATTCCACGTTTTCGAGCCAAAATTTGTTCGATTGGCCACCAAGATCGTGTAATATCGCACCGATAGACTTTTTCCTGTGGGGACATGTTAAGTCTATATGTATATGCCGACAATCTTGCTTCGATTCAGGCCTTTGAGCAAAACATCACGCCAGTCATTCGTCAGTTGCCAGCCGAAAGCTCAAGTGAGTCATCCAAATGTGGAGTCAACGAATGGACCATCTGAGATGTAGCCGCGTCCAACATTTGAATGAGATAATCTTCCAAAGTAAAGGTCAAATAATATTCTTTCGAATGATAATAAACATTTCCTAATAAATTTGGAGTTTCTGTGTTTTTTCTTTCAAAAAATAAGGGAACTGCGAAATGGATCACCCTTCACATACAAAACTGTACTAAATTTTTATATGTACGTATGTATGTATAAAAATAGTTAATCGCCAAAAATTTACTACACTTTATTAACACTTGTTGTGATTTTTTTATGAATCAACCTGTGAATTGAATTCCGACTCATTTTCAAAAATTTCACAGTTCATCGAGCCAACACATAGGTAAACGGAAGCAACCATAAAACCCACAAAACACCAATAAAGAAACCATTTCACGAGTATTTAATGAAAATTGAATGGGTGCTAAATTGTAAGAGGAACTTGTTAATTGTAAATATTGCTTTTATTGTGGCACTACGAGTACATGTATAAGTTTTATAGTGCATACCCAGACAGCACTCAAGTGGCACGATCCTTACAAATTCACAGAAACACTTTCCATTCAGCGAAATTTTTACATTGTTAAGGATTTTTGAAGAAATCAAAACAAAAGCACAATGAAAATAATAGAGAATTATACGCCGCGTATGAAAAAGGGAACTTCAAAATCTTCAAACAGCGAGCGAGCATGAGACGCTTGAGGGCGCGCATGCGCTGTATTTTGTACCAGCGTTAAGGTGTATGTGTGCAAGTGCACTTCAAATATTTGCAACATTTAGTTATTGCACACAAACAACAAAAAGAATATATAATTGTATAGCTCAAGTTTGCTTTTAAAGCAATTTTATTGAAAGAAATTTAGAAAAATTGCGCGCTCAATTTCATTCTGTATCAAAATATTTGCGTTAAATCTTTAGAAAATCCACACAAGTGATAGTATGAGTACAAAAAGTGAATCTTGACCACGTGTGCTTACTTCCTTCCAAGCCGGGCGTAATAAAAAATAATTTTTTCTTCAACGAAACAAAGCGGAAACAGGCATCTACAGCATTAATGCATTTATTACGCTGCTATGGTATCCTTTCGAAACCCTTTTGGCCACCAATTCAACCCTTGCTGCTGCGCATGCGTCACTAGCGCTCATTTTTCATGCCGCCATCTAACTGTTTTGAATCCACTCATTTCCTTTGTTCGCTTTAAGGCTGGCACGTTGTGAGTAATTAGTTTTAGTGGCTGCTTGCTTTTGCTACTTTTCCTCTTCTTCTTCTTCTTCTTTCTCAATTTATAATTGTTGCCGCGCGAATAGCAAAATGTTCTCACACTTTTCCCGCTGTGCAATCGGAAGTGTGGTGGTGATCCTTCCACTTTTTGGCCGATCACCAGCAGCGATTGCGACTGCCAATGCTCATGCGATTCATATGTGTAAGAGTGGCGATGAAAAATCATATTAAAATTGTTCACTTGTTATTGTATTGTATGCTCGTTATTATTATATTTTATTTCTCATTTTTTCCACTTGTTTGTTCTACGCCCAGCCACTGCCTACAACGCTCGAGTAAACCGCGCAGTTCGATCTTCGTCTACATATATTTCTGCCTGCGATTGATCAGCTTCCGCGCCACCTGTTACCGCCGATTGCGTGTGAGTGCGTTCGTATGCACACATGTATGAGAGAGTATATGTGTCTCTCGCAGATCCGCCTATGTCCTAACGACACTGCCTACTTCAGTGGCTGCTGCTTGACTACAATGAGGATCCTCAGATTTTTCTCAAGCGATTGCAGCATCTCCTTATTGATCTTTTTTACTACCTCCTTTCGCTTTCTTCCCAGCCTTTGGTTTTAGCCAACTCATCCATTGTCATTATTACATGCAACAGTTTCCAAGTGCTGGCTATTGTTCTCCAAGCATTTGGTGCTGCGGATTAAGAAGGATGTGGTCGCCAGCATTGATTTGAATAGGTGGTGGTGGGTTACAATCAAAAGTCATTACTTTTTATTTTCATTTTAAGTGCCTATCAAAATAGTAATAATAATTTGTCTGACATGTATATGAGACTTACTTCCGATTCCACTATAAACGATTTGTTACGGCGAGATGCATTCATATTTGAAAAAATGCCATATTGTGTTTAATAATGTATGGATAAATTATGTTCATTTGGGATATTTGTGAGAGTGGTGGATATTATTTTAACCAGTTGGTAATATGGAATAGCAAATAAATCTGAACACCTATATACGTTGTGACAAAAAAGTACCCGGAAACTTTAAATAATCCCCACCAAATATAATACACTTATGTTAACAATTTTTCCAGACTTCGAAACACTTCTCATAAGCACTTTTTGGGATGGCCTTCAGCTTCTCCAACGAATTTTGTTTTACCCCTTCGATCGACTGAAAACAGCTTCCATTACGATGATTGTTGAAATCATGTCTCATCGGCAGTTATAATGCTTTCCATGAATGTGAGAGCAGAATTCGCACGATCAAGCAT
Organism: Bactrocera correcta; assembly: GCA_027475135.1. NCBI lineage: Eukaryota > Metazoa > Arthropoda > Insecta > Diptera > Tephritidae > Bactrocera > Bactrocera correcta. The sequence continues at coordinate 72,669,057 of CM050325.1, forward strand.
AACCAAAGAGACCTGTTTACGGTACTCTTTTTGATAAAAATTCCGCTTTATCGAGACGAGTCGAGCAAAAGCGCGTTACATACCTAAAATATCCACCAAAATCATTCGAACCAGAAGAGATGTCGAGCTGTCTTGCCATCTCTCTAACACATTTCTGACGATTTTCAAGCACCATATCCTTCACTTTCTTAATATTTCCATCAGTTGAAGAGGTCGAAGCTCATCCTGAGCGATGCATATCTTCAACGACCATTAAAAAAATCGCAACTACTGAGGTGTACCGACTTAAGCACCCTCTGCCCTTTCCAGCCGTCCAGCAATCCTTTCAAGACCGTACGAGTAAGAAGCAAGCGAGTTTTTCCGCATGGTCTCTTGCATATGATCTTGACGATCCTGCAACTACTTAAGGCATTACATCTTGCGTTCATCCGCCTGTTAAATAAAGATTTGCATGAAAATACGGGAAAATGTAGATTTTTTTTGTAAGTCCGGGTCAAATCGGATCAGATGGTATGCTCAGCGCGAGGAAAATTTCTAATAAAATAAAATAAGTTAACTCAACTGTGTTCGCTTCGCTCAAACATACAGAGTGGCGAATAGAACAGACAGTAGTAGATATTGGCAATATCAAGCAGAGATAGAACAGCAGTCGGTTATACCGTTTTATAATGTACTCACTATCATACTATATTGTATTGAATACAACTGTATAACCTTGTTTTTGCTTTCCGATGTACATATGTAAATCTTTGACAAGAGAGCAAAGTACGAACGTAGCGAGCAAAGAAGTGGCGAATCGAAGACGGGCTATTGTGGTCCAAGTAAATTTGCGAAAACGTAAAACTTTGTGTGTACTAAACAAATAATCACTTATCGTATTCCTTGCGATCCTACGCATTTGCTTACATTTTTACATTTTAATCGACCTCGCAACATTTCAGACTCCGGCCAAGTCGGTGAAATATTCCGCTGTGCAAACTTTTCGGTTGAAAAGGAAATACCAAATTACATTTAATTAGGTTAAAATAAGCGCGAGGTCGCACACATACTTATGCATACACACTCTTGTATGTAGACAACAACAAAGCACAGCGTGCTGCACACTCCGTCCAACAACAACAACACGATCAAAACGAAACCAATAGCAATAATAGCGAAAAGCCAAAAAATAGAGGGTAAATCGAATTAAAGGCCTTATTAGGGACAACAGATTTAGCGGCGAACCGAACTGATGGACGAGCGCTCAACGGCATTGCACCATGTTGCACGTACCAATGGGGGCAAACGCCGCTATGCGCTGCAATGAGCGCTGTAATGTGCGCCTTTAACCTTTGCTTTGGCAAAAAAGCAACAGAAAACAATAAAAACGACAACAACAATAAGAACAAGGCAAATTAAGTTGGGCACACAAACGAATTGTTGCAAAGAAATTCACAGCTTAGCCGGAGGGCAATTTTCATATCACTTTGATTGCGGCGAAATGCCGGACAGACTGCCCGACGGACACACGCATACATATGTATATATAATATATTATATATGTTTGTATGCGCAACGGCACAAAGTCGGTGAAAAGTTGGTGAATGAATGGATTTGCATCGCCTGGACGGACAGCGGAGAACTGCCAAACTCAGCCAGCTGTACGCTGGATGGATGACACGCTTCGTGTGCTCGGCTGTGTTGTTTGGTGAATTACCAAATTGTGGAATTAAAAACGAAAAACAACAAAGCAGAGGAATGATGCGCGTGCACATCGCACGAATTTGCCATAAGGATCAACAATCGGCAACCGGCGGACGAGTCGTGTTTAACAGCCGCAATATGCCCAAAAGCGCCACGAAAACAACAACAGCAGCAACACTGTAGTATCATTGCAGCAAATTCAAAATTCGCAGCGCGACGGCAGCGGGGAACTGCCAAACAATTTGCTTGCAGAAAGGAGAAGAGCGAAAAGGGCTGGGGACAAAGCAAGCTAGCGCGGTGTCGGGCAAAGGTGGGCAATCAGCGGAGACCGATGGTGACAGGTACAATCAGAAGTTTAGCAAAACGCAAAAATCAAAACAAAAACAAGAAAAAAATTAATTCGGTTGCACCGAAACTATAATACCCTCCACAAATAAAAAAGTATCCATGAAAGAACTTAATTTTGATCGTTCAGATCAAACTCCTGTGCGCAAGCGTTTAATTTCCATTCCCGTTAGCTCGGTGGGATGTCTGAAGGTATGCGCTTTGAAGTGTTTAAGTCTTGACCTTCCAATTGTGGTACAGTCAAGAAAAAGGTGTTGAGTTGTTTCCATCTCATCTTCTTCCATACAGGTTCTGTAGATGGCATCTGGTAGAACTCCTAGCCTTACTACAAAGGATCTAAAGTCCAGCTACTTAGTAGTTGAACACAAGAGGATACGGGAGCAATCTCATCACAAAGGCACTCTATTATTAGCGAAGTTCGGTGCTCTTTGACCATCCCTGAACTCACCGTTAATGACTGCTCTGCTATCTGCGTAGATGGTCACTTCTCTGATATGGGTAGAGAAGGAGCAGCCAGAAATCAGTTTGGTAAGTCCATGATCCAAGTGAGCCGGTATGAAGTCAAAGTTAGTGGGGATTTCCGAGTGTTCGGACACGCGTTCTTTTAGGAACCAAGACTCTCTTAATCTGATGGCAACTTTCGCAGCTATACACCTTCCACGGGCAGTATGTGCAAGATGGCGTTAAGTGCCATGGTTGGAGTGGACCTTAGAGCACCTCACATGCTGGTGAGCGCCGCCCGTTGATCGCTCTCGAGTTTCTTTGCAAGTGTGGTCTTTTTAGATGAAAGACTTCATAGAACGTAATTGGATTGACTATGGTGTCGTAAAGCCAGAGGACCATTTTCGGTGAGAGACCCCCCTTTTGCCAATAGCTCCCCTACAGCACTACAAGGCAATCGATGTCTTTTTTGCTCTTTCTTCGATATTCGGCTTCCATAAAAGCTTTCTATCCAGGATAAGCCCTAGTAATTCACTGTTTCCGCTGGTTGCCGACGAATGTCTCCCATTTGCGGCAGCAATGCCACCGGGATCTTGTATTTTCTAGTGAATAAAACCATCTCGGTCTCGAACAGTTTGTATGACAGTTATATACTATAGTTAGCCGATCTGAATAATATATTCGGATATTGTAGCACTATTTTGAACAATAATCCATGCCGAATTTCTTGAAGATGATTTTCGACATAAAAAAAGAGACTTGAGGGATCAGTGAGTAGGGCAGCTATAGAAGCCCGATATCAGCGATTCCGACAAATTAGCAGCCTTTCTGGAAAGAAGAAGGTCGTGCATTTCATATCAAAATCTCAAATAATGATGCTTTCTTCTGGGTGTTACAAACCTCCTGGCAAACTTAATATATTTTGTTAACGGTATAACAACAAATAACATTACTAAAATGTCTGTCGCGAGCGGAAAATTGCTTGGTAATAATTTAGATATGGTGGAATTAAATGCCGAGAACTGGACGTATGTACATACCTACACCGACACACAAACCTGAGATCATTGATATCTGCTTGGTGCATAAAATTTTCATAAATCTCGGAATGTGTCAACAGGTCCTGGCCAAGCAACGCAACAGGGTGGCGAAACGTACCTAAGGGACAAAGTATCTATGTGAGTGTGTGGGACTTCGGCGCTGAAACAGTGCAATAATAACAAGTAAAGGCAAGCTACTTAATCAAACATTGAAGTTTCAAGAGACAGACGCCAGGACAACACTGCATATCCTTTTCGTCCCAGCACACATATCAAACTATGTGAGCAGCACTTGACAATGATCTCAATTTTCCGAGAAGGTGCATATTTCTCACCTCGCCTCACTTTCACTGGTACACACACACACATATACACAGCCAACCAAGTGTCATAGGCGAGGAAAATCAATCCTTAGGTAGCGCTTCAGTAGTCAAGAGCTAAAAATCGAATCGAGTAATAACAACAACATAAGAGGGACACAAGTGAATGTTAATGCGAATTTCAATATTCAATATAGCCCTCTGCTTAGTGCGTGATTGTATGTGTGTGTGTGTGATATGTGCAGCCTCGTAATTGATATGTTTATTTTGGATTTTTTTACCAAACATACATTTGTACATACATCGACATATTGACGCAGGAGTCCTACGAAAACAGAAATCCTTGGAAATTCAGCTTTTCGTTTGCCTTTCGTTAAATTTTATCGCATTGTTGATTTGTTGTTTTGCTTTTACTTATTATTATTTTTTTTGTTTTATTTTTTTTTTTTTTTGTTTTGGAATAATTTGTCATCAATGCATTTGGTTGACAAATGGTGCTGTCCCCGCGCAGCAAGTGCTTATTGGCTTGTTTGTTGTTGCCAGTAGCAGCCAACGAAAACATGCGTAATCCGATAAGGAAATTAAATCTTGTCGATGACGCTGTCATTTAGAAAATTAAATTAAATTTATAAAGACCTCACAGTCGACATTTCTCAGGTCAACACTTGTGTTTCAATGCTTTGCGTTGAAATAAAGGATTCCTTTTTTTCTAAAAAGATAAGTGAGAATATTATTGTGCTAGCTACCTTTTTCAATTTTTACATAGTGGTGAGGTTAGGGAATAACTCGGTTATGCACACTAGAACTTGCTAGACAATAATTGATTTTGTGTAGTATGAAATTCATCTTAAAAAAATCTCTTTCAATTATGGAGCAAGTTGTTTCAGTGTTAGCTTAGTGAAATTTGTTATTATACTAGCAACAATAGCAGTAATCCTCTGAGTAAGAAAAGAACACTCGATTGGATAAAATGGTACAATAAGCACAATTTCCTTCCGAGGAGCGTTTTCCACTCAACATATTTTTAATTTTAACCACATATCAGTCAACCATAGACAAGGTGCGTTCCAAAGCAAACAGGAATCTATATGTCCAACAGAATCTCCTATCTTTATTAATTGTCCAGTGAGAATTTCATGACATTTCATCGATTGGAAGTGAAGTTATTGCGTTTTAAGTGTCAGTATGTTTGTGTTATCGGTGCGAAAATGAGCTTCGAACAAAGAGCCAACATTAAATTTTGTTTTAAAATTGATAAAACTTTTACCGAAACATTTCAATTGATGAAACAAGTTTATGGCGATGATTGTCTATCCGGTAGCAGAGCGCATTAGTGGTGTCAACGTTTACAAAGTGGTCGTGAGGACATAAATGACGATCAACATGTGGGCCAATCAAAATCCGTGATCACCGAAAATTCCATCAAAACTGTTCGTGAATTCATCTAGAATCAGCCGAAATCATCATTGAAATTCATGAAAAAGGAATTGAACATCTCCAAAACATCGATTTATCGCATTTTGACCGAACATTTGGACTTACGACAGGTGTGTGCATGGTTTGTTCCGCACAAATTGACTGACGACCAAAAGTTATTCAAAATCCAATATTCAATAAGGCCTAAAACGTCCTTTACAATATTTTGACTGATGACGAAACGTGGTGTTTCCAATATGATCAAGAATGGAAGGCACCGGACGAGCCGAAACCCAAAAAATCGCGCATGGAGAAGTCAAAAGTGAAGACACTTCCGATTTGTTTTTTCGATTCCAAGGGTATTGTCAACAAAGAATTTGTTCCACTCGGCCAAAACGTTAATGTGGTATGCGGTCTACCTTGGAGTTTTGAAGCGTTTGGTGCGCCGTGTTCGACGAGTTCAGCCCGAATATCGCGAAGACGAAAGTTGGCGTTTGTTGCACGATAATGCGCCGTCTCATCGTTAGATGCTTGTGACCGATTATTTAACCAAAAATCACATTTTAACCATTAACCACTCCTCGTATTCACCTGATATGGCACCGTGCGACTTCTTACTTTTCGGAAAAATTCATTTGGCTATGAAAGGAAAGCGTTAGCAGACGTAGAGGCTATTTGAAAGGCTTGCATCAACGAGCTAAAACACTCGATCGACATGCTTTTGGACCGCTGTATTGAAGCAGAAGAAGACTATTTTGAATAAAATAAATTGATTTTGCCGAAAATACCATTTGTTTTGTTTTTTTTTAAGTCCTCTTTACTTTGAAACGCATCTTGTATTCTTATTGGTAAAATTAAAAATATTTTCTCTTTCATTTTCACTTTGAAATTAATTAATGATTTTATGAACAAAAATATATAAAAACATATACTCTATCCAAAATTTTCCTTTAAATATATTTTAAATCGTTAGAAATAGGGTGCCAAAACAGTTTTTCAGTTTTTAAAGGTCTTTCGATTTATTCGCTAAGCATTCATTATAGGAAACAAGGACAGTGGCGAGTAGCTCTTTGTGTCATTTACTACAGTGGCCTTATAAAGCAGCGCAAATTCGACGTCGAGTCCTGGCATTCACTCCGGTTATGAGCGTCTAGCTACAATCCGCCACTGATTTGCGGCCACTCCCTGGCGGAAGGGAAGGGTGATATAACCAAAGAAAAGGAGATGACTCCATCCTTCAGTCTGCGCCAATTACAGTGAGCTAATTCTTTTTAATATCGCACATATATAGCCTACCGTCAACAAACTGATTGAACCTCATCGGTGTGGCTTTAGACCTGGAGAATGTACTATCGACCTGACTTTCACTATGCGCGAAATCTTGGAAAGGAAAGGAGAAAGGAAGATTCACACAAACCACATCCTCATCTATGCCGCTATGTCTGAACTTGCAAAACTAATAAGGCTGTGTAATCTGAAGTTAAGCAATACCGGCATACGCCGGGAATATTGATATCATTGGCCTCAACAACATTGCCATCAGTCCTGTTTCTCCAGACTGAATACGGAAGCGAAGTGTATGGGTCTGGTTGTGAACGAGAACACGACGAAATATCTATTTGCGCTGGCTAGGTCATGAAGTCCAGATGGAAGAAAATACTCCAGCTTTGAAGGTTTTCAATTCAATTCCGCCGGTAGAAGCAGAGGAAGAGGAACACCTCCACCACCTTGGAGAGATCAGGTGGAGAAAACCTCACTGCACTTGGTATCTCGAATTAGCCACCAAAATCGGAAAAAACCTCTCCGATACTTTCGATACTAGATGAGGTTTTATACAGGGCAATTACATATCTCTGTTGTGCCTTCTCCAACATAATACTGGAAAAAGTAATACGCTCCCCTAATCTCAACCGCAGTACTACTACCTCCTCTAAAAGGACAACGCTACTGGGACACGGAGATGACAATAACAGTATAGGGTTCAAAAACAGAGCCGTCAACGCATATTTTCCACCTGAAGATTTTTTTTATCTCAACCCTTCGAGATCAACCGGAAAATAACTCTTGTTAACGGATACTACTTTAGAATCGGTAGACAACTGAGAATCAGATCTTTCTCGGCGAACACAAATGAAATCTTTTATAATTCTCGTCCTATTATTCGGCGCCGAAACAAGGACTATAACGAAGAGAGATGAGAAAGCACTTGGAGATTTCGAGAGAAATGTTTTCCGGCCTTTGGAGGTGGACGCGTGAGAGATGAGTACCGAAGAAGACGGAAGCACAAACTGTGTGAGGTCTACGGCGACATTAATACAGTCAAGCGCAAAAAAATATACCGAATGCGCTGGTTAGGCCAAGTCGTTCGGATCGAAGACGAAAAGCTCCTTCCATTCGAGTCTCATGAGTAAGGAGCAAGGACGCTCACATATGTATCTAAAGGTAGGACCACAGGGTATAAGCTGGCATAAGGACCCGTCTGCACTTGAAATCTACCACTGGCAGCACCTCGTAAAGTGTAGAGACGAAATTTTGAGTTCTCAGTCCCACGTTGTAGTGCCAAAGAAGACGGAGAAGTAGATATCACTAATCATATTTGAAATTTTCTGAGATATCAACTGATTCAACTATCGTGACGAATTTAGTTGATAATGACTGGTCCCTCAGTTTTTGAGATATCAGTCTGATACTTACCGTATATATATATATACACGGAACCGTCGATATCTATCCATTATAAGATATAGACATCCATTTCGTATTTTGTCAATAAATGTCGTTGCAGTCGTATATCTCCAGCGCTACTAATCACATTGTGTCATACCACATAGTGTTGGAAAGGTGAGATCTTAAACTTCATTTAACAAAAAAATTAAATTCAACTTTGGTATAAAAAGGGAAGAATGCCACGCAAGCTACCAATGAAATTTGTGAAGTTTACGGAGACGATGCTGTATCAGTTTGTGCTACACGAACATCCATTAGTTCGCTAGCTTCCGTTTTGGAAAATTCGATATGAAAAATGCACCTCGCTCTGGTCGACATATCGTTGAAAACGTCGAAGAAATTATGAAAAAGATTGACCAGAACCACAGCCATGACATCACTAAGGAACTTAACATTCAACATGAAACGGTTTTGAACCATTTAAAAAAGGCTGGCTACAAAAAAACACTTGATGTTTAGATGCCACATGAATTGTCTGTGAAAAATTCAATGGACCGAATTAATATCTGCGATTTTTGCTGAAACAAAATGATATCGAACCATTTCTGAAGCGAATGGTAACAGGACGCGAAAAGTGGATCAAATACGACAATAATGTGCGAAAAAGATCATTAGACTATGATGCTCAACAAATGGTTGGAAAGCCTGAATTGATGCCTCGAAAGGTTATGCTGAGTGTTTAGTGGGATTGGAAAAGAATCATCCACTTAAAGCTCCTCCAGCAGGGTTGAACGTTTGATTCTACTTTTTACTTTCAACAAATGATGAGATTGAAGCAAGCAATTGAAAAAAAAACGGCCAGAACTGAACAACAAAAAGGGCTTCGTCTTCCATCAGAACAAGACTACACCACACACATCTTTGAAGACTCGGCAAAACCGGCATTAGCTTGGCTGGGAAGTTTCCACCATATAGCCCTGACCTTGCACCATCGGACCACCATTAGTTTCGTTCAATGCAGAACTCCCTTAATGGGCTAAGTTGTCTTCAAGAGAAGACTGTAAAAATTACTTGTCGCAGTTGCCGAGAAACCAGAAAAGTTTTACACTGATAGAATAAAAAAGAAAAAGATTTTTTCGACTACCCATTATATGACTGCCTTACAAAGTAATCGATTAAAGTGAAAAAATCTTTGGAAACAGTTTTTTGACAATTATCTTGCAGACGAAGTTAACGATTCATCACTTAAGGGGGTATTCTACTCTAGAATTTTGAAAAATTCGATTTTTTTTTCATATATTTAAAGTTTAGACCCTTAAGACCATATCCTCCAAAGGATTTTTAAAAATTAAAATTATTTTAAGAGCTACAGTTACTTTAGGATGCAGTACCTAGCCCGGTAGGTAGGTAGACTCACTTTTTTAAACGCGTTTTTCTCGAAACTACTTTTTCCACACGCTACCGGCATTATCTCAAGTTCTATACAACCGATTTACTTGACCTTTGTGTGAACCTTCTTTATATAATCCTTTATCGTTCCTACCAGCATTGTGTCAAAATTTTGTTTTTAATATTTTAAAAAAATTCAGGAATTTCAAAAAAAAAAAACGTAAAAAATTATTTTTATTTTCAGGCAGTCGCCATTTTTCAAAAGAAATTTTTTTCGTGTTCCCTGAGGTAGGGACTATAAGAGCATCCTTACTGATTAAGAATTTCTATTGATTTTTTTTCAGACTACCAGGAGAGTCAAGATCAATGTCACCAGGATGCGCCATTTTTTTACCCCTGTCTCTATCCATTAGTAACTGTAGTTAGTCAAATAGAGGTAAAAAGAACAAGAATCACTGAGTTCCTAAATAAAATCATTTTAAATTTCTATTTTGAAATTTATCAGAGTAAAAGAAAAATTACAATTATTTTCTTATTTATCAAATTTTAAATCACATTACTAACATATGTTCCCAAATAATTACATACATATATGTATATGTGTAAACAACTTTATGTAACTAAAAAATAGGAGAGAAAAACTATGGACCACCTTGGCAAGAAAGTGTCCAGATTTTTCGGACAGCAGCTGTCAGCAATTAAAAGTGTTCTATCAAGCTCCTACTTATAATTAAAAATTGGTTAAAAAATGAGATTTTTTCAAACCAATTGCATAAAAAGCTCGCAACTGCACGAAATTGCCACACATTACGCCACGGCGCTTTTATAGGGTTTCGTGTGCCAAACTTGGTAAAGCTGACGGCTGGCGACTGCTGTTCGAAATAGCAGCTGCCAGTGTTTTGTTTGTGACCAAAGACAACTAAAAAATTTAATTTATCGACGCAACGAAGTTTTGCACAAAAACAGAAGAAACAGTAGAGAGTGTCAAAAGAGAAAGTGAAAAAAATCGGAAGTAAAGACTCTAGCCAAATTTCTTTATTCGGGATAGATACTTGCTGTTTTTGTAATGTTGTTGTATGATTTTTTAGTTCCTTAATAACCGTAAACGAGGGTGTGTGGCAACATACAAATACTTATTTATATATGGAACCCTAAATGTACTGTATTATATAAGTAATATATGTGTTGGCTTGCCGCTGCGGATTGAATGACAACAGAGACCCTATAGGAAAAGAACGAAGCGAAGAATTTTCTCGATACTCATTTTTGACAGTCAAAGAGCTTTGAAGTTTAAAATGTTCTTACACTAAAAATAGCACAAGAATTTCATAAAAATATGCCCGCAAAATAAAGGAGTTTCCTTGGAAAAACTGTGTTACATACAGATATTCAGTATTCTAAGAGAGGATAATTCGAGCTCATATTGAGTTCAGCTCTTGGGGAACTACACAAAAAGGAATCGATCAAATTACTTTGGAGTTCTGCACTAGTAGACAAATTATAAATCACTTCGAGCAAATCAAATCCAAATAATTCCATTTGATCAAATTGAATTTGTCGATAAAAGTTTTCTCCCTAGATCAGAACAAAATTTTTTGTGTACGTGTGCAGTTTGATTTCCATATGGCAAATAGTGTATGTTTGCAAGTTTATTGTCTACGACGTAAAAAATTTGTCTGGCGATTTTTCCTAAAAAAATTAACAAGGTGTTTGTTTAAAATTTTGTGTTTTTAATATAATTTTGGCTGCGGAATCGTTGAATATATTCCAGAAGTCTTCCAGGAAGTCTATTTTATCACGGGAAAACAAGTACTTTTAAGTGGCACTAAACTTTCAGTGAAGGTCGTAAAGTCATCCAAAGCTTGCCTCAAGCGACTCGTTCACCCATCTCTCTACATGACAACATAACATCGAAAAACTTTAGGAAACAGTGCCTGAAAATCGTCATTTCCGCATCACAAAGATAGCGAAGGATTTCGAAAATTCTTATGAATACCTAGACTCAGTAGATTTTGCTTAATGTTCCGGGTATAAAGCGTGTTAATGCTAGTTTCGTATCAAAATACCTGAATCTTTGCAAAACCGACGTCGTGTAGAGGTTGCAAAAGAGATGCGGGACAACATAGCTGAGGATACTATCTACATTCATCAAATAGAGCAATTAGTGGTTGACGAGAAGTACGTTTATGGATATAATGTCGAAACTGTTCAACAAGCTAGCAAATGACGTCCCGAAAATAAGCCGAAACCGAAAAACCCACGCCGAAGTCGGTAAAAAATCAAAATGGTGCTCATTGTTGTCTTGGATTACCATGAGAAGGTGAGGTCAATGAGGAATACTTCGCCGTTTCGAAGCATATGTATAAAGCAACTCGTCGTAAACGACTGGATTTGTGGGCATGATATTCAAGGATTTTTCACAAGGATACTGTTTGACTTTTGACCAAACCCGAAACGAGAGTCATCGCTCAGCCACAGTTTTTGTCAAATTTGGCTTACTTTTTTTTCTATTTTCGAAGCTAAAAAATCCACTTCGGAAAGTCACAATGAGTCCATTGAAGCCTTTTAAAGTCGTTCACATGCTAGCTGAAGCTTATAACAAGTGTATGGAAAACTGGTTTGAGTGCAGCATACTTTTGACTCAAAATGAGCTAATTTTAAAGGCGATAATAAAAATTTATTTTAAAATGAAAGAACGCTACTTTTTTTCGAACAAAATTTAATTTTGTGTTAGAATTTATCATTTGTCATCTCGTGCTGATATTAGACCTTTGTTACATTTATGAAGGAATCCAGATGTAAAAGTGACGATATATCTTAGAGCATACGATTCTTGCACGCTCTTTTAACTAAAACGATAAAATTCACATACTTTACTCATTAATAAAATCCGTAATTTAAGGCTCTTTTCTAATCTCGTTAACTCATAAACATTTTTGTTAAAATTTTCCTACCGACCTCGTTACTGGACGTCACATTTAGGTAGCTAATACGAAAGTGTCAATTTTTTCAAATGCAACAAAAAAAGTTAGCGGTAGTTCAGGTGCGCACGCGTGTGGCCACAGACTTAATGAAGCGTGAAGTAATTTAATTGTTAAGAGAAAATCGACAAAAACATAAACTTGCACAAATTTGCATGCACACTTATACATACATATGTTTATGTGCAATGTTTTGACATTTTGGCTTTATTGTCATACAATCCTTTGTTGAACACGTGTAGTATATTCGCATACATACATATGTATGTATGTAGAAGTAAAAGTTTTCATTTCGAAGCAGCCAAAATTCAAAAGAGTTGTAATCGCACACACTTCGATTTTGAAAATTTACCATTCAAATTGATCGCAAGTTTTTTTTTTTTTTTCTAGGCAATCAACACAAACTATTTTTCACATTTTCTGATTCATAGCTGCATAATTATTATTTCAAACGATATTCGGTAGGCAGCTTGAAATCCCAAAGGAATAATCGATCGATAACGCCTACAGATATTCATATGTATGTAGATATGTTCGTATGTGCAGTGAAGCGCCACTAACTGTCCGAGCCAGAGTCAGCATACGTGCTCATAATGCTTGATATACCACATACATATACAAATATATAATGAGTGCACTAGATATCCTTGCATGTCCTTAAAAAAGTACTTATCCTGCACCATAACTCACGGACAACCCGTTTCGTCCGCCTTAAAGATTGATTATGGCGCACCATGCTTCGTATCATTGCTGATGGGTGTGGTCAAGCAATATGTGAAGCTCGTAACGGCGCAGCAGCCGTGAGCGGCCAGCAATTAAATGGGGATACTCGACAACTCCATAAACACTGCATATTTCAACTTATTGTTCTTTTGTTATTGCTATCAATTCGTAGACAATTTTATTATTTATTTCTTGTTTGTATTGCTGCTTTTCACAGAGCTCATCGCTCATAGCGGCTTGCATGTGTATCCTTTGAGGATTCACGCGGTTACATGTGTGTGCACGTGTATGTGCTGTGGCTTTGCGTTCGATGGAAAGGGGTAAAACGGGAACGCGACTTAGGGCGTGAAGTCAGACACGAGTTCTAAACGCATAAATAATTACAATGCGTTTCCAGGAATTCTAACACAAATTGAGTCCTTAAATGTGCAAGAACGTACATACGTAGACACACACAAACAAGCGTATTTAGAGCGCTCGTGTTATATGTACATACATATAGGTTATATTCGTTTTAATTGATGGCCACCTGACTGTGCGGTGCACTCCTTTTGGTTTCCAGAATGAAACGAGGTGGAGATTTATTTCGGTCACTTCTTAAAGTTATTTATAAAAAAAGTGGTTTAGTTTGACTATTAATTGTATTCAAAACATTAAAAAAATATGTAAATTACTTTATTTTGATTGTCAAGCTAGTAAATAAATTACTCAATATTGTAATTTACATATTTCTGATATCATTGATGTTCATTGCGGCAATATTGTGGGCGGAATTAGTAATCATTTTTTATACAGAAGGACTATATTGTCATTCTTGACGCCAAACTATGATCAAAAAGGACTCCACAATATTCAAATGTATTGGGAAACAACAAAAACTAATAACCAAGCAATACAAACATATATATATGTATATGTATGTATGTATATACATAAGTTGTTACGACCAGTAGAGAAGCCGAAAATGAAGAAAAAAATAATACATACATACATTTTTAACGCTTTCAAAATAGGCTCCTGAACCAATATAAGCATGTCTCCTGCTTGGAGCGTCATTCTCTACATTACTCATCACCAGTAGTAATGTAGTCCCCTCAGATTTGGTTGTTGTTTTTGTAATGGCAGAATTCTGCCGAGGTGACAGTCCTTGATCCGATAAAATTTCCGGGTCCGTTCCGGTAAAGTGGACCCGACTGTTGTGAGAACAGAGTGTGATCTCAGCTAATTTGCGTTGGTACCTGTATAGCAAGACATGCTTCATTCCCAACTTTGAGACCTCAACTGGTTTTATGATGCCAACACAACGACTTTCTCGAAATTTTCAAACCGATTTTCTATCGTCTATAAAAGAGGTGGATTGACGACTCGCCTGACAAGTTTTCGATGACTTTACGATCTTCGTTGAAGCTTTTGTGTCACTCAAATATATATACTTCGTGATTTCGTGATTCGCGACTCCCCAAAACACTGCTGCAACATTTTCAACGATTCCGAACCCGTAATTCCATTGGAACCAGACAAACACACACTCATTGACATATGGAAATCAAACTTCACGCGAACAAAAAAAAAAAACAATTATACCAATCTAGAAAAAAAATGCTTTTAGTATATCCGAAATTCGATTCAATGTAACTAAAATATACAAAAAAATTAAAAGAAACTTCAAATATATGTATATACGTTTCTTCAACAACGATAACTCCTTTAGCATAGATAGTACTTAACTTCTTATATTATTTTGATTACTATCATTTTCCAAAAGAAAAATTCACACGCTCTAGATCGTATCCAAACAGTACTCGCCTTCTTTCGGATGTACATATGTATGTATTATGTATGTATCTATTAACGCACAGAGGCAACGCCTTCGACGGAAGTGATCGCATGAGATCTAACAAATCGTAAGTGCAAAAATTCACACTTTTCCCTTTTCACAAAGTGACGATTGCATGCAATTAATCAAGTACATAGTTAATGAGTTGCTTTTTTTTTGGTCTGAACCGACGCGTAAAAGCATTAATGATACCATACTGTTTTAGAGGCAGCATATGATTAGTGCAAAATTTCAAAAAAAATTCTCTTGTTTCGGCTTCAGAATTAATCTGCTGCACTCATTTTTTCCACCACTTACCTTACTTATGATTATAATTAAAGATGAGATCTATAGATGGGTTCGGCTTTCTTAAAGACATTGCATTGTGATCGCCGGAATCTTCTTGGATCGCAGTTATAATGCCATTAATCGAAAAAATTTATATTTTAACACTTTTTAAGATGTATAAATAGAAATAACAGTAATTATTTTCTCATAAAATCTGACGAAAGATTCTGCAATATCTCAGTCAGTCAGTTATTATAACACAAACTACATGCATTATGTATACAAATTATAAGACCACACTCATTCAAATTTTTGCAAACAATATAAAAGATAATCTTAGTTTTAACTACTTTTGATCAATTAAATTAATCAGAAATAAGTTTATTCGGCAAAACGGATGCTGGAATTTTCTAACGTTAGCGAATTTTCAAATGACAATTAAAAAGTGACAGCTACATAATTGAATTAGAGCTAACCCAACAAGCAACAAGTTTGGGTGCCCTTCTGGTCAGAGATTTTATCTAATAAATTTCTAAATATGTATTTAATATTATTTATATTTCAAATAAATAAACGTAATTTTATACAATTATTCATTTTATAAATTGGTACATAAAAACGATTTATCAACGTTTAATTTTTACTTGAAGCATTGCATCGCTGAAAATACACAGTGTGTTCAATCAAATCCGTCGTTTGCGCTACCAAAACTGTCAAAACTAATTTGTTTTTAGCCGCCGCATGCGTGGACATTTGTGTTCCAAATTGGTTTAGATTTGTGAAGTGCTTGGAAAATGCCTACCATAGGAGTGAAACGAGATCTGCTCTTCGAGCAACTTGGCCAGAAATATAGTAAGTAATTTGCTTAATTGTTACAACTATGTTTGGCTAAATGTAATTGTTCAACACGCTCACAGCTGACGATGAGTTCCAGCAGTTGTGCTTTGCTTTCGGTCTCGAGCTGGATGAAGTGGTTTGTAAATTAATTTGCATTTCTATTCATTCAGTCAAATAAAATTGTATTTTTATTGATAGACAACGGAGAAACAAATGCTAACCAAGGAACAAGGTGATGTAGCTGCAGTTGCCGATGCCTCTGAGGAGATTATTTACAGAATAGACATTCCAGCAAATCGTTATGACTTGCTGTGTATTGAAGGCTTAGTCACCTCTTTGCTCGTGTTCCAGGGCAAGTAAGTTTAAATTATTCAGCACGAAACCAATAAATACTAATTATATTTATTCTTCAAAGAATAAAGCCACCCAAATTTATTAAGGTGGAACCAGCAAAACGCCAAGTTCTTAAAATTCTACCCGAAACTGCACAAATTCGTCCATTTGCTGTGGCTGCAGTTTTAAGGAACATAACCTTCAACAAAAATGCGTATGACAGTTTCATTGAACTTCAAGATAAATTGCATCAGAATCTTTGTCGCAAACGTTCTCTAGTCGCAATCGGTACTCATGACTTGGATACCGTACAAGGCCCATTTACTTATGAAGCTCGTACGCCGGAGAATATAGAATTTATACCATTGAACCAAACCAAGAAAATGAATGGAATTGAATTGATGGATTTTTACACCAATCATGCACAATTGAAACAATACCTACCAATCATACGCGATTCTCCGGTGTATCCTGTTATTTATGATGCTAACGGTGTAGTATTATCATTGCCACCAATCATCAATGGCGATCATTCAAAGATCACGTTACAAACACGCAACGTTTTCATCGAATGTACCGCAACTGATCTAACCAAAGCGAAAATTGTGCTGGACACCTTAGTGTGCATGTTTTCAGTGCATTGTGATGAGAAGTTCACCGTCGAACCATGTGACGTTCAACAACCCGATGGTACTGTAGTTACTTATCCTCAATTGGAAGTGCGTAAAACCGTGATATCAGCGGAAAAGGCAAACGCTTACATTGGTATACAAGAGGAGCCAGCGAAAATTGCTGACATGCTTACACGCATGTACCTCGAGTCAACGGTTGAGCAAGGAGGCAGCAACATCACCGTGCAAGTGCCACCCACAAGACACGATGTCATGCATGCTTGTGATATTTACGAGGATGTGGCCATTGCTTATGGCTATAATAACATTAAAAAATCATTGCCGGCCTTCATGCATATCGCCAAACAATTTCCACTTAACAAATTGACCGAGCAATTGCGTGAGCAAGTGGCACAGGCAGGTTTCACTGAAGCCATTACTTTTACGCTCTGCTCACGTGATGACATCGCACGTAAACTAAACAAATCCATTGATAGCATAGCGGCCGTGCATATTGCCAATCCGAAAACTTTGGAATTCCAAGTTGTGCGTACCACCTTACTGCCAGGCTTATTGAAAACGCTCGTGGCTAATCGTAAAATGCCGCTGCCATTAAAACTCTTCGAGATCACCGATGTGGTGGTGGCTGATGATGATACTGAAGTTGGAGCGCGCAATGAGCGTCGCCTCTGTGCTGTCAACTGTAACAAAACAGCCGGATTTGAGGTGGTGCATGGATTGCTGGATCGTGTTATGCAACTGTTGGATGTGCCATGGAAGTCGGGCAATCAAAAACATGGCTACTATCTGCAAGCAACTGATGGTATGTCAAAAGCAACAAAATTATTATATTTTATTAATTTTTATTTTATTTTTTCTTAGATCCCGCCTATTTCCCCGGACGTTGCGCCAACATTTTGCTAAACGGTGTAACCATTGGTCGTATTGGCGTGCTGCATCCCACGGTGCTGCAAGCTTTTGAATTGACCACACCCTGCTCGGCAGTGGAGTTCAATATTGAACCGTTCGTATGACAGCGTTACCCAGAACTGTTGAAACCTTCGGTAAAATAAATATACTGCAGCGCTTTTACACGGTATTATGCAATGGACTTTTAATCAAAAAACCAACGCATTGGCAAGCGTATTTATGAGACAAAAATATTTAATAAAGCTTGAAGCAGACATACTTAAAACGTGTTTTCTTAATTATTGAAGCGTTCAGCTGCCAAATGTTAAAATTTGTTTGTGCTTTGTTGTTGTAGCGACAGAAAAAATCTATAAAGTAGATTAAAGATATGTTGTCGAGTTGACAGTTCTTGGCCGCATAAAAATCCGGGTCCATTGCGGTAATTACATAGACCCGACTGTCGTGGGAACCCCCTACATTTGAAACAAGCTTTATTGGTTTACTTTAATTTTATTTATTTCTTCTTTTTTTGTATGTTCATCAGTATAATCAACGTTTTTATCGTCTTATACTGAACATAATTCATATTTTCTGCTTTTTTTGTGTGTGTGTATGTATGTATGTGTTATATAATTCTTGTTGCTGCCAGCTTCAGTTTTTCGCTGCTGCGTTTGCTGTTCCGGTTGTGGTAACTGTTCAATTGTTGCATATTTTAAACTGTTTAGTTTAATTATATTTTTATTTTGCTTTTGTTTTCCTTTGTCATTACACCATTTATATATATATAGGGATTCATTACTTAATATTTTGTTTGTTTTATTTTTATTATTTATTTTATTTTTCGCTTTCTTTAATGTACCATTTAGTACCGTCTGTAGCATTGCTAATATAATCAATAATTGTAATTATAATATATTTATGTAATATTTAGTAATTATAATAATAATTCATAGTATTCATTACAAGTATAGCGATAATAATAATAATAATCGTATTCAACGGTAATCATCATTATATTTTATTTTTTCCACCGTTTTTGTTTTTATACTTGTGTATATAGTAATAATTTGAATATGCTTAGCGCGTAAACAGCAGTTGCAATAATCATTATGTCCGTGAAATTGTCGGGCAACAACAACAGTGCGTCATTGCATTGATACTCTGCAACAAATTGTATGCATTATTGTTTTGTTTTTCAAATTTACTTTTTTGTCTTCGCTACGTACGCATGTAGTTGTGTATACGTGTGTGTTACACATGCGCAGTTTTTTTAATTTAATATGAACTGTTGTTGTTTTTTCTTATTTATTTCTGCTATGATTTTTAAGTATGAGAATTGGTTATTATTCGTTTGTTGTTCTCCGTTTATTTTGTTGTTGTTGTAATTTTAAACATTAATAAATGTATTTCTTACGGTGCTTTGAAGCCGTTTTATTTTTTGCTTTTTTTTACACATTCCTAGCAGTTTTGAATAATAATTATCATATAATGAACCATTTACATATACAATACATATTATGCAAAGTTATATGCATGCATGTACATATGTATGTGTTATATAAGTAATTTATGCACGTTGCTTTGCCATTAAATGTAAAAAGCAAGGCGAAATCTGTTGTTTTATAATGCATTAATAGATAACTACATAAATTTTGCTTGTTACAAGTGTGTTGGTGTGTGTGACAGAAGCGCGAAAATAGCACAAATTCTTTTTTTTTTTGGTAATTTTTTTTTTCTTCAAAGCGTTGAAAAAATAGAACCAAAATTGCAGCTTTGCATTGCATAATTTGCTCTCTTGTGTGTGCAAGTGACACAAATGTTTTTCTTTTAAATTGTTTTTTTTTTTTTTTGAAATTTTGGACCTAAATTTTTATTTCTTTTTTAATTCTAATTAAATATTCTGCCAAATATTAATGTTTGCAACTACTCATTCATATTTTCTATATTTTTTGTTCAATTTTTCATTTGCAACTACATTCTTAGCTTTTAATATTACGCTTACGCACACGTAATTAAGCAGCAATTCGTGTATTGCCTGCGTAACGGCATATGTTGTATGTATGCATGCAAGTATGTATGAATTTATGCGTCTAATCCTCTTTAGATTTTCAATAGTAGTATGCAAATTCTTGCAATATAAGTAGATAGGTTAATATGTATGTATGTATGAATGTATGTAAGTAATGAGTTTGGTTATGTGTATGTATAGAGAGTGATACATTTCATATGGTTTAGTTGGTAGTTAGGAAAAGTAATACCCTAGCTACACAATTTCGTTAAAAGTGTGTGTGTTTTTCGCTTAACAGCTTACGTTTGTATGTATGTATGTACGTGTGACTTATACAATTGGACACCTGAAATCAACTCAAATTGGCGATAATCGGCACTTGTAGTCATAAAAATCACTGAAAACAAAAATATGAACACAAAAACAATAAAATAAAAACCTCTTTTGCTACAAAACTATTTGCAACTGGGTAGAATTAGCACAAAAAACCGTTAAAAAAAAACAAGAATTTTGTTGTTTTTAAAAATTGTGGAGCACAGACCACAACGAAGAGGTACAAGTCACAAAATTTCAAAAATTCTGCTTAACTCTGCTTCAGTTCCCTCAGTTACAAGCAATTTTTATCGAAGGGACAACTCAGATCGCCTCTATAACAAATAAATAGCAAACTATAGCTACAAATAACCATAAAATTTTTGAAATATTTGCACAATATTATAGCAAAACAGCAAACGACAAAACACACTGTGATACACAGCTCAGACGACATAGACCCTGAACCAATTACGAATCAACTTTGAACACAACACCTCATTTTAAGCAAAAGGTAGGATAAAAACTGAAAATGTAACCCAAATAACCGCACAGGCACACCAAACATGCCTTGCCACGTAATTGCCAAAACCCCCAGATGAGACATTTTTGTTGTTGTTTTTTTTTTGTAATTTTCACTTTTTCTGCTTACTTGTTTGTTATTTTCTATAAGAATTTCATCATTTCATGCATACAAATATATAGTTCATATAATAGATAATATAGTTTATAATGTATGTAGGTATAGGCAAAAGTAACTAAAAACTAATAAAAAAAAAATGAAAATTTTACAAGTGCAAACCGATTGTAAATCTACGACAACATCAGTGCGCATACGCGGCGCTGGCCGATTTACGTGCAACATAAAGATAATAAATGTATGTATGTTGTATGCGTTTATATTATAATAGGGGTATGGAGGTGTGGAGTGGCGCAAAAGTACAAACATCCATCCCCGTTATATACCGGTATACAGTAGTTATTAATAAATGTTGTTGAAGCTTTCGTTTTAATTGAGCGCGTTGCAAACTTTTTCTGTCGCTGTTTGGACTTTTATCGCTTTGCTCGCCTTGTTTTTATTTGTTTCTTGTTGTTGTAGTTGTGTTTTAAGTTCGTTTGTTTTCGTATGCTTCACTTGCATTGCTCGTGCATGGAGCACAAATGAGCGATAAAAGAAAATAATTCAATCAATCGTGTGTTGTTTTATCGGTTTTTTCTTGTTTAGGTAATTAAATTCTCTCCGCAATTGTTGGTTTCTTTTTTTTCATTTTCTTTTTTGTATATAATAATCATTATGTATGTATGTAATTGTTTTTTTTTTTTTTGTTTTTTTCTCATTTAATATTTATATTCATTCACTTCTTTTCAGCTTAATCCAAAGATATATACGTATATACGCGTAGGGTAGCTAAGTATGCATGTATGTATATATATAAGGGTATTTTTGAGTGCGTGTATATATGTGTATGTGTGTATATGTTGTTGTAATAGTACATTTTTATTTGTAGTTTATGAACTGCCGCTTATTTTACGCCTTCTCCTTGTGGCCGCGCCGCTTCACCTGCTGGCAACCAATTTCCAATAACATTTTTTGTCGATATTCATTTTAAAATTTTTGTCGATAATTTCGCACCATCCTGCTGCTGCTGCTTTTGTTGCTGTTGTTGTTGTTTCTGGTGGTGGTGTGCGGATTGTTGTTGCTGTAGTTGAGTACTGAAGCATCAATTGGACCAATTTTGCCACATCTGTAACCGAAAAAAGAAAAGCGTATAAATAAAATCAAATTACTAAAATTAACAGCTGATTTTTGTGACCAGGGTTGCAAATAAGAAAATGAATGAACTTTAAATTATAATTTTTGTTGTGGCGAAAATCTGAATTAAAAATAATTTTTAAATATGGATTCTAAAAACTTGGACCGAAAAATTAAAAATTAATTTCTAATACCCAAGTCAAAAATAAAAAACTTTTAATCACAAGTTTATAATTGAAAATTTTAAAAATGCGTGTTCTACATTTTTGAACTAAGGCTCGCACAGAGCCACCATATAAAATGGTTTTGTCAGATAACATTTCTGAAGTGATTTCGAGAATGGTGCCGAGTTGACATTGCTTGACCGGTTTAAGAACCGGGTCTGTTCTGGTTACTTAGACTTGACGATGCTCTTGAGCAGCGAACGGCAAACTTACACATCCAAACGATTTTATTTTATCGATTTTTAATACTGACTACTTTACAATTTAAAATTAAAATTTTAATTAAATTTAATTTTTGAAACCAATATTTTCAAATCAGAATTAAAAAATCGCAAGCTACTCTGTACTAACGAAATGAAATATTTTCATTGCATATATAGTTTTATTTTTCCTTGCCTTTTTTATCTAAATTTAATAGCTCACCTGCTTGTCGTGGTCCCACATTTCCAATTTGTCAACGTGCCCCATTTCTGCGCCTTGACCCATATACGGGTAGCCATAGGGTGGCATTAGGTTCATCGCTGTATTCTGTTGCAAATTATGTGGTGCCATCGAGTTGTGATAATCGAGAGGCATCTGTGGATAAAAAAAAATACGAAAATATGTCACTCACGTTGACCATAATCCACAAAAGTGATATGCTTACGTGAAATTGATCCTGCTGATGATGATAGTCGCCAGGTCCACCCATGCCACCCAGAGCACCGCCAGCTGCTGCGCCACCATAGAAGCGATATTGCTGCTTCATCCAATTTGAATGTTGTTGCACCTGCTGTGGTGGTGCCGCTTGCTGCGGTTTGTCCATCATCCAAGGGCCGTGCATTAGGCCAGCAACAGCTCCGGGCATACCGGAACCGCCCCCCATGCCATCGTCCATACCGGGACCCGGCATGCCACCACCGCCGCCCATATTCATTGGATAGTTGTTGCATTTCCATGAGGCGCGTTCGGTGCCGATAGGTCGTGGCATTTTGCGCATATCCTCTTGCTGCTGCTGGGCGACATGTTGTTGTAGCAAATTGCCGCTGACTGCGGCGGCTTGATTAGGTGACATTGCTGCCGGGGAATTATTTCCTGCTCCACCCAGACCACCATTCTCCAAATTCAACACATCCATATAGCCCCCATACCAACGTTGAGCGGCGGCATTTGGCCCCGGTGGGCCATTTTGTGGTTGAGACTGTGCACGTGCACCAGGCGCTAGATTTGCACCCGGTGCCATTGATTTGCCTGTTGGGAAATTAGGATTTGCCGGTGGAGGCGGTGGCGGTTGATGTTGTTGGTATATGCCACCGCCCAATAATGGCTGTTGCTGTGGTGGTTGCCCGATTGGCGCTGGTGGCATCGAACCCATATTGCCTACACCGCCACCGGGTGCACCGAATGTCGAATTACGTAGATTAAGTCGTGATAGTGGGTGATTGCCATTGCCACCGACGCCACCCATATTGCCATGCATTTGCATACCGTAAGGAGGTGGCATTTTCACGTGATGAGGCATACCTGCATTGCCAGCGACGTTCATTGGTTCAAAGAAACGATTTAACGGCGGTTCACCAATAGCACCGGGTGGTCCGTTGTTGTTGTTACGCGCCGAGTGATTGGGACCGATCGGACCGAAGTTCATGGTAGGCGGTTGTGTGCTAACCGCACTGCCCTCTAGTGTGCCAACATTCGATGAAGGTGGCGTATGAGAGGCGTTCCCTACACCTGACCGTTGTTGTTGGTTATTGTTGTTGTTTGGTGGCGGACGTTGTATAGCCAGACCACTGGCGGGCATATTCGATGAGGCATTGTTATTTGAGCTCATAGAGGTGTTCACTACCGGTGGCTGGCCGATCGGTGCTGGTGGTTTAATAACACCGGGTGACATGTGTGTCTCGCTGCCATTAACTCCACTGTTCGCGCTAGATAGTTGCATTTCTTTGGCTGCGGCGACGGCAGCAGTGCCATTACCACCGGCCAAACTGACACCCATATCAACGCGTTCGCCTATATTTGTTGTTGTAATTGTGGTACTGTCACCACTTGTTGCTACCGAAGACGCAGTATTAATGCCGGGTGAAGAGCCCGCAGTCGAGGTGTCACCACCTGCTTTACTGGTCGCAATTTTGCGGTTATGCGTTTGTGGTATAGGGTTGCCAACACTGTCTATCAGTACCATACCAATCGGTGCAGACATCATATTGCTGCTGGGCGGAGAAGCCGAGTGATTCGATGAGGCCTTAGAACTTCCACCTACTGGTGAATTAAGAATATTGCGATTATAACCCGGCGCCTTTGAGGCATCCGCTTTGGGTAGCGAATCACTAACGAGTGCCGATGGTGAATTATACATTTGCACATTATCACCCCACTGTGTTGTATAGTTAAAGAAAAGCGTGTATTCGTTGCTGATTTTTGAAGCGAGCTGTGAGCCGAAGCTGCCAGCTGTTGTTGCATTGTTAAGTGCGTCAGGGTTGCCAGTGGCTGTCGATTCAGCACAGTTAATAACAAGTTGTTGTTGCTGTTGCTGAATATCCGTAGCAGTTCCCACTGTAGGATGTACTGCAGCGGCGGACCCCGGAGATCCGCTGTTCTGTTGCTGGCTCTGAATCTGCTGCATTTGTGAGACTTGCTGTTGCTGCTGTGCTGATGAAGCCGAAGCGGCAGTTACTGGTGAGCCTTGGTTACGCTTATTTGGCGGTCCGATTGGTGTGACGGCACGTGTGCCGGGTGCAGCGGCAAATGTTGCTGCTGTTGTCGATGTAGTTGTTGCAGTTGTTGTGCCTGACGTGAGTGTTGCTGTTGATGTTGTTGTGGCAGAATGCGCGCTCGATACTGCGGAAGCTGCAGAAGCGGCGGCAGCGGCAGCAGCTGCAGCAGCCGCAGCATTCACAGCGGCCACTTCGGCTGGATTAAAAACGCCAATGGGGCCAGCCAGCGCATTATTGGCGCTGTTGTTATTTTGATTGTTGCTACCTACACTACCGCCTAGCTGTGGCACTGAGGCGGCGCTGCTAGGAACAGGTTTACCGCGTCCGTAAGGTGCAGTTGCGCCTATACGTCCAGTGCTCAGGCCATCACCGACTTTTTTCGATGGTGAGTTATGAGACATGTGTGCAGAAGTAGTACTTCCGCCCAATTTAGCAGCGAATGTCTGTGTATTGATAATAGTGTTATTGCCCCTCTCGCCATTAGCCGAATGTTGTTGTTTGCCTGAGTTGCTAGCTTTCTGCGCATGTATAGCACTACTACCGTTATTGTTATGAGAGGAACTAGCCGACTTATTATTGCCTGCGTCTTGAGATTTCAACTTCTGTGACGTGATTGTGGATTGCGACTGGCTGCCGCGATTACCCTGTTGTTGTTGTAGGAAAGCCGTTTTGGCTGCTTGCGAGCGCACAGCGTTGGACTTGCCACTGCCACCAGTGGACTGCGATTTACCGCCCTTTGAGCTACCAGCAGCGGAGCCCTTAGAACTAGCACCGGTATTACCACCAACTCCTGAGCCGTTGTTATTGGCTGACTGGGGACAGCCATTGCCGGCGTTGTTAGTTGTGTGTGTAGCCGATACCGATGCCGATGATGATGTGGAGGAAGCCGAGGAGGATTGTCCTGCTGATGCCGCTGTTTTGTTGTCCCAAGTGCCTACACTTAAGGGCAGAGACGACGCCTTTATGCTGGTGTTTATGCGTGGCAACATCTGCAGTATGTCTACGTCGGGATCCTTGATGAGTGCCAAGATAAGCATGTGTGCCTGCTTAGTGGCATCGGTTTGTCCTTTAATGGTAATGCTGCGTTCTGATTGGTTCTTGCCTTGTTTCTCAACCTCGATATGAGCGCCCGTGGTTGCGCGTATTGCGTTAATGTTGCTGCCGGCACGGCCAATAACACGCGAAATCGCGTTCACAGGCACTTGCACTTTCTTACATGTCATTTCAGTGGCAGTTGTAGGAGCAGTTGCGCTGGCACCTCCTGTGGCGCCACTTGCATTGCCACTTGCAGCGGCGCTGGGAACGCCTGCCGATGTGGACGAAGCACTGGTCGAAGCGCTGGTCGTGGATGAAGTAGTGCTACTTTGTTGGGTGGAACTCTTACGCACCACCTCTTTCCAGCCATCCTCGCCACGTTTGGGTGGTGTCGATTTGTGCTGTGTGGTACCGCCAACGGTAGAGTGATCTTCATGCTTTCCAGATTTGGCCTCTTCATTAAGAAGAGCAACGCTACTTTTCATGAGGCAACGTGAAGCTGAGAAAATTAGTGACTTCCGCGTAGTTGAGATGCCAGTACTAGCGGGGATAGGGATGCCAGCCTTTGCTGCATGCGCGGCATAATTTGGATCTATAGACTTATCCGCAAGGTACATTGCATGTAAATCCTGTTCACGTTGCGATTGGCGACCACTGCTAGTTAGTTGGCTTTCTTTCGGCGCAAGATTCTCTTTCTCGCGTTGTTTGTTCGTGTCGCGTTTTTTGCTCGCCTCTTCCTTCCGGGCGCTGAGCTGCTGACTTTCGATCTTTTTGATGGCTCCAGTTGATGTGCTGGTCGACTTTGCTGTGCTATGTGTATTCGTTGGCTCGGCTGCTTGTGCGCCAGACTTTTTTGCACCGGAACCATTACTTTTTGCCGGAGTTTGCTCATGTTCTCTATCTGGTTGTTTTTTGGCAGAGGCGGCTTGTTTGCCCGCATTTCTGCTTGACTGCGCTGGTGTGTCTTCGGTTGGAGCAGCATTGGATTGCTGGTGTGCGCTGTTGTTTTCCTTGCTGTTATTACTTGGTGATGCATTCTTCTTTTTCTTGTTATTTTTACCGTTTTTGCCATTTTTATCGGCCTCACGCTGCTGGGCGTTGTTATTGCTGTTACCAACATTAACTGTTTTTATTTCGGCACTCGAGCATGAGCCTTGATCGATGCCGGAATCGCCCTCTTCGCGGTAGTTCGGTACATTTTGATTATCGTCATCATCTTCAAGCCCATTCTCCTCACGATCACTGTCATCGTCTTGATCCGAGTCCTTTTCGTCGGCGTCATTTGAGCCAGATATTTCACTGCCACCGGTGGCGCCCTCCATTTGGCGTCGCTTCTCCTCTTTCTTTTCCAACTTCTTCTTCTTTTTACGCTCGCGACGACGCGCTGCAGCGGCTTTACGGCTCTCTTCACGTGTACGCTCATTATCCAATTCCTTGAGTAGTATGGAAGCATTTTCATTTGCTTTTACAGCCTGTGCCTCCTTGGCAGAACGTATGAATTTCATGCAATCGTGGCATTTCTCAGACAATTCCTTATCACTTATGGTACTAATGAAGCGACTCATCTCCTGATCAGAGGGAAACTGTGTCACGAATTGTACCATCCATTTCACGGTCTTGGTGTGACCCTTACGGAAGGCAGCCATCAGACATGATACACGACGATTGTCTTGCGAATCAATGTCGGCATTATGGTTATATAATATCTCTACGACGCTCAAGTGGCCACCATGTGCTGCCAGCCAAAGTGGTGAATTGCCTTTTTTATTTTTCACCTCGACGGCGGCGTTACGTGCCAAAAGTAACTCGACAAATTTCAAGTGACCCTTGTCAGCTGCAATAGTGAGTGCGGTGTCACGTGATGTCGGTACAGGTGCTGCGTTTACATCGGCACCCTTGTCCAACAGTACACGTCCTACATCAATATAACCTCCCGAAGCCGCTTCCATTAGTGGTGTAAGTCCGGTTTTAGCGCGGTGCTCAACGTTCGCCTTACGATCCAATAGCAAACTGACCACTTCGTGGCGACCTTGGAAGCATGCGAGCGTTAAAGCAGTGTTGCGGTTAGTCTCAATTTGCGCATTTATATCAGAGCCCTGATCCAAGAGCAATTTAACGGCGGCGGTATGACCATTCATAGCGGCCAACATCAACGGTGAAATACCCAATTTGCTGCCAGTGCGTGAATTTATCTCTGCGCCATGATTCAATAACAATTTTATAATATTCACATAGCCACCGCTGGCTGCCAAACTAAGTGGCGTATAGTCGGATACGTTACGATGCTCCTTGTTGGCATTGTGTTTCAGCAAGAGTTCTACCACTTCATAACGACCGCCCGAACAGGCCAACGAAAGTGGAGTGTCCTTAGTGCGCTCCGATTGTGCTTCTAATTCAGCGCCGTGCTTTAACAGTATCTCGACAACCTTCTCATGACCCGCTGTGGCGGCCAATATTAACGGTGTAAAGCCTTTCTTGTCGCGATGCTCGATGTTGGCATTACGATTCAGTAATAGTTGAACGAGCTCTTCATGGCCGCCGGCACAAGCCAAAGTTAGTGCGGTGTCATGATTGGAATCAGTTTCCGAATCGACATCGATAGTCTTGTCGGGTGTAGTAGTGGCAACGGTTTGTTGATATTGTTGTTGATTCGTGGTATTCGCTGGAGGGAAGAAAAATAAAAATTGGACATGGAATGTGTTTTTCAAATTATAGATATGAAGACGGAGCCTCAAGAAATTGTATCACGATAAAAATAAATAAAAGAATTAAATTCGTTAGCTTCAGGTTTCGATAGCGTACTGCATAAATTCGATAAGGTTTTTAAGTCTCGAGTGTTGGATCAAACCGAGTTTTGTAAGTTATAATCTACATATATATATATATATATATTGACGACACGAAATCTGTGTATACTTAAAGTAAAATAGCTTAACATCCTTTCCTAGACACTCACCTTGACTGCCTGCTGGTGTTTGACGCAGCGCTGCATAACGATTACGCTCCTTACGGGACTGTTTGTCAATCGCTTTCTTTGCGATGCCGCCCGAGATTTTCGTCGATGTTATTATAGGTGGTTCGGGCAGTTGTTGTGCAGCCGCTGCGGCAGCTGCAGCCATTTGCTGTTGTTGCGTTGAGAGTGTGCAAACGCCGAGTCCAACATCATTCGTTAGTGGTGAGATAGTGGCATGGAATTGTGTACATCCTCGTGCTGCAGAAGGTGAGGCATTGCTGAAAGGGGCAACGACTGGTGGTTGCGTTTGTGTGGCAACTTGTACCTGTGGAAAATAAATAATTAAATTAAATGAATAAATATTCGCAACAAAGAATCTTGGATATACTGATTTGGCGACATTCTTTGGTAGGATATACATAGTATATATCATTTCGTTACATACATCTCGCCATGATGAAAAACAACGTCTGTATATCTATTATATAATATAACGGTATTATGCAGAAAATAGAGTAATGAAATAACTGGTAAAAAAGGCGACAAAGGCCTCATATATCAGGTGAATGAAAAAATGGCGGTACGCTCTCGATTCTTTCTAACCATAGAACGACGGTTGTTATTTTAGCGGCAGAAAACATTCCTAAAGTAATACCTGAAGAAGAATGCTGTCGGTTTGACAATCCTTGATCACATAAAAAAACCGAGTCTGTTCCAGTTTCGAAGACCCGACTTTCGGATTTGGATGGAACGACGGTCTGTCAGTGTATATGCGAACTAGTTCTATTTTTGGGATATCAATCTGCAATTTTGCACATATCCATTTCTCAACAAGAAGCTGCACATTTATCGGAAACGCTTATATAGAACCTTGATCGAACAAAACGATCTAATACATGTCCTTATATGGAGAACTTTTTTTTTATTTTACAAGATATCTGCAGGAAATGCGGAATGGATTATTGTTCAAGGTTGCAGTACAAACTACGAGTTCTGAACGGACTACTAAAGAATATAGCTGCCCTACAAACTGATCAATCGAAATCGGTCATACCTTCTATGGAGAAATTCACAAAATTTGCCATGGATTATTACCTAACTCTTACGCCGAAAATATTGTTCAGATCGGTCTACTATAGCAAATAGTCAAAATGAACGAATTAAAAAAGTCTTTGTTAAATTTTTTTTTAACTTCGGAACATTCACACTTTAAGAAATGCAACTGGTAAGGGTAGTCTAGCTACGGAGCAGCTGAAGTTAACTTTTTTCGCATTTTCTTTCATTTCTTTTCAATTTCAAACTTTTTTACCTGTTGCTGCTGCTGTTGTTGTTGTTGCTGTTGTCGTTGCTGCAACTGTTGTTGTTGTTGCTGCAATAATAACTGCTGTTGTTGAAGATGTTGTTGTTTCTGTTTGAGGACTTGCTGATGCAAAGCATGTTGCTGCAGGAGCAGATTACTCTGCGCTACCTGATCGAGTGTTGTAGGTTGCTGTTGTTGCTGCTGTTGTTGTTGCTTGCTGCTGCTGCTGCATTAAACTTTCGGCCTGCTGCGAGAATTCATGCATCAGTTGTTGTTTTTGATTATCTGGCAACTCTTGCAACTGCAAATGCTGCAATTGTTGTGCCGCATCGTGCACATCCTGCTGCTGTTGCTGGTGTTGATGCTGCTGCTGCACGGACGGTGGCAGCTGGAACAGCAACTGCAACGATTGGGCCGACTTGTCGCCACTCTCCACATTGAAGACGTAATTGGCTGCGGCGGCGGCTGCTGCCTGCTGCTGTTGTTGTTGTTGCTGCTGCTGCTGCTGTTTCTGTTGCGGTTGTTGCTGCTGCTGCTGCTGTTGTTGTAGCTGATTGGCCGCACAAGCCGCCAATGCTTTGCGCAATCGATCGCTTGAGCGATCCTGCTGCAATTGCTGGATCATATGCAACTGGCGCTGCTTTAATTCTTCCTCATCTTCTTGCAGTATAAGTTGCTGGTGTTGTTGTAGTTGTTGATGCGGCTGTTGTAGCAGAAAATCACCTTGATGTGGCAGTGTCTGTTGCATTTGCTGATGCTGCGCAGCTGCGGCGGCATCATCTGACGGAAGCGGCAAAAACGAGAAAGTCTGGTGGTGTTGGTGCTGCTGCGTTGTACACAAAAAAAGTATGTAATTATTATTGTTTTAACTAAATGAACTGAGAGACGTTTCAAGATCAGTAGAGGAATTGTTCCAATTAGAGAGTTTACATAAGTTTTTTTTTTTGTTTTTGTTTTTCATTTTAATTTCGCTTTTTGAAGGGGTTATGAGTTGAACATGCCAATATTTTGGCAATTTAGGCCGTGCAGGGGTGGGTGTTTGTGTGTAGGTGTATGGGTGGGAGTTCGAAAATGATTAAAAAGGGGCATACCTGCATTTGCTCCCCCATTTGCAGCTCATGCTGATATTCGAGAAGCATTTGATTAGTTGCCTGACGTTGTTGCTGCTGCTGTTGGTCTTCGGCCGAGAGCAGCGCCTGCTGATGCGTCGCCATCAAGTGATCCTGGCCGGTCCACTTCGGCGTCGGCATCCAGTTGCTGCTAAAGCGGTTCTTGCATATTGAATTCAGGTCGCCCAGTTCGGCACAATTATGCAGCTCCTAGATAACAACAATGACAAAGAATAATCTACGTAACAACAACATCAACAGCAACAGCAACGTGATTGTGAACCAAAAAGAAAGTTTGCTCCAATAGAAAAATCATAAAATATTTTATTTTTCAATGCAATTTTACTATTCTCAAGCAAAAGCGGGGGTCAAGAGAATTAATTTTGGATAAGTAGGAAAGGGAAACAAATTATAAATATAAAATAAATAGCCAAACAACCAAAAAAAATCTAAATAAAAATAAATGGATGATGTTTTAAAATTATTACGAATCTCATATAAAAAATAATAAAATATGTATTAATACGAAGGAATAGTTAGGTTGATAAACTATGTAAATTCTATAAAGCTTTAGTAATTCGTTATCATTGGTGTAAAAAATTAATTTATATTATTATATAACAATAAAAAAATATATATAAAAATATATAAAAAAAAAAAAATATATAAAAAAAATAAAAAAAAAGAAAATAACAAAATAATAATACTAAGCTTTAGTAATGCTCTGTAACACTTGTGTATAAAAAATCAATACTCCGTGTAAGTTTTAAAATTCCTTCTAACAGTTGTAAAATGTAAAAAAATGTAAACGTCTTATGTAACACTGCCACACTTCTAAAGGCAATATTTATTATCATCAAGCAACCAACAAGTCATTAATTGACAGTTTCACCAAATTATTGAAAGCAATCTTAACCCAATAATAACGAAATCAAAGCTTTTTGCAATATTGTAAAATTATACAAAAATTATTTTGACCAACCTGCAACGAAGGATCATTTTGGAATATTTGCAATATATCATCCATATCGCCGGGAATATCGCCAGGGAATTGATCAAAGCTCTCCAATGCTGGATACATGCCGGTAGCGGTTATGACGCCAGCAGCTGTGGCACCATCGACATCTACAGAAACAGAAAAACAAATTTCAACTCAAATTTTCACCCAAAGTTGGCACTCAATAACTTCAACACTTACCATGCCCGACCACCTTGACAGCGTTAGCAATGTCAGCGGCTGCAGCGGCAGCATTTGCAACATCGGCTGCTGCAGCGGCCGCTGCTGCTGCAGTGCATTGCTGCAAGGTGCTGAACGCTGCGCTGCCCGAAGCTGTTTTGAAATTAGCAATCGGCGGAAAGACGTGCACCAAATCTGTTGGAAAATCTTGACGAAAATCACAAAGTGCCTGAGACAATTCGTCGCTTTTGTAGGCGACATTCGAAAGTATTAAATTCTCAAGCGCTTGCGGTTGGCGATGTGCGCTCTTAGCACGTTTCGCGTTGCTTAATGCCATATCATCGTCGTCCTCATCATCCTCATCGTCTTCTTCATCCTCTTCCTCATCTTCTTCGTCTTCTTCGCCACCAATCACATGCTTCCTTATCTCTATACTCTCGTCATCGTGCAATGTCATTGTCATATCAATATCCTCCTCACAATTGCCATCCACTTCTCCGTCTAATTCTTCATCCTCTCCATCTTCTTCATCATCTTCGAGCACTTCTTCAATATCATCACCTTCCCCATCTTCTTCACCATCCGCCTCACCGCCTTCATCGTAAGCATGTTGCTCTAACATATCATGCGCTGCAGCAGACTGATCGGCTTCAACAGTGGCATCTTCATCGTCTTCAGCTTCGCCATATTCGTCCATGTGCAATGCATTTTCATCAGCATTGTTTGTATCACCTGACATGGCAACATGCTCGAGCAGCATATTGGGTGCGGCAGCTGCTGCAGCGGTGACCAACGTTGCAAGATTCTTCATTTCAGCAACGCTCTCGCCATCCGGCTCGACATCCAATTCCACTTCCTCCTCCAACACAGCAATGCCATCTTCGCTGTAGATTTCCTGTTGTTGCTGTTTATTATCTGGCAGTGGTGGTGGTGGAGTCTCGGTTGGTGACTTCGGTTGGTCATCGAAGAAGCGTGGCATATCATACAACTGGTAACGTTCCTTCAAATACTCTTGCTGTTCGGCGGCGCTCATACCGCAGACGGTTGCCAACGCGGCTGAGGCAGCATCATCGCCCACATTACGCGATTGCATAGCTTGGAAAGCCTGCAATATAGTGGAGGTAACCTCATGCTGCTGCTGTTGCTGTTGTTGTTGATGTTGGTGGTGATCCTCGGCGCTGATAGCTGGCATGTGCAGTTGTTCTTGCATAAACGTTGCGGCTGTGACTGCCGCATTGGAAGGAGACGCCAAGGGAGAAGCTGGAGAGTTGTTCAATGCAATCGCGTTATCGCCACCACCACTCAAATCTAAACCGCTTGACAGTTGTTGTTGTTGTTGCTGCTGCTGTTGTTGTTGTTGTTGTGCGGCAAACGCCATTTGTGTCATGATAACCTGCTTTGTCTGCAGGCTCGGTTTGATTTCGTTGGTTAGAAGTAACGGCTGTGAATTGGTACAAGCGTTGAGGTTAAGGTAAATGAATGCACCGAGTATTCGGAAATTTTAAATAAACACAATCAAAGCTATAATTGGTTTGCACTTCAGTGGAGCTTTTGAAATTAAATATAGGTGAGATCGGATATAGTTTCATACATACATATGTACATACAAAACATAACCTCAATTCTAACAATTAGTCTAATTAAAAGTAAATATAATGTTCATAAAAAAAAATTTCACTATTGCATATAATTCAAATTGAACGAACAAAATCGAGATAAAGATTTTTTATAACCTCTTTTATGCTAAGGAAATCACCCGTGAAAGGTATTTTAGTATCAGTGCAGTACGAATTTTTTTTTATTAATTTAGCTCTATTTATCATATACAGTAAAGCATGCTTACCAATTTATTGTAAATGGATACCATCTGGTTTTGTTGTAGTACAGGCGATTGCGGAAATACAGTTTTACGGAATTTGTTATCCTTTTTCGATACAGGCTTAGCTTTTGGTCGATCACTTATAGCTGTGCTCTGCGACACTTCCGATGGAGTTGTGATTTGGGTGCTCTTTTGATTCAAATTGTTATTGGTATTTTTATTGGTAAAATTGCGATTATTTTGTATACTGTTTACTGCTGACATAGCCTCCAAAGCGGCAACAGCTAGACCACTATTTTTGTATTGCTGTGTGTTCAGCATAGTTTTAGTTGGATCCTGTTGCAATTGCTGCTGTTGTTGTTGGTGTTGGTGTTGACGTAGTTCTGTTGCTGCATCGGCAACAGCGCTGGCATCCAGCAATTCAATCATCATATTATCCGATGGCATGTTAAGCATTTGTTGAGATTGAGCGCCGTTGCCGGCATTGCCAGTTAGGAAAATCGAAGTCATTTCGTTATCGCCCAAAGCACTCACACCTATATAAATAAAATACATAAATACAATAAAGTTCATATAAGGCAACGGGCATAAGACAACTTACCCGAAGCAGCATTACTAGCCATGGCCTCAACGCCCTCGACACCAGTCAAGTCCATATAATTAACAGGTGGCAATGCATTTGCCGTTACAACCGATTTGTTCTCAATACCAATCTATAAGATGTGGGAATAATATTTTCAAAAAGATTTTCATTTATATTAAATTTTATTTAATTTCAAGTAATACCTTGTGGAATTCGGGTTTGAAGAAGCAGCGACGCATGAAGCAACGGTTTTGTTGTTGTCCATCTGCGTCACTACCAACTGCTACAATGGAGCCACCACTTCCGTCATCGCCCAGTGGTTGCGAGCGCACCTCGTCTGGCTGCTGTTCCTGCTGCTGCTGCATTTGCTCCAGCTGCTGTTGGTGTTGCTGCTGTTCAAGTGCGATATTAGCCAAATTGGGCGTTGGTAAGTTAAGCTCGAAAGGCGCTGGTGGCTGGCGATTCTTACGCGATGCATTGCTACTCTTCGACTTCATTGTGGGCTGCACTGAATGCTGTTGCAACTGTGGTTGCAATTGAAATTGTGGTTGTTGCAGCGATTGTTGTTGTGTAACAACACCGCCCACTGGTGGAGCTGGCGGTGCCTTTTGTGGCGGTGTCAAAGCATTTATGTGCGTCATGTCCAGTTCGAAATGTTTACGCTGCGCATTGTTACTGTGACCGGGTAGAGGTGGTTGCTGCTGTTGTTGTTGTGCTGCTGCTGCTGCTGTTCTGGTTGTGAGAGTTGCTCACGGCCCAATGTGAGGCCCTGTTCGAAACCGGTTTGCAAATGAAAGAGGCGCGACTTGGCAATTAAAGCCTCCTGCTGCTGTGCGCTTAACGAGTTGATGTCGATGGCAGCGAACTCCTCGCTATTTGCATCACCGGCCGAATTTAATGGCAAATGTTCTTCGGTGTAGGCGACAGCTGTGACAACATTGTTGTTGTTCGTGCCGTTGGTGGTGGTCATTGTATTGCCGCTGAATTGTTGCTGATGAAATTGCTGTTGTTGATTCGAAACACGCATCGCTTCGGACACCTGTAAACCGGGCGGAGCACTCAACTGCTGCAATTGTTGTTGCAATTGTTTGTGTTGTTGCGGATTTACGAAGCGTAAGGTGTTATTTATATTCACTTGACCGGCGGCAGTGGCAGCATTGGCCGCGGCTGCTGCAGCTGCTGCTGCCGATTGCAATTCATTCTGGTGATTTTGCACGAATAACGGATATTTGAAAAGTAATTCCACACAGCGCGTGTGACCACCTTTAGCGGCCTCAATCAACATGGTGCTGTTGTCTTTTAATTTATGAAAAGGATCAGCGCCACTCTTCAGCAATAACTCGACTACGGCCTGATGGCCTCCCGCACAGGCTAAGGAAAGTGGTGTATGGTCGTTGCTGCTGCTCGGCTTATTGACATCAGCGCCTTTTTGAATAAGGTATTTTACAGTACATAAGTGACCGGCACGGCTTGCCTTCATTAGCGGTGTACGACCGCCTTCGGATTCGTGCTCTAGTTCGGCGCCATAGCTTAATAACACCTCGGCTGCGTCTGTGTGTCCATTTTCGCAGGCATGTGTTAGTGCCGTGTCACCCGTCTGTGTGACTGCATGGACATTAGCCTTATTTTGCAGTAGGTAGCGTACCAAATCGGTGTGACCCTCTTGCGCTGCTTCCATTAGCGGAGTGGAAGCACCCAGTTCAATGTTTGCTCCTTCTTTAATTAGAAATTCGACAACCTCACTGAAGCCTCCACAACAAGCGAGTGTAAGTGCGGTCTCTTGAGTCTCCTCTGTGGTGGCATTGATCTCTGCGCCTTTGCTCAAGAGCAGTGCAACCATATCTTCATGACCCTCTCGTGCAGCCTCCATAAGTGGTGTATAGCCTTCGTCGTTTACCTCCTCAATATTAGCGCCACGCTCGATTAGTAAAGTGGCCAATTCGACGTGACCGCCACAAGCAGCTAAAGTCAATGGAGACTCAAACGAATCGGTTGGCATGTTCACTTGGGCTCCCGAATCCAAAAGCAGACGCGCTACTTCGACATGACCATCCATTGATGCTTCCATAAGAGCGGTGTGCATTTCGTCGGTCTTGTGTTCCTGATCAGCGCCAGCTTGTAATAGAAAACGCACCATATTCAGGTGACCCTTGTAACAAGCCAGCGTTAATGCGCTTTCTTTGAATTCGTTCGAGTGTGTATTAATACCAGCACCATGATCCAAAAGTACCTATAAATAATATGATTATTTTTTTTTTAAGTTTTGTCAATTGAAATTAATTATCACAAATATTATTGCTTCCAACATCAAATAAGATCAAAATAGTTCATTGACTACCTTTGCACTGAGCCCAATTCGCAATTTTTGATTTGTAACTCAATCTCAAAAGAGAAAGGGTCAGTGATAAGGCATAGATAACTTGTCTCAAATCTCGGATTATCATCATTTGCTCTTAACATAAATTATGTGTTATTGCTTAGACCTGGACGCTTACCTTAGCCACTTCAACATGGCCGGCTGATGCTGCTTCCATTAATGGTGTATGTCCATTTTCGTTTTGTTCCTCCACATTCGCACCATGCTTTAGTAGCTCCTTAACTACTTCCACATGACCGCCGGCACAAGCGAACATTAACGGTGTATTTCCAGTGGCGCAATGGGCATTCACATCAGCATTGTGACTTATCAGTAGTTTGACGATTTCTACATGACCAGCGGACGCTGCCTCCATTAAAGGTGTGCAATCCTTTTGGCCCTTGTCTTCTACTTGAGCTGCCTGCATGGCGAGTAGCACTTGCGCCAACTCGTAATAACCAGCTGAGCAGGCCATCGAGAGTAAGGATTCGCCGTCATCAGTAGATTCGCTAATGTTCATAGTATTTTTACTTAGCAATCGGCGAACGGTCGGAACGTCGTTGTCGGTGCAGGCGGCAATAAGAGTTTGGGAGAA
This sequence comes from Bactrocera correcta, assembly GCA_027475135.1. Lineage (NCBI taxonomy): Eukaryota > Metazoa > Arthropoda > Insecta > Diptera > Tephritidae > Bactrocera > Bactrocera correcta. Next base: position 72,706,776 of record CM050325.1, read on the forward strand.
AATTCTGCAAAAGAAATGTTTATATTAACTTTCAACAGATTTTATGGTTATGAAAATTAAACATACGTTTTTTCGCGTGGAGTGTTGCCGCTTCGCATTTTGGTCAAAGCCTGTTTAGTCTCATCGATGGCATGGGTGGCATGACGTAACACAGGTGGCTTCTCACCTAAAATATTTCAAAACAATATATATATATAATATTGGTCAATTTCTCTTCGTTTACCTTCGTAGTGTGCGCAGTTATTACCTTCCAGCAAAAAATCGCCAGTCGTTTCATTCGGATCCTGAATTTCTTCGTCTTCATCCTCCTCTTCCTCTGTGGAGCCAACCGAGAAATTGCCACTCACTTCATTTGGCGGATCCTCGTCTTCTTCCTCATCCTCTTCGCCCTCTTCCTCATCATCATCTTCATCCTCGTTGTCTTCCTCAGATTCGTTATCCTCTTCATGCCCACAACTATCAGCATCAGATTCTGGGATATCATCCTTAAAATAATATTAATAATATGTGTTTCAGAAAGAACATTTCATTTTAAACTTTAAAGAATACTTTTTAGAAAAAACGAAACACAAGCACTAAGGAATTATTACGGTAAGTATTTTCTACTTGACAAAAGTAAAAAAAAAAAATGATAATTAGAGCAAAGTCATAATTTTGATTAATGTAAAAGTTATTGAATGATGAACTAAGGCAGTGGACGCGCGCATCCTTGTGTCTTTGGCCACCAACATGAAAATCTTCTAGGCGTTATTCCTGCCGATGTCCACTGTTAATAAGCCAATAAGTACCACAATGGCGTTTTGGCGTTCTTAATATGTTTACCTAGATATGGAGATGTTAATAAAATCTTTTGTTTAGTCAATATTTACTAAGAAAAACCGATTAATGGCCAAGGCGTTTGATTAGGATATTAAGCTTTGTTATGCAACCATTGTCGTAACAGAAAGTTGTACAATTTTTGATTGCAGAGGTAGTTCTAGGTTAAAAATGCAAAAAACGCGAAACTTACCAGAAGATCTGGCCTTAGACACAAGCATGCCAAAAGGATCTATAAAAAGAAGAATGAAAGTAAAATATCAACAAAAATTAAATGAAACAAATGGGGATAAGTTATGCAGATCGATCGAAGAAAAAGATGTAGCGGTCAATTACTACCGCATACCACTGCTCACAAGCAGGTTAGAATTCGAAATGTTGATGGTATGTTTGCAAAGTCATCAAAATGATTATAGAAGTGAATTGAATTGAAAGAAAACTAAAATTTCCTCCAAGATGAAAATGCAAAAGTAAAGAAATAGTTGTAGGGCGTCTTGTTTTTACAATTTACAGCGAATGTCTGTTTTACTGTCGCGAATAAAATCATACAAGGAACACTTTAATATATTCAAATATCCAATAAGTTTATGTGTAATGCCTTTTATTGCATTTGATTTACTTAAAACATTTGAATCTGCGCAAAAACTTTTGGATCATAGCTAATGAGAGATAGATTTAAATTTATTGTTGAGAATGTGTAATCAACTTTTTTTTATTCAAATATTGTAACTGTTAAGAAACCTAACCTAGCAAAAGTATCCTGCATTGTGCTTTATCGTATTTTTTTTTTCTTTATTATTGTTATTTGTAGGGGAAACATAAACGTGCACTTCGTCAGTTCTGCATCCGTTCCCGTTTTGTACGGTCCACCATTTCGTACATTGCCTTTGTTTGATCAAAGAGTCACACAGAATTTTTACGAATGCAATTAGCAGTTACAGACACACAGCGAAAATTACACTGAAAAAATATGTGCACGAATTCATAAAACAACGTGACCAGCCCAAACAATGCAGCGCCAATGATAATCATGATGGCGCTGACTTTTGCAGTCACCATCTCCGCCGACGATGACAGCGACATCAACTAAAGATGCAAAGCCGACACATTTACTTTACTATGGACCGGAATGGATTGAAAATGGAATGGAATGAGTTGTGCGCGATTATTGGTTTATGCTTTGCGCACTCGTTTCTTTGCCAATTTCTCTTTTAATTTCATACATATTTATATATATATATTTCCCTACTTATGATTCTCTTGCCTGATTTTGATATTAATTATTGTCGCTTTTCACTTATAACACGATTCGCATATTTGACATTATGCTTTCATTTTACATTTCTCGAATTCTATTTTATACACTTTGCTGCCTTGTACCAAGCCCAAAAAAAGAAGTAAATAAAACAAACAAAAAGATTAACTGAAAAAACTCGAATGGCCATCCATTCGTTTTCTTTCGGAAATTGGTTTATTTTGGGGGTTCGTTGGTCTGTCTGTCTGTAGCAGCTTGTTTGTTAGCCATTGTCAGATGGTTGGAGAATTTAAAGAATTGTATGAATCATCAGCAACAAATTAAGGCGAAGCTCAATACTTCTCAGTTGCTTTGAAAATCATTGCCGGAACTTCATACTTTGCGCATACATCGTGTGCAAAGTTCAAACATTTTGTTAAGTACTCATGGATGTAGTATATACATAGATGCATACATATGTAAATAGCAATTATGTTATATTTTCATTGCTACTCATGACCCCATATGTACATGTATGTACATATATGCACCGATAAATATTGTTGAGCATTCACACTAGGTATAGCAGTTGTCTGCGGTTTGCACGTTTTTCTGGTATTTAACCTTCAAACAAGAGAAAAAATCAATTTCCGAAGAAATTTCACTATAACGTCAATGTTGTTCGTATGAAAGTGCATTTACCCAACTTTCTGTTTACTAATTTACATCTTTGCTCGTTTGATATTTCAACAAGTTTTGGTATTTGGATTATACATATGCATATCAATAAACGTATCTACATAGATCCATTATGTGTGTGTAAAAAAAGATATATAGTGATATTTATGAAAAAGGGGGGCATTCCAAAGTAGTTGGTCACTTATCATTTTATACCTTTAAATAAGACAAATACAAAATGGCGTCAATATCGAGGGCACTACTCCCGCATGTTATTATGCTTTATTGATTATCGCGGCGATAGTGAAGTAAAATGTGTCCAAATTATGAAGCAGAGTTTTGACAAAAATGCTGACTATTCCCACTAATCATTCGATGAGTAACGATCTTAGGAACGAAAATTACTAACCTCAAATTCCCTACCTTACGACCTCAAAATTCCCAACTTCCCAATTAGCTGGATAAATTTTAAAAGAATAATGTATGTAAATATGTTCGCTTGATTATGTTTTTATGATTAATTTGGAAATAAATATTCCCATGAAAACCCAAAAATCGGATCCGCATCGATCTTAGAAACGAATTATTCCCAATTACTAGCTGAAGAAAATATAAATGAATTACTTATTATTGATATATTTACAGATATTCCCATAAAATGATAAGTTAAAAAAAAATTATCTTCGATATTTTAAATATTTCATGCGTAACAATATGATAACTGAACTGACTGATAGTGGATTATTGTATGCACATACACTGAAATTTAAACTCTCTCAAGCTGATCCAACAATTTACCAACACAAAGTCAAACAAATAATAATCTTCAACACGCCGACCGTACGAACAACCGACCGACTGAACGACCATTTGACTAAAAAAAAGTCGAAACTAACCAAAAATCAGTACTAATCAACAATATACAATACATTTTTTTCTCTTTGCACGCGCAATCGGTATTTACTCGCTGCCAGCAGGGGCAAAAATGTGGAAAACTGAATTTAAGCAACGTGTTTTGAGTTTGTAACAATGATGAAAAAGCAAAGGAAACGTTGGCAATGCTACAAAGCAGCGAAAAACCACATCACAGATAAATAAATAAAACGCAAATATATACTATGTGGGTACACTTTATGCAGTACATACAATTGAAGGTAGGTAAAAATCATTTAATTTATGAATTTATATGTATTGTAATCTATAGCAGAGGAGACGACGACTCAAAACAATGACAACAGGAACAGCGACGACGGAATTACATACATTTTTGCATGCGACATCATGCCTGTACATAGCATAATCGGTATGTATTTTCAATTCCGATCTAACGACAATAATGATGACGATAGCTAAAATAATAAAATACGCTGCGGGAATGTCGCTACGAAGGGGAAGGAAAACCCAACCTACAAAAATATCATAATTATTAAAGATGATAATGGCAATGTGACGATAATAGCAACAGCGATGGATGAAAAGAACTATGATCAATAACCGCAATAAGGGCGACTAGACACAACACTGTGTTTGTTGTACACAAACCTACATAGTGTGTACAAACATACATTTATACGTGTATGTGTGTGTTTACACAAAAATATACATATTTGTACAATTATTAAACTTGGAGATCATAGAGTCAGTCATTTTGGTTGTACGAGGTTGTAATTAGATACAAATATACATCAAGAAACTTTTGTGACAACAGCGGTGAGCGTTGTGGCGTTTTTGTATGAATCATTGACCTCAATCGCAGAGGACTTTAGAAAGAACTGTTTCTTAATCAAATGTAAATAAATAAATATTCTTAGAATTATGCATACTAAAATTTATTACTAAATCTTAAAAAATTATTTCAATTGTTTTACTTGGTATGACCTAAATAAATTATGTAGTAAAATATATGTTTTGAAGAAGTCCAAATGTTATGGATACACAAATGGTGAGTCAATAAAATATAATATTTTTTAGCGATAATAATATTCATCTTTAATGCTAAACAAAGAAACTGGACAAATGCAGTGTTCAATTGTAATTACAAAACTATTCGAATTTCAATAGTCACATTTCAATTATGCCATGATGTTTTCGTTAGCTCTGAATAACACTGACCTAACTTGGTTTTGTGGGAACACTTATGCACATGTCCCTGTACATCTGTATTTAATTTTTCAGGTAGTGCAATATGCACCCAATAGCAGGCACACACGCTCTGCCAAAGATGAGTAATATGATGACGATGACGATAATGATGTTAAAAGTAAACGAAGCGAAAATCGATTTATAGAAGCTATGTGAAGGGACAAAATGGAGCTATGCATATGTAAAATAAACAGTAAACACCACATATAAAACATACACATGGTTATATACATAAATATATGTATGAATCTACGTTTTAGGGCAACTGAGCTAAACTACATTGTTTATTCCATCACCATAGTCAAGTTATAAACGGGATAAACTACTTGAAAAACGAACATACAAATTGTCAACTTTTTCAACGATCAACTTTTTTTTTGTTTTTAAACATAGTTGGATTTTATAGTTCAAATACGCAGATTTCTTTAGAAACATAATGAACATGAATTTGATGAAAATTATTAAGTGAATTTGTCTTAATAACTTACCGATTCTGAAACTGACTCTTCATCAGATTCGGACAGATCTGGTGGTTGGCGGGATAGTTCCGTATCTGTATCCGAATTTTCGCTGGGTCGCTTATGACGTGTGTCAGACGAGGCCAACGATAAATTGGACGATGTTGACGATGAGGCGGAACGAGAATTTCCAGCTATGACGGTGGGTATACCAACAGCTGCTGCAGCATCAGCAGCTGAAGCTTTCAGTTTTTGCTTAATAGCTGCTACTGCTCCAACACGTGAAGATGTTCCAGCATTGTTATTGCCGGTGTTACCGTTTCCGCCATTGCTACCATTGTTTTTTGTAGGAGCTGTGGCATTCTGCGATGTGTTCACTAGTAATGACAGGGGATTTGTTTTTATTTGGTAAATTTTTGCCTTTGCCGATGCAGTTGTGGAAACAGCCACGGTTGAAGCATTGTTAGCGGATTTTTTATTTGTGGATCCTAATGCTTTACCGTTGCTACTGCCGCCGGCTGGATTAAAGGACGTTGTATTGGCAGGTGCGTTCGAAACTATTGCAGAAATAGATGACGGATTAGAGGTGACGGTGTTATTACTAGATCCAGTACCGCTATCAGTACCAACTCCCGTACTTGTGATTGTTGACGCTGGATCAGGTGTTGTACCACTAACGCAATCGGCCGCAATGGCGTTTGCGTTAGCATTGGCACTGGATGCGGCTACTTTGGCGGCTGCAATTTTTGACATTTTACTGTTGTTCTTTGTATTGATGTTAGTACTGCTATTGCCATTAACGGCGGCGGCTGCGGGAACTGCGGAAGCAGAAAAATTATTATTGTTGCTTATAAGTGATTTAGTTGTATTAATTTTACTGTTATTATTGTTGGTAGCCGTTTTTTTGCTGCCTGCTTCTGGGACAACTGCAGTTATACTTTCGCTACAACTATCAGTATTGATGGGATTAGCGGTCAAGATTTTTTTGTTTCCTCCACCTTGTTGAGTTGCATTCCTTGATAACTTTTTTAAGGAGATGTTGGTTGTGGTAGTTCCAGATGTAACAGCGGCGGCTGCTACAGCTGCTAATTTAAGACTATTGTTATTGCTTTTATTGTTGTTGCTGTTAACGTTAACTGCTTTCTTTATTGATTGCAGGTTCGCTGACTGCTTCAATTTACTGGCAGTAGACTTTTGAGCTTTAATTGTTGAAGCCACTGTAACTGCTGATGTTGATGCCGATGCGGGTGTTGTTGTTGTATTATTTATATTAGACACTGACGTTGGTGCCGACGTTGTAGTTGTTATAGCAGTAGAACACACACTTAAGTCGTTACTTTTATCATCATTATTCATTTTCCACCGTTTTTTTTTTATTTTTCACTACACTATGCGTATAAGTGTGAATATTAATATTTCACTTTGTTCTGTTATAAATTTAAACACTTTTTTGATTCGTTTTAGATGTTATTGTTCCACTTAGATCTATATATTGAAGAGTTTCTAATGATATAGAAACGATACACTTAAATTATGTATATACATATGTATACATTTTCTTTATGTAAATTTTAAAACTACACTGATGAGAAATACGTACTTTGTGTGCAATTGCAGATCTGTGCAATGAAAAGAAAGAAAAGCAGAGTAGAGCGACTTTAGGTCGGCTTATTCTATTCGTTGTTTGTTCGTTTTATTCTAGCCCTAAACGTGTTTACAGTGTTACCATCAGAGTTGCTCCAAAGCGGAAAAGAATATTTGCAAATACAACTCTGTATAAAAGATATTTATTAAACATAAAAATTTTGCAGGACTACACTTTTCAGATGAAAATTATATTTCAGCTACTAGTAGAAAAAAGAAACAATAATATTTTCGACTACAGTATTTGCATTTGAAGCACAATGCTTGTTATATACAATACTTCTACTAACTTATATTTTTGCTAAGTGGCAACGTTAGTTATCATCGCCATTTCGTCACTTTCTCATTTTCTTTTATAGACTATTCTACCTTGCGTCTTGCACTTTTAAAATTTTCCGTTTTTCCGACTATCCTCTAAATGGCGAATATTCGTTTTCGCTAAAAGAAATTCCTCGAAGCTGAATTCAAACTAAGAGGAAAAAAATTACGTTTTCAAAACAACAAAGCAGGGGCGTTTACACCGTACATTGACAAACTCTAATATATCAATTTATATTGTAATTCTCATTGTAGGGCTCTAAAAAAAACTTTGAACTTTACTTCTTTTAGTGTTGTAGTTCGAAGTATGCTTGATCTTGTCAAATACAATGACATTCTTTAAACTGCGAAATAACTACAAAAATTTTAAACATTCCCCTTTGGTCCCTTTCCGACTTGTCACTCAATTTTCCTAGGTAGTTAAATATATTCTAGATGACAACAATATATAAACAATATTATACTACCCTATCCAATGGTTTAATCCATGAATATTATCTAACAAAATTAAAACATTTGAAATATTGAAGACTTCAATTTACATTTTACACGACAACCGAACAATGATCAACCAGCCGAACGGACGAGCCATAGGCACCTACCGAGCGAACGATTCACATTTTTCGAGACTTCTCGGAAGCAAAACACAAAGCACAAGTTAAAGAAAAAATGGTCACAAAGTAGAAAACGAATAGCCAGCGGAGCCGCACTCACATCGCCTCACTCATTGCTCCCTATACACACTCATGCACACGTATTTCACATAAGCCAAGTGTGTAATGAAAATTTTTTCTCGTGAAAGGCAAACTTTTCAAACGCAATTTTCTGATTATATCTTTTATTTACCGCACTGAAATTATGATCAAATAACACTCTGTCACTTTAATTATAGTTTTTCAATAGTTTTAAGATTTACCGTTGCGATTTTCTAGCAATTTTTAGCAATTTTCTGCTGCAGCGATATCGTTTTCGGTATCGTTCCGTCACGAACGAACGACAGGCACGAGGAACCATTCGTCAGTTTTAGACAAGAAGAACAAGCAGAAAATAACGAGAGATTTTTATTGCCACCTGTGACAATTTTTTTAAGAATTTTGCTGAAAACAAAATCATATAAATTTATTTTCAAAACAATTTTTAATTGTTAATTAAATATATTTAAAAAAATAAAATTTCTAATTGCACAACTAAATAGAAAAAAAATTACATGATTTATTAATTAATATTACTAAACATAAATGACAGCTTTGGTATGATATCTGCGAGTTATCGTGTAGTAACCGTTTGTACTTTCACCCCTTCATGAGTAACTTATTATCATTTTATAGAAATGAAAAAAAATTTATATTTACGATATTTACTTATTATATTATGTGCCATCAAATAAAACATCAACTAAAATAACCCTACTAATTATGTACGTAACGGCATCTCGACAGGCAAAAATTTATTGTATATTAACTGTATTGCCGTGCCTATTGCCTGTGGAGACTCCATAATGCTCATAGAAAGCAATATATGGAATACTATATAGTTAAGCTGTCACTTCAACAGTTTGACAGCGCATTGTAATTGCTATATAAAATTTATTCCACAATTATTATATAGTAGTCCGAAAATACGAATTCTTATTTTTCTCAGAAATATATGTATAAAAAAATGATCTTTCTCCTTTTTTTATTTTCCACATAAAAGATTTAAACAGTTCAAGAGCTCAAAACATGCTCTACATCAGAGCAAACCTACCTACCTGACGGCCTTTCGCAAATGAAAAGTAAATTTTTCATGAGCTCGAAACATGCGCTACATCAGCTTGAACCTTCCCACTCGACGCCTTTCGCAAATGATAACAAATGCCCACAAACAGATTTGGCAATGGCAATAGCAAAAGATTTGACAGTTAGTATGCCATAAATTTTTGCCTGTCGAGATACCCCATAATGTCGGCTTTAGAAAACCTTTTATTTATAGGAGCAATGAATGAAGTGAAACCGTTTGCAATAAATTGTTTTCGTTTGCAGGCGTAAGCAATACGGAGATTGTATTCCAACAATATTGATTGACTCTTTTATATATTAGAAATTTATTGTTCGCAATAATTTAGACCCATCTAAGCTTACATGTTAAAAAGCCATTCTATTTTAAGTGATCTGTGAAGTGTGGAGATTATGTAATTATCAACTCCTTTAATTTTATTTTGCCATCTCTGTAGACAAAACGAATATCTATAGAAAAAGGAAATGTCAAATTTGATTGCGTTATTCGAATTGATACAACAAATGTTAACCGCTACTTAAATGGGTAAAATTATTTAATTTTGTTTATTTAATTTTATATTTTATTTGTTAAAAATTAAATAATTTTTTAGACGAACGACTGCAACAAGTATTTCATCTGCGACCTTTGCAGGAAGAAACCATTGCTTACCGCAATAATATGAAACTTTACCGCACACTCATGAAGCAGACATGCAAAGCGGAACTTCAGAATCTTGTAAATAGTTACATAGTGAATAAAATACCAAATATTGATAATAAATAATTGCAGGTGAATGTAGAAATGAATATTGCGGTTAAAGAAATAAAAATGCCTGATCCAAAAACAGTACCACCAGATTTCAGTGAAATTGAGGATTTAACACCAAAGGCAAGATATTATATTTTCAATAAATATCCTTAATTTATTGCAGTCCCTTTTCAGATAGATACACTATTGGAAGACGTGAGAACAACTGCGATTGGAATGGATCTGCTATAGCTTATATCTATGTAATCCCATTTGATTTGCGAAAAATTCCATTGAGACATCTGTATGTCATTTGCAAGCATTCGAAGGACGGCTGCAAAGACTGCATAAAAAAATAAAATATTAATAGAATTAAAACTTCACATTAAAACTTACATTAAAAAGTGTAATAATTGGCTTCTTTTGGAAAAGACTACCCTTTGTTCGAATTATCAGTATATAATGCACATCAAGCTGAAAAATAAAAGTTAATTAGTTCTACTGGAAAACCGTAAATTGTTTACTTACATCTTCGATAACTTCATTTATTACTATATCATAAATATTGTTCGCTGGAATGAATAAATTTGAGGTTCGCCTTAAAAATCGTACCGTATGACATTGAAGTGCAAGATCCAAGCAAAAAATTACTTTTTCTGGAAGATACGTCATTAAAGAAAACATTTCACACATAAAAAGTTAAAAGTACCGGTTTGAATTAATGACATTAAGTTGAATGTCCGATAGAGTAACCACAAGAGGCAACTGAGGTCACATAAGATGTGTCCTTTCAGGAGTGTCACGTTTTTGGATACCATTATGATATAAACAATATAAATAAAAATAGTCATACATATATGTTTAATTTGTTGACATCTCTGTAAGGCATATTGTAAATTGGTCAATTCTAACTCAATAGAATCTTTGCCATATTCATGCACAGTGAGCTGAAGATCTGGTGATTTATTGCCACTATATCGTTGTCTTAGGCTTTGGTATGTATAAATTTGAGTTTTGCACTCTGGAGATGGAGAAGGCATTGGACTATTCGCTTTTTGATCCTCAAAGAATAATTGTAAAAGCGAATTCTATAATCTTATTAATACTACTTCTAAATTCGCCTTGATTATTGTTTCAATTACTTTACCCACTTATTACTCCGGCTGTCAAAACTTTTATTGACGTTTGTTTTACTGCTTCTCATTCGCAGGTGTCAGTGTTTCGTACATGCGTTTTATAAATTCTTTAAAGTTGCATAATCAAAATAAATATTTAGCATAATCTTATTTATGTATGTGCTGTAGTTTACTATTTGTTACAATTCTTATAATCAATGGAATTGTACGTCCCTCTTGAACAAAACTTGTGAGTATATTTTTTTTTTGTCTAAATTGATGAAGCGCGTTGTTTCCGTTCGTTTATTGTGTGCTGTATGTATTGTCAATCTTTTCTTCTCTACACACGAATATTCGTAAATATTGACGAAAAGGAAATAAACAGTGCATTGGGAAGGACGCCGGGCGCCTGAGGGACTTTTATAAAATTATCTGATTATTGTAGCCGGTTCGAGAAATTTTTATAATTGATTTTGTAACAAAGGATGGATCATACAGAAAAGAATGATAATTAGTCATTAAATTGGTTTTAAAACTATGAAAGTGTAGCTTGCAAAACATTTTAGTGTGTTTGAATATCTTACTGGCTAGTGCGACATCTCACGGCTTGTGACTTACTGATAAGTACAAACAAACAAATATATATACTATTAAAATTTGAAAATACAAATTACTGTAAAAACTAAGTTATAAATATAACAGTGAGTACAGATGTGCATTGTATAAGTTTCTTTTTATTATTTTTTTTAATATTATCATTATGACTTGTTTGTAACTTTGCAACACTGTGCTTGACGCCGCCATTTTCGAATGACGAATATCGGAACACACACACACACAAGCGATGTATTCGTTCGATCGGAACAGTTGGAATCGGGCAAGTCAAATTTTTAGCGACCGATGAGACGACGACAGCTCGAGTGTAAAAGCTGCGAATTTTATGTGATTTTGTAAATTGTGAGGGCTAAGAAAATAAAGAAAAAGTCGCTAGTGATATTATTAAATTGGGTACGAGTGTGAAACAATAATAAATATGCGTAAACGCAAGTTGAAGTGCTAAAAAGACGAATGCAAATATAATTGAAATCAGGCGAGCATTAATTACGATTAAAATATATATATAAACTGAATTGAATCAGAAAGGAATGGAAAAGTGAAATAGTGTGGCCAGCGCGAAAAACGTGAAGATATAGTACTTGGATATATAGCTAAGAACATAAAGACATCGCGGTGGAGATATTTGGGATTTTGCCGATTTCGTTTCATCATTTGCGGTAGCTGCGAGTACGAAAAACAATTAAGTTAATTTTTCATAAGTCGTGGATATAGAATCTCACTAATAGTAAATGAATATATACATATATATCCTTTCCAATTTGGAATTTTTGTTACTTAGGAGGTGAGGTGGAGGTAATGGTATTAATATGGAGTCACGGCATGAAGTGCGAAGTGTTTGATATGTGAAATTGTATGCAGAATAGAACCGCCCGCTACTTCAGCATTATTTGCCGCAAAACGCCCCACCACAATTCGCCCACCTCAATCCATATTTTTTTTTGTTTTGAGGTGTTTCTTTCGTATACTCTCGTGTGTGTACAACACGTTAGCGCGTCACAACTGCAGCCGTAACAGCTCGTCGGACGATGTCATCTATCAACCAACATTGTCGTCTCTCGCCCCCTTGTCGACAAAAGGCGCACATGTACTTGTTTGTTGCGCTTAATTCATTAATGTTTTCAATACTCGAAGGGCATTTGTAAATATTATACAAATTGTTTTGGTTCTTTTTGAATTTGTTTTTATAATCAAGTTTGTTTCATCGTTTCGTTTACTTGTTTAATTTAAGAAAGTCTATGAATGGTTTAGGTGAATGTGTATTTTGGCCAGATTATTGGTCGTTTCTCGTGTTTTCGTTTATTTTCCTCATCGTTTTTAACTTTTTCACCCAAAAGTCTCTATTGTGTTGATGCATCTATTCGTGTTCAATGGTGAATTTTCTTGTGCCGCTTGCTTACTTTCGTGGTGAGTTGATGCATATAGCGTGTGTGTATCCATTATTTTGTTAATTGCTCTCGCTGGATTTTCGTCTTATATATTTTATAAATGTCGATGCATTTATTTCCTAATACAATATACAATATAAAATATGAATTTGAATGTGATAAATAGATAATTTTATTACACCTATATAAGTAAGTAATAACTTAAAGAGAACAAAAATTAAAATATAATACATATAAAGCATGATTCAAATTATGAGCATTGTGGGGTTATAGTGTGGACAACATTTGAAATTGGAGAAAAAAATTAAATTAAATCGGTTATTTTCGAGTAGATCAAGTGCATACTATTAACGACAATCTACGTAACCGGTATCGATAGTCCAAAAACCATTTATGAAATGTTTTACGCGAATACAACAAAAGTTTCACGATCAAGAGACGAGTTAAGGCGTATATTTACCTTTGGTATAAATGTAAACATATACTACCAACACTACCGTTTCCACAACAGTCGGGTCTATAAAACCGGAACGGATCCGGATTGCTAATAAATTATGTGAAGCATATATTCTGAAATTACTCATAAAAACGTACATTGTATGCGTGTATAACTTATGCAGGTTTTTTTTTTTATAAATACTAACTTCGTAAACTGTCAGATATCCAAAAAGTCATGCGAGTATTGTCCCCAATAATATATTGGACCAATTTTTCCTGCCCACAACAATAACAATTACTGTTTATTTATGTCTGATTATCAGTAAGGTCGCATTTGATATCACCAGTGATATTTAGGGAAACGAAAATGATTGCATTTAAATAGTTATCTACAAGTTTACCTTGTTAAATTATGATGTATTACATAACCTGATGTTTTATTCTCAACGACGAATAGATAATATATAATGAAGTCAGAAAAATTCAGAGATTCGCACGTGCCGCTTGCTAATGCGTAAATTACAATGATTAATACTTGAACAAATTCATCATTATCACAAGGTATTTTCAAAAAGTTTTCTAATCACTGCTTCAATTGATGAAAAGCACAAAAAATTATGAATTAGTGATGCCAGCAACTTTTACGCTCATATGGATGCGGCATATATTTATGGGCTTTACAATTCCACGGCTGTGAATGTACACTGTGTTTATACTCTGTGCCAATTGCCGGCATTGTTTCTAAACAGGTTTACTTTAAAGTTTTAACTTATTGTGCTTTTGCAAGGTACATACTTGTTTTAATGCTCCATTCCAATAGATTTCATATAAATTCCGAATTCCAATTTTTGTGTAGAGATTTGTAAGGTTGAAAGTAAACAGACATCTATGTGTGCACATACATACACGTATATAAATATCCATATATTGTTCTGGGCTTGCACAATCAATCGCTTCCAATGAATATTCAGCTGATAAGTCAAGACGCCATCATCAATAGTGACCGTCGCAAGGTCTGTTATGAAAGTTGTGTGTCTGATGTTCATTTACTACATAAATAGTATATTTGTATAAATATACTAAATATATACGTACATATCTTTGTAGATGTCTACATACCATAATATTTTGTTTAGTAAATATTTGTTTGTTTTTGTTTTATTAGTTATTTTGTTCGTTGCCGAACTGACTTCGGGAGCGCATACATTTTACGTCTGTTCGAGTATGTTTAGACGTGTGAAGTGCGCGGTATCACGTTCATTATGTGCATATTTTTAACTTTATATGTATGTATATGCATATATTTGTATATATTATACAAATGCTAGGGTTCTTGATTAATATGATTAGTGGGATTATTCGAAGTATACTACAATTTCAATCCTCTCTTTTTTACTTAAATTTTACTCACGACCGTTTCTACTCAGGAGCTTGCTCATTTGTTGCAAAGGCCGATATCATACCACTATAAGAAATATAGCTGCCACACAAACTGTTCGACCATCTGAAGTATAGTTTATTATCCTAGGAAACTTAATCTAAAACTCACCGACCGGACCAGGGTTAGGTCCCCTGGAAACTGCTCTTGGCCGGATAAAACCCGGTCAATTCCGGTAACATAGAACCGGCTGTCGTGGGAATTATATAAATTGTTACATACGTATAAAGTAAAGCGCTATCTCTTCGATCCTTCTCGCTTCTTCGCTGCAGAACTTATCAATCTCCCCCACTAAATCCATTGCAAACATATTTACAAACTGGTCGAAGAAGGACAGACTTGACCTTAATATTGGCGTTAAAATTCTGACTATCAATAACCCTAAGATTTTAGGCCTGAAACTACCACGCTCCTTCACTCCTCATACGACCGTTTTTTGCAAAAGTACAGAGCCACAAAAAATACTCAAGTCACCAGTGCATAGGGAAAATACTCAGAGCCGTTGTTGGCAACATACAAGGCCATCGGGTGACCGGGTCTTAACAACGCTGTACTAATATAGTCGCCCGAATGCAGTGGAACGCTCCTCATCTCCGATATTCCAGAACACTGGACTCCGCACTATAAAGGGATGCCTGTTGATGTCTTCTATCGAACATATACACAGTGAGGTTCGTACTCTCCCAGTTAAGGAGCATAATGAACTCCTCTCCAAGCAGTGTCTGCTGGGGTGTTTTCGTAGAAACCATATTTGCAGTCGCTATATGAAGGGGAACCGCCTCCTAGCAACATCTAGAGGTCCTTCCTTAACTACAATACACCCACCAGACTTCGGACGCAACTAACTTCACGCCATAGTAGAACCATAAACACCTTCACCCCCTCCCTTTCAGTGAACGGCGTACTCGGAGTCAAAGCACCAGCCATTACAGACGACGAGCGTCAGTTGCCGCGAGATTCGAGAGTGACCCCTGCTGAGCTCCGTTCTGGATACTGTAGCAGGTTAAACTCCTACTTATCCAGAATCGACGTACCGAATATACATATATTTGTTTAGTCTGCAACGAGTCCCTGCATGGCTCTGACCTCATATTTGTTTGCCCAGCTAACCCTATAAATTTGACACCTCTCTCCTTATGGTCCGACCCTGTACACGTTACCCGGGTCTACCTTTGAACGACCTCGATGGCAACTTATCTGAACCTTACCGGTGCAAGGATTGTAGGCCCACGTTAAGCTCTCCATACCTATGGTAAGTTTTCCGAGCATTTTTCAGGCAGAAATCTTTGCCATAAGTCGGTGCATAGAGGTAAATTTCCATCGCAACTATCGGAACGAGCGGATAATCATACTTAACGATAGTCAAGCGGCACTAAGAGCGATCTCCTCCTACGATATCAAATTGCTAAGGTGTAGGAGTGTAGAGAACGGCTGAACAGCCTAGCAAGACGTAACCAGGTGCACCTCATCTGGGTGCCCTTTCGCAGAGGTATATCCGGTAACGAACTGGCTGATGAGCTCGCTCGCTCCCACTGGAGTGGGTCCCCATACCATAAAGGAGTTACTCCGCAAGGAAGAAGGAGAAGGCAGAGAAAGGCATTGGCAACAAATGCATGGCATGCGACATGCCAAGTTGCTAATGGAGGCGCACAACCACAGCAGGTTTAAATTTGCAATCAACCTCCCTAGGGACAAACTCAGTCTACTGGTCGCTTTTTACACCGGCCAGTTCTGCGAAAGTGAGCCTGAAACACCAGAACACATGCTAATCGACTGCTCAGCAGTCTGTAGACGCAGGATTAAGGCCCTTGGCCAGCAGAATATTGGCCTTTATCAATGTGCTGGGACTAGGTGAATCCTTGTGATTTAAGAGAGGGCCCAAGGTCGCAGTGCATTCCTTTTCATTAATCTAATCTAATCTACCACCCTAAGGTGGACTAGATAACCGTTACAACAACAGCAACAACATCCTAGGATACGCTAAAATCGCCAAACAAGTTCCGAACAACATTTAGAAGTTAGGTACAAAGTTGTTATTCCAACAAAATACCAGCTTACAGCCAAATTAATATAGTGACTGGTTCCATTCCAAGAGATTGGTTAAACCTTATTAACGAAAAGCTTACTCTGACCAGAGGTGACAAACTAAGAAAATATGGATATGACTTCTCTTATATCATAATCCTTTACGTCTCACTTTCTTTTAGTTGTGCTCTACGTCACGTAGACACTCACTTTAAATGATATACATATATAATAGTTAGTTTCATACGGCCCATAGGTTGGCCATAGTTGTGTGCAACATGTGGCTATGTTTATACTGAGGTTCTCGCTCATAACATCTTTCTTCTTTATGTTTTTTATTTGGTTCACCTATCATTGGCACTCCCTACCTCAGTACAACACGAAACTTACAGGCATTCATAAGACCATTAAATTTAGCTAAATTCATTAGGGTGGGTACTTGTATAAATTTACCGACTTGTTATTTGTATAGACATGCACTTTGTGTGCGGAAAAGCGCTGGAATTTCAAAGTCTCAAGCATTACAAGTTCGTGTAAGTTTCAACGTCCGCTGGTTGCGTTCGGCGGCAGTATAAACACTTACCAATAGAAGGTTTGCGAAAACTTTTTGTGTTCGCTAGATGGCGGCAGCTTGTGGGCCATTGTTTGGGGCCAATGCATACCTACATACATACATACATATGTATTTTCAAATACAAACACGTTTTTGTTTGTTGTAGGTTAACATGTAGATGAGCATTACTCACGCCATTTTTGCAGTTTCATTGCGATTTTTTGTTTGTAAACAGAAAGTTTCGTTTTCGGGTGTGTATACCTACTTACCTACCTTTTCCCGATCTCGCTACAAGTTTGTGTATTTCGCCTTTAACTATTCTTGGGCTACACACTATTCCGCTATGTTCGGTTTGATAATTTGCCAAGACGTTTGCCTTTACACATTTCGTATCCAACTACAATGTGTGTATATAACATCCATAGTTTACCTATGGGAATAAAACGAAAGAAAGAAAACAAAAATAAAAATAAAAAACCTGACTGTATCGAAATTTAAATGCAGATCAACAAAAAAAAAACATATTGACAACAAAAATGCAAGTATTTACAATTTAAACTTTTTTGCCGCTTGCATAGCACAGCAGCGAAGAAACTAAGCGTGTGATGACGCTGTTTATTTGCTTTCACAATTTCATTCATTCATCCATTATATGGTTTTATGTATATGTTTGTGATACTCTGCGTAATACAACAACAATGTGTATTATGGGGTTTAGTATATTATTCAGCGTTTAGCGCCGCCACATTATGAGTGTTTTGACCTTTTTACGTCGGAAGCGTCACCAATGGTAAAGTTGATTTCGAATTTGTAACAAAAATTTTGACAAAAACAAAATACCGCTGTTAATGAGCGTAGTTGAAAAAAAATATGAAAAGACAATTTTTTATTGAAAAATACGTCAGAAAACTGGTATTTCGGCGTAGTAAACAACAGGCGAGACGAAATTTTTTAATATGTATGATTTTTGCAACTTGTGATTACGTAAGCCCTATATGAATGGCTAAGATAAAATTGTGTATTTGATAAAGGGAAATATTAACTGTAGTTTATGAACCAAAAAGTTAATCTATAAATAAAAAAAGCTGTAACTTGCAATTAGCATATATTCAATTCTATTTGAAAAGTTTTTAAAGAATCATAAAGACTTTTTAACCAATACTATGTATTCCGATTTATGTAAATGGAAGGGCCCAAATTTAATTCGTCCAAGGACTATCAGTACGGCTGATTTCGTCAAAATTATTTGAAGAATATTTTCTATTGCTACAACAATATCAAAAAACACTAATTTGTCTACTACAATTAGCAAATAATCTGCTGGCATCGAGCATTCTAATCGCTGTTCAACTGTTTTCTGAATCCTTCTGGGAACCCACCTAGAAGGAAACGTCGGAAACCCTAGAAAATATAGATATAAATGATCAGCTTGAAGAGCTGAATTGATTTAGACTTATCTGTCTCTCTGTATATACGCGAAGTTTTTATTTGATATTCTGATATCTGAAAATTTTTATTCGTTCTTTTCTCCTCAAGAAACTCTCCATTTGCCGGAACCGCCGTTCTTGTATGTAAACTTTTTTTTTTGTTTGTGAAGGGTATGATGGCTTCGGTGCGAACAAAGTCAACTTTTGCATATATTCAATTTTGCTATTCGTAGTCATTATCCACGCTTGACTCACCGTTCGACTATGAATTTAATCTCATAGCACGTGACAAAAATAATATGGGTCACAATATTGAATAATTAATCATTCTGCGCTTCCAAATAATTTAAAGTATCATTGATAAAATGCAAAAAATCTTCTAAATGACATTGATGTTGGAAGATCGCCGAAACAGATAAGAATGTTCCGAATACAGCATCGTCTATGTACTGGAACGAATAGGCCACGATGCAATGGCCATAAATATTTCGCGATCTTATTTCTTTCTATATATGTATGTACATATGTATGTGTATGTGTTTTCTTTGTTTATGCACATATGTACATATGTATGTGTTTATAAATATTCATATATATTTTTAATACATTTTAAAAAGTTCTTTTTTATGAAAATGTTGTCTAATGTGGTTTTAGAAGTCTCTTTATATTAATTTTTGGTTAATGCTGGTTATCAATGTATGAGAAATGTTGTGTGGAAAATGCTTCTAAAAATAATTGCTATTTAATATATATTAATAATTTTAATTAAAACTTTTAAACATTTATTTCAAAAAAGTATATAAGATTTACCAATGTTCTAATATATTGATGTTAAAATTTCAAAAATTTTGTAGTCTCCTAAGCTTTAGAGTAGAAGAGATTAATGTAACTATAACTGATTGAAATTTTTTCCTCAATTTTTATTTGCAGATTATTTTCGCAGCGCGAACATAACTTCCATATGTATATCCAAACTCCAGAAAATTGTTGAAAAACAATGACATCAAAAAGATTTGTGAAATTTGAATTCTAAATTCAAAGCCCCATACAGTAATCTTCCGTAAGTTTGAAGACCAAAATTATTTTTGAATTTTTTTTTTTTTTTTCAAATACTGTATTTTTTAGTAAACTCACTTGGGTAATTTTTCCAGTTTATATCAGCACCATAAGCTGCAGGAACAAGCTGTGTATTAATTAATTGTCTATTGTCTGCAATACATACATACACACGCACACACAACATCAGGTAGTTGATTAAGGTGAGAGAGCAACAACTATCGCCAGCTTTCAAAGTGTACGTATTGTACTAAGCGTAATACTAACAATTAGCCTAATGGTATTGTTAACTCTAGATTTTTATGTTGCAGACAGAAAAGTACGAGTTAGCTGCTGATCGTACTCTGGAACTTGTGGGTAATAATATATTCAAAAGAAAGCTTAGAGTTAAAATTAAAAGATTGAGAGCATACAATTTTGAGGAAAATATGACCACAGATACCCGCCGACGTGTTAAATTGTACGCTTTGAATGCGGAGCGGCAATGGGATGATCGCGGCACAGGACATGTATCTTCGAATTATGTCGACAGGCTTAAAGGTATTTTTCGTGTTTACATAATCACTAAAATATATTGTTTATACTAAAAATATGATTGTCTTTTTCGCAACAAAAGGTATTTCATTGCTGGTGCGTGCCGAATCGGATGGTTCTTTACTTTTGGAAAGTAAAATTCAACCCGACACCGCCTACCAAAAACAACAGGACACACTGATCGTTTGGTCAGAGGGCGACAATTTCGATTTGGCGTTAAGCTTTCAAGAGAAGGCTGGTTGTGATGAAATATGGGAGAAAATTTGTCAGGTAACTGAAATACTTGTCAATCAGTCTAAAAATAACACGTTCAAAGTTTATTGTCATCATTTGCTTTTCCCAAATATGACTGGTCTTATTATGCGTGATTTTATTTAAAATAAATATTAAAATAAAATAAAGTTTCACAGCACAATTTTTATTGTGTGATACCTTGTGCTATTTATATTTAACATTTATTAATATTTTCCGATTTACAGGTTCAAGGTAAAGATCCATCGGTTGAGATAACGCAGGACATCGTTGAGGAATCCGAAGATGAACGTTTCGAAGATATGTCCGACACGGCACCGCCCATCGAATTGCCGCCATGTGAACTGGCACGTCTGGAGGAGATCTCCGAAACCATACAGAATTGTTTGACCACACCGTTGCGAAAGGAGAAACTTTCTATGGCTTTGGAATCTGAAAATTATATAAAAAAATTACTAAATCTATTCCATGTATGCGAAGATCTCGACAATACCGAAGGTTTACATCATCTCTTCGAGATCTTCAAGAACATATTCCTATTAAACAAGAATGCATTGTTCGAGATTATGTTCGCTGAAGATACTATTTTCGATGTGGTTGGCTGCCTAGAGTATGATCCCAGTTCCACTCAACCAAAGAAGCATCGTCAGTATTTAAAACAATGGGCCAAGTTCCGCGAAGCAGTGCCGATTAAAAATCAAGATCTGCTCGCTAAAATCCACCAAACGTTCCGTGTACAATACATACAAGACATTATATTGCCAACACCATCGGTATTTGTCGAAGACAACATGTTAAACACGCTATCCAGTTTTATATTCTTCAATAAAGTGGAAATTGTCACACTTATACAAGAAGATGAGCGCTTCCTGGTGGATATGTTTACCATTTTAACAGATCCAAGTACCAGCGATGCCAAGCGTCGCGATATTGTGCTATTCTTAAAGGAATTTTGCAATTATGCACAGAACTTGCAACCACAGGGCAAAGACTCTTTCTACAAGACACTCACCTGTTTGGGTATACTGCAAGCTTTGGAAATAACACTGGTGATGAACGATCAAAAGACAAAGTCAGCTTCAATCGATATACTCACTGCGATTGTGGAGTTCTCACCGTTGGTGGTGCGCAACTACACACTACAGCAGCTCAATCGCACAGAAGGTGTAAGTACCTCTGCCTCCATTACTAAATATGCGCTAACAGACTCATGAATTATTTGTTTCGTTTGTAGGATCGTATGCTATTGAATATTGCCATTGAACAAATGTTGAGCGATTCCGAGCCCGAACTCGGTGTTGCAGTGCAATTAATGGGCATCATAAAAATTTTATTGGAACCCGAAAGTATGCTAACGGAGAAGGCAGATTTCTTGAACTTCTTCTACAAGCACAGCATACAAACGCTGATTGGTAAGTGGCTCAAGCACGAAAAATTACATCTTCTCGCTTAAAAGTGGAACATTTTTTATGTAATTTACATTTCTTATTTGTACAGCTCCACTACTTATTAACACAATCGGCGATCGTCCAGATAGTGAAGACTACCAAACCGCACAATTGCTTGGCATTGTCCTGGATATATTGTCATTTTGTGTGGAACATCATACTTATCATATTAAAAACTTTATCATACAAAAAGATCTCCTAAAGAGAATACTTGTGCTTATGAAAAGCACACATACGTTCCTCGTACTTGGCGCACTTAGACTTTTAAGGAAAATTATTGCACTTAAAGACGAGTTTTATAATAGGTAAGTGAAAAAGTAATTTATTTGTCTAGAATTTTCTATAAATTGCAATATAAAGTGGAGTACCTTTGGGTTGTGAGACTTGCCATTCTAATTAAGCTCATGAATCAGGTTCATTCTGTCTTCAAGTGAAATAGAATGCTAGATGGAACGTGTAGAAACATTTATATTCTAATACTAATCGGTGTAGACTCCCAAGAAATTTGGCTTAGTGACGTCGGAAATTTATATCGGCCCATGGGCACTCTTTCGACAGCATTTTTAGAAACTATTGGGAAAATGTTTAATGCCGCTTAAGGGGTTACATGGGTTTCCTCTAAAAAAAATAGCCCATTTTCAATATTTCTTATTTACATAAAAAATTTAATATCTTAATTAAAATTTTAATTATTGCAGTAGAATTTATGACAGGATCATATTTTAGGTTAGGTAGGCAGCAGTGCAGCCCTATCGGGCTCAATTAGCACTTGATGTGCCATTTTGATATATTTTAGGTTAAAAAACTATTGGTTTTAATTAAGACCAAAAACTAGGTATTGGTTGAAGAAAAAAAAAAAAAATTGTATTTTTGGCTGACCTTAAAAAATATGCAAATTTTGGTGAACATTTCTCGAATTTTTTTTTTTTTTTTTTTAATAAAGCTGTAATTGAAAAAATTCTTCATTAAGTTCGGTTCATTAGTTCGTCAAAAATCGTGGTGTTTAAAGCTGAGCGTATAACTTTTAAAGGCTGCTTCGCCAAAATTATTACGCGGATGAACTTAAGCATTTGGGACAATATTCTAGAGATGTTATAAGATTAAATAAGACAATAAAAATTTTTTGAGCCTTGAAAGCAATGTAATCTTTTAAATAGTTACTGGCTTTCCATAACTTCGGCGCACCTAACCCCACTTCAGCTCCAAGAAAATAATAATACGTGGACATACCTTTCCCAAATCTGTACTTCTGAACAATGTTACGTGAATTGAAAATTTGCAGACATTCTTTTTCACCAAAAAATTTGCTAATTTTTCATTACTGCCGATATCGGACCACCATACTATATAGCTGTCATACCATCTGATCGATCAATATTAAGTCCTTGTATGAAAACTTTTTTTTTGACAAGATATTATTCATGGCAAAGCTGTAATCTCTGCAGAAATTGTTCAGATTGGTTTATTATAGTATGTATGTATGTAGCTGCCGTACAAACTGTCGGATCAAAATCAAATCCTTGTATGGAAAACTTTTGTATTTGATATAAGAAGATATCTTATAAATTCTGTGCCATGGCAACGGTAAATTGTTTTGTTCAACCAATCTTGCATATAGTTGCCATTCATTTGATCGATTACAATCAGGATAAATACATTTTCATACACTTTTATGCTATAAGAACGGCACCTATGGCGGTTATTATAGGTTAGGAGCAGTCGAAGTTAACGATTTTTTATTGCTGTAGTTTTTTTTTTTTTTTAATAAACCGGTTATCCTGTCTTTCTGTTGCAGGCAATTAAGTCTTTATTTTGTTGCTAATTTTTTTTTTAATTTTTTATTAAAATGTATAGAAACATAAAATATTTAAATTCTTCTTTTTTAACAGGCATATAGTTAAAGGTAACTTATTTGCACCAGTTGTTGACGCATTCATTAGAAATAATGGCAGATATAATTTACTCGAATCGGCTATACTGGAATTGTTTGAGTTTGTAAAACTTGAGGATATCAAAACACTTTGCGTCTACTTCGTGGAGAATTTCAGTAAAATATTTGATGAAATCGAATATGTACAAACATTTAAATATCTCAAAAACCGCTACGATCAGTATCAAGACCGAATAAAGGATCGCGACAAGATGTCGCTGGATACGTAAGTGGTCATATTTAACACATAAACTTACCACAAAGCAATCATAAATACTGACAATAATATTTTCTATTTTCTTATACACATACAGTAGCTTACCGATTATACGTAGTCGCTTCCGCCGCGATCCGCGACAGATGGACGACGAAGAAGAGATGTGGTTCAATGAGGAAGAAGATTTCGCCGATGAATATGATACTTACAACAGCGTGATGAAATGTATTTTGTTGTTAGCGGTATTATTTAAATTTCGCATATTAATTTTAATTATTTTTCACTTGGCAGCCGTCACCGAAAAGAATGGCCCTTCACAATCTCCGTCACAACAATCATCGATACAACAAAAATCGCCACCACAAGGCGCATTGCTAGGCAGCAGTAGCAGCGTGAATAGTTTGAGCTCCACAACGACCACGGCAACGACACTAACACCGGCTGTAGGCGTGAGCGGCGTCGGCGGTGTATCATCCATCAGCGGTGTGAGTCTCAGCGATGTGGTTTCAAACGCGTCCAACAGTAGTAGCCTTGACCATTCACAGTCTGCCGCTGCTGCCACACAGGCGCATTTAGGTGCAGCTGCTGTGGCTGCCAACATTGCGCTCCACCATCAACAGCAAACGGCATTACATAATTTCCAACAACAACAGCAGCTAAATTTAAATAGCACCCTAGTGGCAGCAGCTGCAGCCGCCGCGGCTGGTGTGGCCAGCACATCGGCAGCTAGTGCCGCACATTTAGAGGCGCAAAATCAGCATCAACATCAACATCCCGAACATACACACGAGGATCCCGATATTGTTGAATTGCGTCAGCATTTGGTTTCCATTGTACCACAACATCAAGAATTGGCATTAGCCGCTGCCGCAACGTCATCGTCAACTGCCGTCTCAGGGTCCGCATCATCAGCGGTCGCCGCGCTGCAATCGCAGTCATTATCATCCACATCGATAGCGACACCATCCACTTCGAGCGCGTTGTCCGAGTCGGCGGTCGCCGCCGCAGCAGCAGCCTCACAACTGCTAACATCGATTGCATCGAGCGATGCCGTCGCAGCGGTGGCAGCGGCTGCAGCCGCAGCTGTCGCAGCTACAGTGACTGGCGTGACGCCCAATATGGGTAGCGGCGGTGGTGTAGTGACTGCGGCGAACTTGGCAGCGGCTGCAAATGCTGCGGACACGCTAGCGCTCAATGCTGGCAAGCACAACGACAGTGTCGATAATATGGGTAACGGTAATGGCAAAGATGGCGCTATTTCGTCCGTCGTGACTGGGAAGAAGGTAAGTACATACATACATACATGTTAATTTTAATGATTTTATAATTTTCGATTGTTGTATTTGTAGGGCCTCGTCGACTATGAGAGCGATTCTGGCGATGAGGATGACTACGAGGAGGAGGAAGAGGAGGAGTCGCCGCATCAGAAGAAGCCACGCATGGCATAGCAAAATTACGCTACAAATGCAGCGGCTGCAGCGGCGGCGGCAGCAGCAGCAGCGGCAGCGGCAGCTGCGGAATCAATTATTAAAACATTCGCAACAATGTCTTCAACACATTACAACAGCAACTGCAACAATTTGTAAAGCAATAGCCATATAAATGCAACGCTTGCAGTAGTAACCAGTGCCGTACGCAAGAGTACATGCCAACAGCTGCAACAACAACAACAACAACAATTACAACAATAGGTGTAACAGAAATACAATAAACATAGAGCAAACAATTAGCGATAATAAAACAAAAACAACAACAACAACACAACAACCAGTTTTGGTCAATGTGACAGAACAAGAACAACAATAACAACAAATGCATCTAGCATAGCCAGCAAACTAAATAAGAAGAAGAATGCGAACGCAAGAGACTCTGAAGGTCTTGATTGTCTTGTTTATACTGACACTGCAGATGGATGGGACGGCAGACAAAATTAATATAAAATTAAAAAAATGAAAGAAACGTACATACATAATTATACATAGATACATAAATACATACTACATACAAGTATATAACGCGTAATCTACTAGAGAATAAATAAAATAAAATAAAATGAAATTAAATTCGCAAAATACTAATTAAATAAATTTTGTCGAAGTATAAATACATGCATACATAATATAATTAATATATATATGAATGGAAGAGCTGAGTTGAGAGTATGTTGGAAGTCAAACAAAACGTAAAAGCAAAACAAATTAAATATTTTGAGAAAAATAAAAAAAATACAACAACAAACACATCAAAAGTTACAAATTGCTAGCAAGCAAGTGAAGGATGATGCCAGCTGAACACATACTTCATACATTTACTTTACGATTTAACAAAATATAATAGTTGTCATCGTCGTTGTTGTCGTCGCAATGTTAAATTTAATTTAATGGGGACCGCTAAATTAATTTAAATGATAATAATAAAATAAATATACTTAAAATAATGGTAACAATTTCTACTATATTAAAAAAAAAAACATCTGCAATGCGTTATCAAAAATGCTGTTGTTACGACGCAACGCCTGTAATGCCACTACTACTGAGGCCAGGTGGTTTTGCTGGTGTCTTGCTGGCATCTGCTCGCCTAACAACAGCCATTTGTGATGGCTCATTGCTGTGCGCGCAGTCGTGTTGAAAAAAAATGCAAATAAAATGTTGAAATTGAAGGCGGAAAAGGAAATGAGTTGTAAATTACAGAGAAATTTGCTAATTATGCCAGCTAGCGATGTGTCAAACTGCTTTTACTAAAGTAGAAACTTTGCTAGTAGTCCGTAGTTCGACTGCGATTAGAACTTAAAGTTGTCGGTAATATTTCTTGTATTAATTTTTTTTTTTATATAATTCACCTTCTCTTTTTATTTTCAATCTAAATTATTTGTTATTTTTTCACGCTCAAAGCTTTTATGGAACGAATAAGTGTTTTTCGGCTATTTATAGTTTACAGCGCTCGTCCCTTCTAATTATAGGCAGTTTACCGGCGTGCAAAGAAGCAGCAATTTTATTAAATTATTCATGTTAAGCAATCGATAGCAGTTTAACAACACTTTCATACAACAGCAAACCTACCGAACATTCACACACACACCAATGCAAGCAACCAGTTGCACAAGTGTAATCACATATTCACATTGAACCAAGTTTTAGACAAATTATATATGATTATTAAATATTAAAAAATACGCTTAGCATTATTAAAACTTAACAGGAGTAATATAATATTTTTAACAAAAAAAACTTGGAAAGCAACGATTTTGTAATATATTATGCAAAAATGTTTGCATATGTAAAGAAAAAAATCAAATATAAATTTACGCGCTTGCATATCAAATTTTATACCGCATCTTGTATACACAATATATATGTATAAGCTACTAAAACTGTTTTATTATCTTTTTTTTTAATCACAAACAATTTTTTGAGTACACAAAAACCATGGAATATACACTCATGGCTTTAATGCCAGTGATTCTGTATATTTTCATTTGTTTTTGTTATTTTCTGTATAAATTTTAATTTTTTTTAACTAAAATTTGGAATTTGCATTATTTTCCGTTTTATGTTTGGTAAAAATTATTCAAAAATTTGTTTTAAACCATTTGCTGGTGAATGAGTGAATAACATGAAAATAACGGTTTTTATAGCAACTATTCGCAGTTCTACTAATTTTAATTGTTTCCGAATTAAAGAAAAAACTTGCTGAATTGTGAATATGTGTCCACTACACGCTGGTTGTGCAACATTAAATTAATTTTTATAATTTATGCTTGTTAATGATTATTTAAGAGGGGAAGTAGAGGTGTATCTACTTAAATATGTACTAATATAACAAATATAAATTATTTATTTGCTTAATTCGGTGCATTGTTAATTTATTTTTTAATTTTTTTTATTAATTAAATTTTTTTTGTAAAGTCTTTTTCTATTTATTTATTTATTTTTTTTTCTTCATTTATTTTTATTTTATTTATATCAAAAAAAAAAAAAAAATATTTCATTTTTAATTAATATTTTTTGTTTAATTAATTTTTTTGTAAACTTTGTTTTGTTTTTAAATTTATTTTTATCAAACAAAAATCTTTTTCTACAACAAAATTTCAACTCATTTCTTTTACGCCCTTTTACCAAAGTTTTTAAGAAGAGCCGTTTTTCTAATAAATCCTTGTTTCAGACATTTCCAAACGAATTCATAATCCAACGTTATGAATAAAAAAATAAATAAATTATACTTTGCACTTTCAAAAACACTCAAAAACTTAATTCAAAGATTAGAAAAACTAAAAGAAAAAAAATCGAATTGTATGTATGTTTTCATTAGTTTTTATTGTAATATAAACAAATGCATATACTTTAGTATACACAATTGATTACGTTTAGATCCATACATATGCATAAATATATATTATGTATTATATTAGTTAAGTAAAAGAAAAGAACAAAATAATAAATGATATGTAAAATGTATCATTAATAAACGTATATATTCATATACAAACACAAAACATATATATACACACACAGAAAACAATGATAATAACGTAAACCCGGCTCCATAGGCATTAACACAAACCTATCTATACATACATATGCATACATAGTTTACATACATTATACGAGTAAGGCTATTATGTAGACTATAGCATAATGAAAAATTATTTCACAAGCGAGTACACTTAAAATTGCTTACTTCATATAATATACATATATGATACCTATTATTTCCTTCAATTATATTGTTTGTCTGTCTTTTTTGTTCGCTACTTTTCGAATCTGGTGTTTGCTGGGATGTTGTTCTAATTTCCGGCTTTTTGTGTTCCCCGCTTTGCAGTGAAATTGGCTGCCTTAGAGGTGATGTTAACCGCAAATTCAAAGTTTTTTTAGAAGTAGAGGATACAAGGCCGTGTTCTACTAGGTGTCAATTGTTAGATTTTGGTAAATTTTGGTTTTGAGTTTCGTACTAGTTTGTAGTAAAAACATTTATCTGGTTTGATCTTCGTATATAATTGTGCTTCAAAAAAAAAAAAGAAATAAAAGAAAATTTACTTTTAATTTTGCAGTAATGTGACCAATTTATTTTCTTCTAGGAAATTCTTGTGCTAAATTGTTATTTTTCGGCAATTTAGAAGTTTCACTGCAAAGCGCTGGCACACATGTTATTTAAAAAACATGCTTTTTCTTTTGTTATTTTTTTTGTTATTTTTTATTTTTATTTATTTAAATAATAATTTTTTTTTTATTTAATTAATAATTTTTTTTTACTTATTTTTATTTTTTATATTTATTTAATTAATTTTTTGTTATTAATTTTATAAATTTATTATAATTTTTTAATTGATTCATTTTTTTTAAACTTAATTTATTTACTTTTTTATTTATTTAATTTTTTTTTTATTTTAATTTTTTTTTTTAATTTTTTTTTCTTATTTTTTATTTTTTAATTTTTTTTTTTATTTTTTTTTTATTTTTATTTATTTTTTTATTTTATTTTTTCATTATTTTTTCTTATTAATATGTATCTCTATATTGCCTAATCATATTTTATTTCCATTTAATACTAATTTGCTTTGTACTTCGCTTAATTTTATAACTGTGATTTCAGTTCTTTAAAACATTTTATATCTCCTTAAAATTAGTATTAATTTGTTTCAAAAATGAATAATATATTTTTTTTTTGTAAATTTTGTTTTGTTTCATTTAATTTATTAAATATTTATTATTTTTTGAAATTTATTTTTTTTATTTATTTGTTTTTTTATTTATGTTTTTTTTTTTTATTATTTTTTTTTTTTTTTTATTTTTTTTTTTTTATTTTTTTTTTTTTTTGTTATTTTTTATTTTTTAATATTAAAACAATATAATTTTTAAACATTTTTTATATCACTTTGTTTAATTTTATATTATTTTTTATTAATTAATTAAATGACACATATGTTAATTATATGTGTATTTATTATTTGTAAGTTTTGTTTATTTCATTAATTTATACAAATATTTATTTTTTAATTTTGCATTTATTTTGTTTTGAATTGTTTTTTCTTTTAATTTTTTTAAATTTAATTTTTATTTAAATTTTTTGTAGATACATACTCGTATGTACGTACATATGTATATGTTTTTTTATTTTAATGACTTTTTAAAATTTTAATTTTCTTTAATTTTCAATTAACTTTGTTTCTTTTATTAATTTATTTGTTTTTATTTATTTCGTTATTTATTGTATTTTGGTATTTTTGTATTAATTTATTTTTTGTATTAATTGATTTTTTTATATTATTTATTTAGTTCTTCTATATTATTTTTGTTTTTATTCTCTATTATTATTTTTGTATTTATTTTTATTAGTTTTTATGTTTTTTTTTGTTGTTTTATTTTATTTTATTTTTAAATATTTTTTATTTTAATTTACCTGTAAATACATAAATATTTGTTATATTCCCATATATTTTGTTGTTAACCTTCGTTCCGTGACTTCGTTTAGTCCACACACCTCGCTTTGACTGTTCGCTTTGTTAGTTTCCTGCCACTTGTTTCCTTCCACACGAGCGCTCAACGCTTAACAAACAGTCGCATATAAGTAAAATACGCGTAATAACGCTTTACGCACTCTCAAAATCACTTACACCTGCACATAAGTACAGCTACACTTACACACCCACACACTTATATATATTTGTACATTTTCAATAAGGGCATACATTTTTGCTTTGCTATTAAAAGAGAAATACTAAAAAAAAAAAACTAAAATTATATTGGCGACATTCTGTGCAAAGTTGTTGTTGCAGTGCATCAAAGAAACAAAATATAAAAACAAAAAACACATAGACGAAATGAGGTATGTTAGTTATTCTTAAACATAAATATGGATGAATTGATGAATATAAAGTTTTTATAGTTTATACTTACTATAATTATATCACTACTATAATACTATTATGATTAATGATTAATTATGCAGTTACATTTATTTAATTATGTGTATATTACAAACATATATACATATGCATATGCGTTTGTATGTATGTATATATGTATCTGCGTCGTTGCAGCAAAATCCAGTTCACATACCGCTATACACAACCACACTTCTTGTTAAAAGCTCCGGCAGTGTTACTTTCGAATTTTCCTGCACACCTTCGTTTGGCTCATCACCGAGATTTTTGATTTTTACACTTCCACGCCTAGGATTAGCCAAGTTCCAACTGTAGGCACCATTTTTGCAAGAAATTGTTGTAAAAATTATGAAGTATTTTTTTTTGTTCTTTGTTTAAATGTTTTTTTTTCGAACACTCACTTGTTTCACATGTTTTGCAGCCAACAAGCAGCAGCGTTTCATATAACGAAAGTAATTAAACGAAATTTGCAAATGCAAAAATAATAATAAAAAAATCAACACATCAAATGCAAGAGGAAAAACTTTGTATTTTAAAGTTTTATTTACGTCTCCATATATAAATAAATAAACAAATATATATATATATAAAAAGTAAATTTATAAAGTGGAAAGAAGAAAAAGTAATAGATTAAATAATAGTTTTTAATAGTTTTTAAACAAAAAATAGTGTGCATTTTCTATTTCAAAAAACTCAGGTTGAAAGTAAGAGGAAGCAAGCAGTAGTGTTTCCAGAAATAAAAGTCTTATCCTGATCTGACCTAATGTATTCTCCACAATAACACCAAATATTGCGCAAAGACAGCATGGTTCTTCGCTTGATTTCTATCGAACACAGCTTGACGATATCTCAGAGGAATAGAATAGCTACACCTCCGCAACTTAGGATCATAATATGACGTTTCTTACGCTTACTGGGCTCGAAGTGACATTTAATTTATGGAACTCCAATGAAAGTATTACTTTCATTCCTAGCAAACCGTCATTCGTGATAAATCACTCATCTACAAGTATGTCAAACGAAGAGTTCGTGTTGCTCTTTTGTTACCTTCCTTTCTTTGGAAAAGTTGCTATGTGAGGATATTTTTTTAAATAAACACTCTTAAGGTTAAGAATGGAAAGTACGAAGATCGGCTTCGACAAACATGTTATAAATACAACTGAGTTTCGGTGGAATCAATCCCTGACTTGCTCAGCAAGCAGGTAAACGTGGTATGAATAGAATATTGAATGACATAAGAACTCTTATAGAAGTGCTGGTAGAAGCTGCCTAGAGTTAGAAGAAGGGGAAACCATAAAACATCAATGCGAATGCAAGGCTTTGCATAGGAAAAACTCGCAACTATCAGTCGAGGGCTTCTTGACGAAGTCTAGGAGGTGGCAACGTTAACAATTTTCATACTGATGAACTTCAACAGTTGCACGGAGTTGTTCAGAGGGCGACGATAGAATGAGGGAATTTTAGTGCCGGTGGTATCAATGTTGTGGAATTTAACAAAGTCTAATCTTATTCGACATAAACAACAGTAATGTGTCAAAAGTTCTGTTTTTATGCAAAAAACACAATGAGACTGAATTTCGTAGGCAATATTCCCTTATAACAACAATGGTCTCAGTCAACAATAAATATTTTTTTATTTTAATATTTTTTTTTGCAGGTGAGGGGTGGAAAATGCCTTCCTTCCCTCTAAGGAACCGTCGCCCATCCTGGAACCACATTTGTCTTTTATTAGTCTGGCCGTCCATCTGCCGGCCGTTCGTCCATCTTCGCTGCCAAGTTGTTATTGTATCCTTCTTTATTTTTTCTATTGCGCTATTGTTATTTTCGGACGTTTTCTTTAGCTCCCACAACTTTTTTCTTTTGTATACCAGAAGGTCAAGTGGGCCATTACCGCTTATAACTAATATTGTATCGCCTGACACTGTTCGTTAGGCTGATGAACTCGTAAGGGCTACGGTGCGATAAACTCTGGCCACAACTTTAAGCTGGTTTTCCTTTTTAATCACGTCTACCCAGATCTCAGCTCTCTATAATAGGACCTCTGGACCTGGGACCTCTTATGTTGGCCGGTAGTCTGCTAAGTTGGGAGATGTTTTTTGCTCCCTTTCCACTGCCGTGCTGGATTTGTGACCAGAAGATTAGTCTGATGTGCAGTCTTACGCCTAGTAGTGATAGAACAACATCTGAACTAATCAACGACGCGTGAGCTAATTTGGACGAAGCCAAACTTATGTCTTATACATAACTCTCGGTGAGTTG
Source organism: Bactrocera correcta (assembly GCA_027475135.1). NCBI lineage: Eukaryota > Metazoa > Arthropoda > Insecta > Diptera > Tephritidae > Bactrocera > Bactrocera correcta. The sequence continues at coordinate 72,740,146 of CM050325.1, forward strand.
TGTCGGTTCAGTTGTTGAACATAGTAAACCACATGATATCAGTTCCAGTTTGGGTTCTTACGTTTTGATGAAGCAGCGTAAGTAAATCTTGGGAAGCTATAGTAAAAATGTGCGTGATTGCAAAGAGGTTTACTGCATTAGAGAAATGAGTCGAAGTGGGTTCCTTTTTTGCATTTTTCGCAAAATAGTTCAAAGTCATTTCCTTTTAAACCACTATAATTAAGGTAAGAGTAGTATGCGAAAAATTTACTCAGTACCTATTTTTCGCAATACCCCTACCACTTCCCACACCCTCCCCTCTGTATGTATGTAAAGTCAACGTTAAGCAGGAAAGTGTTAATTTTGTGTCTGAGAACTTGAAATATGGAATGCTCCTTAAAACGAATTATGGCAAGCTGCCCATTTCACTTCGCACACATTCCAACAAACAAAAATGTATACTACACTTCAGAATTGGTTGTCAAGGCAACCACTTATGGTCAAAACAAATGTCAGCAGCGCCTTTGTGGTTCCCAGAGGTGCTACAATGAGAAATCACAGTCACTCGATTGCAATCGTTCATCCAAAAGCAAGTAAATTTTTCACGCTCTCAATATGTCTTCGGAGGATTCTTGGGTTTTGGATTCGTTGGTGTGCTTCTTGCATGGACCCGTCTGGAATGCGCCTTTACAGACTTTCATAGAGGAAAAATCATTAGGTAAATGAATTGAGAGTTAATTGAAGCTTTTTTTTGAAACATTTTCTTTCAACAAACCTTCTTTGGCTGCAGTCTTCGATCCCAATATGCATATCAATGAGGATAGTCCCGATATCGTGGCGATTCATAATGAGTATAAAAATCTGGTGGACTACATGCTTGGCAGTTTCATGGAGGAAATGCAAATCACGCCGGAACAATTTGAGACGGCCTGCATGGAAGGTAGAAACCCGGACAATCATTTGCATTTTCATCAGGGACTCTTTCAGCAGGTGGGTATACAAACAAGTATAAAAAAAAAACGGGCCCAATATAGAAATTTTTTGCGCTGCTTAAACATTTAGATTTGGGCGGCGAATGATATCAAAATGTTCATACGCATGATGACCCAACGGAATGTAGAGTTGCAACTGCAAGCCTTGGATTTGATAGAGAAAAATCAATTGACGCTGCTGCAGGAAAGCGAAGCGGTTGACAATGCTAGCCCCACTGAGAGCAGCAGTTCAAATTTGTATGTGTTGTTATACGAAAGCAAAATAACCTCAATTATGTTTAATATACACCGATATTCAAAATTACAGCGAGAAATATGACGAAGTCGAGGATTTTATAGCGAAATCGGTGGAGAAAGAACTTGGTAGTCCTGAAGCGGCTGTAACACCTGAGCCAGAGAACGCTGAGGCAAGCGTGAGCGATAAGTTTGAGCGCCTCAATTTGTTCTTCGATAATCAAAAGGTTGTGTCCTCAAATAAAGTTTTTAAATATTTCATTCATAATCATATCTTACGTTTCGCATAGGTCAACCCCGAGGATGTTGTGTCGCGTCAAGAATATTTGCGTCAGCAACGCGATAAAATTGTTGAGATCAAAAAGAAGACACGCGCCAAACAACTGCTGGAAACGGTGGCACGTAAAAGTGCTTCAGAGCCCTCGTCCACTGGACGGCCGTCATCGGCGCAAGTGGCGCAAAGATTGCTGGAAAACGGTGGCAAAACCACCGAGCTACTAGATAAAGCGTCTGCAGAAGAAAATGCCGATGAGTCACAAAACTCGGCTCTACAGTTGCGTAAGACTCTGGCCAAACGCTTGCGAGCCGAAGTTGTCGAACAACAGTAGACACACAATTGAAAAATATGTGGAAATATGCGATGTAGAAGCGCCTTTGTACTTTTTCCCATATTAGTGCAATAGACATACATACATTATTATAAAAATGGCATAAATCAAAATAAGTAATATAAATATATACGAATTTCGGTACATTTCTGAAACAGTATTTTGAAATATCTTTTTTTGGAAGTAAGGTTAAAAATAATAAATCTATCATTCTAAAAACTGAGGTTTAAATTCGGACGAAGCCGACAAAGACACTAAGAGTATTTACATAGATGGGTTTAAGTGAAAAAACAAGGGGAGCTGATACCTTTTTAAGAAAATTAGATAACAGAATCGTTTTCTGACTACCAGATCACTACAGGATCTTCCAAGCGGTGATCATAGCAATTAAAGAAAGCATTCATGTTCTGACGAAGAGGGTGCTTACAACAAGACATTCACATTCACGGGTAGCTAAGCGCCTTTGAAATCTCTAATGTCCCCCAGCGTTTAAACGAAAATTGTAAAATAATGTCTTGATTTTTTAGTGGAACCAATATCTTATTCCATGATAAACCTGCCAAGGGTTCCAGAAGACAGTGATATACCAGGTAATTGTGAAGCAGATAAACTAGTCAGCATAGACACCGCTTACGCAATTATAGCCGAGTTAACAACAGCGCGCTATTCATTTATTCTTTTCGCAACTTGGCGTCAATTGGAAAATCCAAGCGAAACCAGGTCCTTTTTAAGTTGGTCTTTCGATCAGAGTGGAGGTCTTCCTCTATTTCCCCCGGCGGGGATAACTTCGTTATGACTGTCAACAGTGACGTGAGAGCCAAGTCGCGAGTACGACGACTGTTTGTTTAATGACAGGAGGTATTTCGTCTTGCTCTAGTTCACTTCCAGACCCATTTGCCTTGCTTCCTTGTCCAGTCTGGAGAAAGCAGAACTAACTCCAGTAGCTGTACATTCTCATAAAAAATTGTAGCTGCTCGATTAAGTTCTGCAGCTCGATTTATTTTCTATAGCAGCAGATTGAAGAAGTCGCACGATAGGGAGTCGCCTTGTCTGAAACCTCGTTTGGTATCGAACGGCTCGGAGAGGTCCTACTCGACCCTGGAGCTTTTGGTGTTGCTCAACGTCAGTTTACACAGCCGTATTAGTTTTGCGGGAATACCAAATTCAGACATTGCAAAAAAAGCAACTTTGAAATCGACGAAGAGGTGGTGTGACGATTCTCTTTTCACGCTTCTTTTCCAAGATTTGGCGCATGGTAAATATCTGCTAGGTTGTTGATTTTTCAGGCCTAAATCCAAACTGATAAGGTCCAACCAGTTTGTTGACGGTGGGCTTTAGTCTTTCACACAATACGCTCGATAGAACCTTATATGTGATATTTAGGGGTTGTTGTTGTTGTTGTAGCGGCAGAATTCTGACGAGTTGACAGTCCTTGGCCGGATAAAACTCCGGGTCCGTTCCGGTTACGTAGACCCGACTGTCGTGGAAATGGTTTAGGGGTCTTATCCCACGGTAGTTGGCGCAGATTGTGGGCTCTTCCTTTTTGTGGATTGCGCAGAGCAAATTTAAATTTCAACGGTTGGGCATGCTTTCGTCCGACCATATTTTACAAAGAAGCTAAGGCATGATCCTTATCAATTCTTCGCCGCCATGTTTAAATAGCTCCGCCGGCAACACATCGACCTCCGCCGCTTTGTTGTTCTTCAGACGGATAATTGCTATTCGAAATTCTTTATGGTCGGGCAATGGAACGTCTGCTCCATCGTCAACGGTCGGAAAATCGGGTTCGCCTTCTCCTGGTGTTATGATGTCACTGCCAGAATTATCGAGCATTATCTCTGTCGGCCAGCTTATCAAGCTCTTCATACTCATGCATTTCGGCTTCTCTCTATTTCTGTCTGTAAATGCGTATCGCTTCCTTCTTCAACTTTTGGTATCTTCCGCATCCCGCATGTGTTGTGGCCGATTGTAACGTTGCAAGGTATGCATTCTGTTTTCTCTCCGCTGTACTCCTCGTCGTGCCAGCTATTCTTTGGCATTTTCCGAAAAACAATGGTTTGGTTGCAGCTGTACGTAAGGAGCTTGAAATGCCGTCCTACAGTTCCCTTATACCGAGTTGTTGACGAGTTTTCTCAGAGAGCGGGAGTGCAAGTCGAGTAGAAAATCACTTTGTATTAGACTCAGTCAAAGAGGTAATATATAAGTCATATATTCTACAAATATGTTGCAGATATATTACAGCCGAGAAAATGCTTGACTAGTTCAACAAGCAGACAAATTTTGATTATGAACTCTAGTAGGTGTGCTAACTGGATATTGTCTTATTGGAAGACACACTGACGTTACTAAACAACTATTACCTTAGAAACTACCAAGAGATAGAAGACGAGACTGCGGAGCAGCTTCTATAACAATGTCTCGGAAATTTTACTTACAAAACTTTTCGAACTGATGAACTGCATCAGGACCACCGGGTGGCTCAGAGAAAATATGGTAGTGTGAGGAGATTATAGTCCCCCTAGTTATACAAGGGGCATTTTAAGGGCCTTGGAGCGTCGTCAGCCTGAGTTTGATAAAACTCACAAAAATGGTATAGAGGTTCAACCAGAATTATGACGACTGATGCGTTGTTGATTAAGGGGGTATTCTAGTCTGGAAGCATGAATTTCAGGTAATTTTTAAAGAGTCGTAAAAAAAAGGCAATTAATATTTTTAGTATCCATTTTTTTATTAGTTATTTGTTAATTTTAGAAGAGTAGAGAAAAAAATTAAAAACGAAAAAAAATAAAAAATTTCAAAAATTATGACCTGGCGAAGTGGGGGGTCTCTAGAAATTTCCACGTGACCATATCCATTTCAACCCTCTTAGTTATCTGAAAGCAAAAATAAAAAAAAATTATTAATCTAGAATAATGTCGCAATGGCCGGAACTACGGAAAAGTGGGAAAAAAAATTTCACAAAATGGCGACTGCCAAAAAAAAGTTTTTTTGGATCACTTTTTCTGACTATTTCGAATTTTTTAAAAATAATAAAAATTTGGAGATGGGTCTAGTTCCAACCATAGACAAGCATATAAAGAAGACTCTATAAAAATTTCAAGTAAATCGGTCCAGTAGAACCTGAGAAATCGTGGTTATCGCTTCGAAAAAGTCAATTTTGAGAAGATTCACGTTCTGGCCGAACCAGTTTGAATGCCGGGTCAGAAAAATGCCTATATCTCCGAAATCAATTTGAATTTAAAAAAATCCTCTTGTACACATATTCTTGAATAGTTAAACTTTGAAAATATAAAAAAATTTCGATTTTTTTTTTAAATTTCTAGACTAGAATACCCCCTTAACCCTTTTTAGAGGCGTCGCATGTCGACTCTTCTATAAGCCTGCATTATTACATGCGGTTTCAATCAATAATTAGGTGAAAATATAACATGTATTTACATACAATAAACAAAAATTTAATTGAGTGTACGATTTTTATTTTTGTTTAAATAAAACAAATTTTAGCAGTTTTTTTTATTAAGTTTACTTTTATTAATATCAGTGTACGGTACTACAGAGTTTACAACAGGTTTTTTACGAGCGCTTTTTAAGTTAAATACTTTCTCTCTCTCTCTTTTTATACGCTCTCAATTTTTGTATATATTTTTTTACCGAGTTTAAAATTCGTTTATTGCAACTTTTTGGTGTTTTTAATTTTAGAAATTCTATTTTAAACAAATTCGATATAAATTTATGCTTGAATTTGAATTTGTATGTTGTACATAATGACTAGTGTAAGGTAGTTAGTAAATATTAAAGATAAAAAAATGAATTTGCTCCCATAACTCTGGCGAAAGAGACGGAATCAAATTTGCAATATTGTTAAAAATATATTTTTCCGTTTTTGATTAGGCGTACATTATATATATATATATATATATATATAGTGTATTATGTATATGCATGAAAATATTGCGTATCTTGTTCTCACAAATAAAATTCCAAAACTAAATCAACCCAACCGCTATTAAATCTACGTTCTACCAGGACACTCTTATGATTTAACAGTAGCTTAGGCGATATTGATATAAAATAAGCAGCAATTTGAAAAATTTTCGCGACCATTAACAAACACATGCCATTTCGTGACCAACAAAAAACAAATAATGTTACGCTGTACACTAAAAGAAAAGAGTTCGCTCGATGGCTTAAGCTTAAGCTGGTATACGATCACGCAAGTACGACATGATGGCATCGGTGCCCTTGGCAAGTATTTGATGGCGTGGCTGTCGGAAGGGATTCCCGATCAGTTCCAACGTACTGTGAATTGGAAACATTAAAAATAGGCGTTATAGATTGTGCGGCAGTTTAAAAGTGAGCCGGACTTACGCAATATGTGTTAGATTACCAAGTACGGGTGGCACTTGCTCAATGTTGTTGTTGCGCAGATCTAAAATAGTTAGACGCTTCAAGGCGCCCAGTCCTTCTGGTGTCGCATCGATATGCTTGATACGATTGTCGCTGGCCAGTAGAATTTCCAGGTTTTGCGTGTGATAAAGGCAGGTCGGCAAGTGGTCAAAGCTGAAAAGAATTTAAATAATTTGGTTAATATTTAAATATGGTGTACGGTGGGACAGTTGTAAAGGAAAAAACATATAAGCAACTAAAGTTTAAGAGGGTCGTTATGTAGAAAAAACTTACCGATTATTGCAAATATTCAATTCTCGTAGGGTGTTTAGAACACCCATCTCCTTTGGCAGGTCGGTCAGTTGGTTGCATGACAAATTCAGTAAAGTAAGACGTGTGAATTGCGACAAAAATGTCGGCACTTTGGTTATTTGATTGTTGGAGAACACCAACTCACTGGCGCTGCCCTTAAGAAGATGAAGTCTAGTGGGGAAATAAGGGTGGAGAGAGCGGTAGTTCTTAATTACAATTCAAAATAATCTTTTTGACGGAATAAATCGATAGCAATTAAGTAATTAAGAAACTGGTATAAGAAAAGCTCCTAATCTAATGCAAAAATAATTAAAATAATCTAATTTAAAGACTATTAAAAGACAATAACAAAATAAATGGGAGTAAAACATATTGATATTTTTGTAAACTGATATAAAAATAATATTTACAATTTCTTTAAAATTCTAAATTATGAATACAACTTAAAGGGTACTTTTAAATACATATGCAATTGCAAACAAAAACTGGTATAAATAATAGTATGAATTATTTTAACTGTAGTTCAAATATGCAAAGAGAAAAGAATGTTTTATGGAACATAAAGAAACTGGTATAAAAGTGGTACAACTAAAAAACTATAAATATAAAAACAAACTACAAATATATACACATATGTATGTATATTAATTAACTTTAACTTACAATATCAGAATTTAAATAAAAAACAACTAAAAAACTGGTATAAAAAAGCTATTACTCTCATTTAATAATTAAAACTATTAAAAGGCAATACAAAATTTAAGTTGAATTAAAATAAATAGATATTCTTGTAAACTGGTATAATAATATTATTTACCATTTCTTTAAATTATTTAACTAATTATAAAAAAATAATGTTAAAAAGTGAAAAAACATAGAATACAACGAACAAACAAAAACTGGTATAAAAATTTTATAAATTATTTTGAAAATAATTCATATGTATGTGCAAAGAAAAGAAATATTAGTACCAGCGGTACATATTGAATGTTTTATTAAACATAAAAAAACTGGTATAAATGTTGTACATCTAAAAAACTATACAAAAATGCATAAATTTACCATATACATATGCATACTAATATATATTTATTAACTTTTATATTGCGTTTTATATTGTTGGAAAATACTGGCAAACAATTTGGTATAAAATGTTAATTATTTAACTAATTATGAAAGATTATGATTAAATATGATTATTACTCGTATATGAAGAAGTTAAGTTAAAGCATGAGCGAACCACAAAACCAAAACCAACCAAAAAACTACTTTTAAGTACATACATACATACAATGTCATGTATGTATATAGTTTGAAGCAGCGACTGGTATAAATAATATATTGAATTATTTTAACTTTAGTCAAATGTGCAAAAAATATTAATATAAGCGGTGCATACTGAATGCCTCACATAACATAAAAAACTGGTATAAAAATGGTATAACTAATTATTTTTGCCTCTTAACTATAAAAGTATTTGAACAAAACTATACATATATTATTTAACTTCTATATCGTTTGTAAAAACTGGCATAAAATTCGCATAAAAACTTTTTAATTCAAATAATCATCAATGATGTTAACATACTGATTAAATATTTTTACTCGCTTTAATTCTCTATTTCACTATTTTTACTAATCTTCATGGTATTTATTTATAAATATTTTCCACAACTATTGGTCGTACTTACGCATCTGGCAATTTTTCCAAACGATTCTTGGAGAAATCCACGCAGCTGACATGCTCTTCAGCGGCCGTTTGGAACACCTCGTCAGGCACTGTGGACAAGTACTGCATGGTCACATTTAATGTATGCGTGTTTCTCATTTTGTATCTGAAATTTCAAGCACGTTTCGATTACTAACCACTCGTGTGGTAATTAGAAAATATTCTGCGTATAAATACTGCAGCCGTCGTGGCCATGATTATTTTGATATGGTATTGGTTGTTGATAGATCGGATAATGCGGATCATAGGATGATGTTAATGTACCGTAGCAGTTATTATAGGGGAAATATGGATTCACAAATTTGGATATATCCATTTTCATATACTTCATAGCAATTGTAATTGTATGCAAATTGTTGCATTGAATGCATCGTTTGGGCTTGTTCTGCTGTTCCGCTTGGCTGATCCATATTCACATTCATATTCATATATGTATTGGAGTTATGTCTATATTGGAGAAGGAGGGGTTGTCCACACTCAATCACACACGCACACAAATAATTACGCATATGCACATATATGTACACATTATATACAATAAAAAAAACCAAAGCAACAACAACCCAACACTAATGATGAAAACACTCACTTATCGGGAAATGTTGTGTCTTCATCACAACCACCAGCCGGACGACGTGGACTATTCAAGCCATCCGCACCCATTTTATCGGTATTATTTGTACGAAAGTTGTCGACGACAATGACGCAGCGTTTAGGGACACGCTATCGCCTTGATTATGGTGCTGTTGATTTTCGCCAGAAGCACGCGCACGTTCGCGCAATGTACGCAATATACGATTTGTACCGCACTGGAGGATGTCACGACGAATGGACTTGATGGGATTACCGTCGATTTGCAGACTAACCAAATGAGCTAATGAGCCCAACGACAGGGGCAGACTGCTTATGGAATTATTGGTAAGATCGAGCCGAATGAGATTTTTCAGTAGCGAAATTTCGTCCGGAATTTTCGTAATTTTGTTGTCGCGCAAATCGAGAATTTTCAAATGTGGCAAGTTTGAGCAAAAACTCTCCGGTAATTTCTGAAAAGAAAAATAGCACAGTTTGTAAAAAAAATATAAAAATTAATAATTTTACAAGTGGAAAAATGGAAATTATTTTCTTCAAAAACAAAAAAATAAATAAAAGAAAGCAGGCGTTGAGCATTTTAAATTTTAAAATCAAATATTTACAACTTTAATAAGTGATAGCCTACATTTAGGCTGATTGCAGTTTTAACTGTATGCACAAGTACAGGTGTGACTTACTTACCCCAACTAAGTTATTGGCAACGTATAATTCCTGCAAATTCTGACAGCCCTCGAAAGTGGGTAATTGCGTTATATCATTGTGCTGCAGATATAAACATAACAATTTGCGCAGACTGCCCATGTCTTCGGGCAAAGCTATCAAGTCGTTATGATTCAGATCCAATTTTTGCAGCGCTTGAATTACAACACACAAAATATATTTTAATAATTTTCTAAAGTATATATTTAGTATATATATAAGTAGTCATATTTATGTATGTATGTAATATGTATTTATATTTGTTTATTTATTGTAAAAGGCATATTTGATTTGATTTGGTTATTTGATCAACTTACAACGCATATTCACCAGATCGGAGGGCAGTTCTTTTATGTGGTTATGTGAGAGTAAAAGCTCAGATACGCGCACCAGAAAGCCAATACCATTCGGTAGCCCCGTAAGTGAGTTATGTGAAGCATCCTTTTAGTAAGATAATAATTTTATACCATAAACCAAAAGCCACAATGCATTAATAGTGTTAAAATATAATGTTTATGCAAATACTATATATTTATGTATAGTATGTGTAATTGTAATAAAAGCTTTTAATGAAATTTTTCAGGTTAGGTCTCGAGAAAATAAAAATTCAAAAAAAAAAAAAAAAAATGAGAAAATAAAAATTCAAAAAAAAAAAAATGTTGGTGTAAAATAATATTGATAGCATATTTAAGTTTTCGGATTAGTATTAGTTAGATAATGTTTTCCATTAAAATTCTATTAATATTTTATATTATTTTTAATTTATAATATTTATTAAAAATCTACATATACATATATTATGGTCAGATAACCTTCTAATTTGTTTTTAATACATAATAAAATTAAATATATTGATAAATTTCAGTTTCTTTTAGGATTTAAGTGTTTTAAAGAGACTACATCGGTTAATATATTTTTATTAATTTAAAAACTGTTTTCATTTTATATTTGTATTTACTTTTCATTATAACGGGTGATTTTTTTGAGGTTAGGATTTTCATGCAGTAGTATTTGACAGATCACGTGGGATGTCAGACATGGTGTCAAAGAGAAAGATGCTCAGTATGCTTTGACATTTCATCATGAATAGACTTACTAACGAGCAACGCTTGCAAATCATTGAATTTTATTACCAAAATCAGTGTTCGGTTCGAAATGTGTTTCGCGTCCGTGTCCGATGAGCGATGAGGCTCATTTCTGGTTGAATGGCTACGTAAATAAGCAAAATTGCCGCATTTGGGGTGAAGAGCAACCAGAAGCCGTTCAAGAACTGCCCATGCATCCCGAAAAATGCACTGTTTGGTGTGGTTTGTACGCTGGTGGAATCATTGGACCGTATTTTTTCAAAGATGCTGTTGGACGCAACGTTACGGTGAATGGCGATCGCTATCGTTCGATGCTAACAAACTTTTTGTTGCCAAAAATGGAAGAACTGAACTTGGTTGACATGTGGTTTCAACAAGATGGCGCTACATGCCACACAGCTCGCGATTCTATGGCCATTTTGAGGGAAAACTTCGGACAACAATTCATCTCAAGAAATGGACCCGTAAGTTGGCCACCAAGATCATGCGATTTAACGCCTTTAGACTATTTTTTGTGGGGCTACGTCAAGTCTAAAGTCTACAGAAATAAGCCAGCAACTATTCCAGCTTTGGAAGACAACATTTCCGAAGAAATTCGGGCTATTCCGGCCGAAATGCTCGAAAAAGTTGCCCAAAATTGGACTTTCCGAATGGACCACCTAAGACGCAGCCGCGGTCAACATTTAAATGAAATTATCTTCAAAAAGTAAATGTCATGAACCAATCTAACGTTTCAAATAAAGAACCGATGAGATTTTGCAAATTTTATGCGTTTTTTTTTTTAAAAAAGTTATCAAGCTCTTAAAAAATCACCCTTTAATTTAGACAGTAGTTATTGAATCTGTTAGTTCACTTTATGTAAATGTGCATATATGTATGTTTTTCTGTATTTACTTTTAAGTTATTACTTATATTAAGTTACTTTTTTGGGTAAGTTTTATAATTATATGGAATATTATTTAAGAAAATAAATTAACAAATATCGCTTATTTAATGGAATAATTCTTAAAATTATTTCAGGTTTTTTTTTCATAAAAAATATATAAAAATTAATTTCAAGTTACATCTACCATATATGTATATAAGTATGTACATATGAATACGAGTATATAAATATATATGAGCATATTGGCAAGGATTGTTTCAATTTGTGTAGAACTTCGAAAACAGCGAGGGAATTTCTTTGAAACTGTTGAACTCATAGACTTGAACATTTTACGCGACATTTTTGGGATATAGTGAAGGAAGGAATACGATTTTTGATAATAATTTGATAATGATTTAAATTTTTTATTAGATTTTTTTTTTTGGAAGCTGCCATATTGTCAAAATTTAAAATTTTGACTAGTATATCGATTATTACCTGTATTTATATATTATTTTAATATATTTTTTTGGGGTTGTGGAGCAGAGAAATCTTCCTCAAAGTCAAATATGGGATGAAGAGAATCCAAAATTTTTCAAAATGAAGCACCGATTATTTAAGTATATTAAATTCTGTTAATGTAAATTTTTCTTCGATATTCATTCAATAAAGTTTAAAAATATTTATTAATAAAATAAAAAATAAAAATAATACGGACATTTTTTTCGACTTGCAAGTTCATATAACCCTTAAGCAAACTAAAAATATATTTCGGTCTGTTGACCAATACTTCAACACTATACTAAATATTACAAATCTATATTAAATTAGTTTAATAATAAAATGTGTGGACGATGCTTAGGATAAGTCAAAAATAAATATGTGCGAACTTTGCTGACTTTCATACACATAAAAAAATTAAAATTTCAAAACTGTTATTTTTTTAAGAAAAAAGACCAGAAAATACATACGTAGATAAATGTCGATGATACTTTGGGCCTTTTTGAAATGTTTTTAATATAATTATATTTAAATCATTTAAATGATTTAAATATAATTATAAAAGTAGAGTAAGTTCTGCAAAGGTTGGATATACTTCAATACTATATATGGTGGTATAAAATATCGTACAACTATATATAACTTACATAAGTCCGCTAAACCATGAACATAAAATCCACTCTACATACCAAATATTCCAGCATGTGCAAATCGCTGACAGCGGGGTGTAATTCTTCAAATTCATTGTACGATATATTCAAGTAACGCAGCTCAGGTAACGAGTAGAAATCAACAGGCAACTCTCTCAACTTGTTGCGACTCAGATTCACACGCACTAATTTCTCTAACCTGCATATGGATCTAGGAAGGCTGGTTAGTAAATTGTCGTGCAGCTGCAGGGAGAAAATAACGCAATAAAATAATCACCATCAATATATAAATCACACTAAGTTAAAACTGTATAACTAAACTGTTGGTCTTAGATTTGCACAACTTCACACAAAATGCCTGATAAGTGTGAGGATAAGCTAAACTCACCGTCAATGTGGTCAATGTTTCGAGATTCTCAATTTTTGGCGATAGATGTGTCAAAGCGTTTGAACTTAAATCCAAATTTGTTAAAGGCATTTGATTCCACCAAGCATCATCTTCCTGGACAGTGAGCTGTTCCAATGAAGTTGGCAAATCCTTGTCAGTCTGATTTATTTGGTAAATTTTGTCGGGCACTAGAAAGTTGCATTTCTTCATTAGATAAAATAGAAAATATTTTTTTCGGTTTTTGGTGCATTTTATTAATAAATTGTAACTAGATACTTGTGTATTGTCGTATAACGCGGCGTAAATATTTCGCAA